>CAEMYA010000140.1:1031265-1079186 GCA_903131615.1 Diplodus sargus | reverse complement strand
GCTGGAACCCTTAGCCATCAGAACGCCATGTTTGGTGAGCCTCCACTTCCTCTGAGACGACCAATAGGAGTTCACAGTTCTTCCCTCGCAGCTGCTGGCGTAGAAACTTCCTGTGATGAGTTGAAAACCATAGTTATAATGATGAAATGCAAGATGAGCAACTCTTTTTTGTCGATTTATAGAAAAAAGGAAAACCCGGCAATATAAAGGGTAGACCCTCTTAAAGTTGCTAGTTAAATATCTTGGCACCGAGTGGCAGCAAAAACAAATTAACACAGCATCAGTTTCTAAAGTTGTTATGGTCAGTGTGTTAACATCCATTAGGAGTGGTCACGTTGGCTACCTAATAATTATAACATCAATATTTAGTCTCCTTTTTGCTCCTGTTTTGGTCTCCAGCAACACCAGATGGGAATATCTCACTCATTAGCTGTTTAATACTCCTCTATGTTCACAAGTTAGTTGCTTACTTTGTCTGTCTGGCAGGCAGTTTGTATGCAATAGGTTTATAAAAGCTTTACGCCAGAGCCACATTGCCTGCGAGAGCAGCAAATGATGGCTGCGCCGCTCGACTACAGCAGCTCAGACACCTCAGCGTCAGCACCATATGTGTAAATCCCGGAGATGGGGACATAATTCTGGGGAAAAATGTGATTTGTCACCCCTAATATACCACTGTAAACACAACTAAGTCATGTCAATACATGAAATGGAACGTTTTCAAGTCTCAAAAGTTTGTGACTCCCACCCTGTGCCTCACAATGGTTGGATCCACTTTCCCCCCACCAACTTTCCAGTGCCCACTTTCACAATCTGACAGTCTGTCATTAGTGGTTGACCTCTTCTAAAGATTTGTTAGGCATTTCTTTACCACTACCAGTCATTGCAATCAATCATGTTTACAGTTGTCACCAATCTTCATTTTCGCTGCATTGAAATACAAGTCACACTGGCTGAACTTTGCTAGCTAGCTAGAGTAACATCAACTAGTGTTTGCAAGCTGTTTGAATTTGAGCCAGTCAAAGAAGCCAGCAATGAAACATAATGTTCCTTATCCGAGAGGCTCACAGAGTGTTTGTTAGCAGAGTTACATCACTACTTTCAGTGTCCACCTCAGGAATTGCTTTTAAAGAAAATCTCATGTAACTGTCCCCTCCAAAGTTGACATCAGATTTTCACCCCTGGTCAACACAGACATAGTCGCTGCTGCGAAAGTGCTGCTACCAGCCACATCCTTCTGCATGGGGTTTGCCTTTGATAATGAACAATAATGATAATGACTAATTTCCCTGCTGCTGGAAAAAGGTTACACAAGAGTGGAATTTGAAGGGCAGAAGTCACAAACAATGAGCTAAAGAAATGCAAAAAAAAACCAAACTCCAATGAGCTGAGAGGAACTGTCCAGTCTGGTGGTAATTCTTTGTGGGTTTGTCAATATGAGCGAACCACTTTAACACTATACATAGTCATTTCATATAATGGTTTTATAAAAAAATATATTTTTGGATATACAATCTTTTAAAAATGGATTATTGCAGCTTTAAAAGGCATCGTTTGACATTTAAGGAAATTCACTCATTCTTTTTGTTCCCAAGAGCTAGATAAGAAGACTGATACCTCTTCATATCTGTAAACTAAATATGAAGTTACTGCCAGAGGCTGATTAACTTAGCTTGGCATGTTTTTATATAAAATGTATATTTCCTCAAACCAGGGCTATTTCTGATTCTGGATTTTCAGAGTTGACTCAGAGTTGGCACTTCAGACCAACCCCTTTGGCATATGTACTTGTCATGTGCTTGTGATTAATTCATTCATAAAAATACTTTTATATTCATGTCTATAAAGAATAAACATTATTACTAATGTATTTTCTGCAATGATGAGATGTAAACCATGAACATGATGTCAACTGTTTTAATGTGTGATGTGATCTGGTCTGTTTGGCTATTTTAGTCACTGTTTATCTGTTTTTATGTTGTTGTTACATGTATTTGGAGAGACCAAGACACATTTCCACGCACAATACAGGTTTATTCTATTCCTTCCACCTTACTAACAAATATGAAAAATGCATGATTCACTGCCCTGCTGACTTAGTGTCGGTTGAGCACACCCATCCCACACTCAACTCTCCTGTTTGACTTGTAAGACCCACGCTTTTTATACCTTTGTTCATCATCTGTGATGTGAAACTATCAGATTTCCAGTCATAGAAGTCACGCCTCCCTACATCCATCACTGTTAAGTTTTCTGGTGAGGTCATTTTAAGACCTCATTCTGCCAATCTGCGGCTTCAGCGTCATTCTGTGCACAACGAGGTATCTATCAAAAACAAGAGCTGCGATGAAACTGACTAAATGCTAGTTGAATCTGGGCCTTCTCAACTGATGACACCTACTCAAAATGTTAAACTATGCTTTAAAATCAACAACGTTGTAAAGGCATGCACCAAGGTTTTTAGAAAACATAGCTGTTAGAAATGACAACTATAAAATAACAACAACAAAATGACCATAATGTTGACATGCAGGCAACTAGAGCGAATTTGCCAATTACCTTAATAGCTATGTTTATGTCTGTCGTATCTAACAAAAGGGGCCACATTATTTTGTGACCCGTTCTCCTCTTCTGTGTCATCAGAGCAGCGATGATTTGTGCTGCTGTTTTACTCTACTGCACATTCAACACTTCCCGCTGCTGCTTCACAGTAAAAGCCTTGAATTTGTTCACAGCTGCTTAGCACCCAACTGCATATCAAGTTTCATAGCAATTTAGCCGATACTATCGTTACAAATAAATCTTACACTGGTCCAGCCTGAACAGACCAATACAATAGATAAAAGATCACCATCACCACCCTGCCGCTAAAAGGGGAAAAAAATTGTGTGTTTACACACTGATAACTCAGAAAACTATTCCAAATCCCTTAACACTGGTTAACATAACATTTCTGATCACTGCTGTCGTAGCACATAACACATGGGCTTAAACACATCACTCTCACCTGAGCTCATCCGGGTTGCCGATGGGTTGCGGGCTACGCAGCTTGGAGTCCAAGTTGTAGTAGACCCCTCCCACCTCTCTGACTCCTATCCAGTGCTGGCGTTTGAGCGGCAGCCGAAGAGGCCCCCAGCGCAGGTTGGATGGCACGTTCAGAATGAAGCCGGTCACGTTGGACAGCTCGATGCTGCCTACATCCCTAGAGGAGGGAAGACACAATGTATGGTCTGTAAACTTCTGTTTTTTCCTTGACCATTTTCTCTAGCACACTAGAAGTATAAAAGGGAATTCCAGTGTTTTTTTAAACTGAGGTTGGTATTCTGTGTCCAACAACATTATAGAAAGACTTCCATAGACTTAATACTTAAGTGTAAGATTTTTGTAACCAGAAGGAAGTGGTTAGAATCAGTTAAATAATCAGTATACTCTTGCTGGCAGTCCCCCTAGGTAGACTCCAAACTCCTCTTCAACTTTGGACTTGTGTTTCCACCGTTGTCTTCCTGCAACAACTTACTTATCACAGCATTTCAAAGCGAGATGCCTCCTTCAGAGAGACTTTGTGCAAGTGTTTCTGTTTACTAAAGATCGTAAAAGGAGCGTTTTTTTCAGTTATATCATGTTTGTACTTTTTTCCTTTGGTCTGTTTTTCATGGAGTTCACATGTAAAGCCATATGTGTGAATAAGGAGATGTTGATTTACTAGATGATGAAATGTATGAATTATATGGTCCAAAATGTACCAGACCTCATGGAGATATGTTGATGAAGGTTCTCAGTCATCCAGGTCATAGTAATTCTAAGTGCTATATATCGTAGGCAACTGGACTTGTTTCACAGTCTTAATTTACATGTTCTCATAGAGATATCTGTTCTTTTAAAGAAATACAACAGTATGTAGAAACTGTTAATCTTGGCTCTTAGAGTCTCCCGTAAGTGTGACTCACATGCGCCGACAAGAAGAATGATGTTAACACCAATGTTCAATGGAGAATGTGACTAAATGTAACGTGAATAAAACTTTCCCACGGCCATTAACATTTCTGCCTGGTGGTTGTGTTCACACCGAAGGCAACAATTCCCATGATCCTACGCTACTTCCTACTTTTGTTTTCGATTAAGAGCCCCCTAAAGCTGCAGAAATGTCATACTGTGCATTAAAGTGGCAATCTGTACGTTTTGTGCTTTAAAAACATGACCCTCCTATATATTTACAATGACAAAAATGTAAGAGCGGTAATCACATGCTGTAGGTCGAACAACTGCTGCTGTGTCAATCAGCAACAGAGAGCACTATTGTTGTTTTTGTCACTAGATCAGGGGTCAGCTTTGATTTAGTTCCTGTTCTGGTCAAGACAGAGAAACAGGAATATGGCTTTTCTGATAACATTAACGTTTCACTGATAAAGCAAGTCTGTGGCAGTTTGTTGTCGTCAACAGTCATGTAAGCCCGTTAATGAGAAAAACAGGAATGCTGATAAAACTGTAGACTCTGTCAACTGATGGAAGTGCTGAATAGTCAAAGAGATCATTCAGGGCGCTGCTGATTATGTAGCTTAGGTGCAGATGAGGACACAGGCAGCCTCTTTACAACATCTCCTTCACGTTTACACTCTATGATTGAAGTGGATACTGCCATACTGCAAATGTCACAGCTGGCAATGGTTGTTTGACTTTTCTCCCCGACCACCACGTGTATTCATAGAAAATAAATCTGTCTGATCCTCGTATTGATCGCTTATGAACACAGCAACGACAAGATATCAAGATATTCAGCAGCTGTTGCGTCCTAATCTATCTAAACTAGGGTGACAAAATGTCTAAGAATAAATAAAAGCATTACTGTGCAACAACAGTAACGTACCTTCTTTTATCCCACCAAACTGCCTCAAACCCTCGGGTCTGCAAGGCTGCCATAATGACATTTACATCATAGTTCCCATTTCCCAGCATGCTCTTCTTGTGAGGTGTCACCAGAGTGCTGGGAGAAAGCCTGCAACAAGTTGTGGAGAGACGTGAACACATTATCCCCGACATTTCATGACCACAAGGTAATTATTAACATGGACTGATACACCAGCTTCCCCACCTCTGGTATATCTCCTGCAGGGTGTCCCTACTGAAGGCCGTCCCGTCCTGGAAGACGTTATTGAGCGCGTGCAGGGCGCACAGCTCCCTCCGCTGCTTCTCATGATAAATGGCCGGAGGTGTCAGAGAGGCTTGGGGAGGCAGTGGGGGGGTGAGGGAGGAAGAGGAGGATGAGAGATCCTGCTGCTGCTGCTGCTGCTGCTGCTGCTGCTGAGAGTCCGTGGGATCCCTGGACCTCCTCTCCTCCACTCCCACCGCCACCACCTCCCCTCCTCCTCCGCCGCCACCTTTCTGCTTGCTGACCTTCCAGCGCATGCAGCCCAGCTCCTGCAGGCCACCTCGCCCCTTCCCCTTCCACTCACCGGCTGGATATGGAGCGCTCCCCATCCCTTCAACACCACCTCCACCGCTGCCGCCGCCGGCACCACCTCCTCCGGCTCCACCACTACCTCCACAACTACTTCCTTCAGGATGCTACATCAGCATCATGACAACCACTGCCATGGCAACCTCTCAGAAAAGAGAGGAGGCTTGTGGCTCTCGACAGCGGGAGAGGAGGGGGCTGCAAGGTGAATAAGACCTATGGCTGTTTAACAAAGCAGCACCTGCTCGCTCTGAAGGAGAGATGTGACGAAAGGTCAGCAGGAGGGCGTGGGTGAAAAAAAAAAGAAAAAAAAAACGGAACTCGAAATCTTAACAAAGATACTCCAGATGCTCCCAAATGAAAGATCACTCCTCCAACGACACCGGAGCTGTGTCATCAATCAAACTGCCACTGCTGTCTTTGCATTTCCACTTCCTCCATCATCTGTGAGCGCTCGTTGACAGCTCTTTCCATCCAGTCACAGAGCCTATAGCTTTGCAGTTCTTTCCATCCCCAGGCTGCTGACCATGAAGCGTCACTTCCACTGGAACACACAAAAGAGGGAGATTTGATGCTGAGCAGTGCCTGAATACACCTAAAAGAGAGAAAGTCTCATTTGAAATGAACAATCATGGCCCCAAATTCCCATCAGAAGTTAGCAGAGCCCGAAATGACCTCTGATAACTGCTTTTTTTTTTCTTAATCTGAACAGCAGCCAGACACCTTAAACAACACTTTATAACAAGGCTAGTGCTGTTGTTGGTCACGATAGATAGCTGAGATCATAGTAGAAGACGCTCCAACCTCCTCTTGGTCAGCAGACTCTAAAAACGAGCAGAAGGTAAACATTTCCAGCAGCTTGGATTGGAGAGAGGAAGCAGGCTGTTGTTAAGTAAGCTAGCAAAATATGACAACAACAGCCCCCGTACACAACAACACGCACACATTAGAGAGTTTACAGTCCACTCGGGAGACACGGCCAACGTTATACTCTGACACCACACACGTACAGATGCATTTAATCCATGGTAGTGGCAGATATTTGGCGTTAATCTCCTGGCTTGCTCTACGTGACTGCTGTCTATCAGCGGACACAAGCACAACGCTTCCTTCACGTCTCCTAACTTCGTTTTCTCTCGCCGAGCACTTACCTGGCCGCTTCCCGACGGCGGTGTCACAGCCGGGCTGTCATAAACCGGTCCGAAAACTCCGTCTACTCTCCGCTGTTTTTGCCTAAACACTGCTCGGTCCTTTGTCTTTGCCAGTTTTCCCCTTGCTACGGCTCTCTCTTTCTCTCTGTCTATGGTCTGTCTCTCTCTCCGTCCGTGCACACGCGGACATGCGCAGTGGCGTCTCCCTGGCTCCATATTGCTGTCACCGCCTGCGTCAGTAGACGGTGGAGACAGTCCCTCCCATGAGACTGCGAAAGCCTGTAGGTCCAACCTTATTCTTCGTGGACAAGTCGGAAATACACAAGTAAAAGTATAAAACAATGCTGCTCTGCATCCCGTCTGCACCAGTGAGCTACAAGTAGTTCAAAAAAGTTTTTGATGAGTTTTAATTTTGAATGTATTAACACGATAAAGATAATATTGTTTTTCTGAGTACTCAATGTGTGTGTATAGTGTCTATAACCAATATTTTACAGGTCAATGATGAACCACATGACTGAGAAGTCAGATTTTTATCTGCAGTTTCACTGAGATTTGTGGAGCTTTTTAGCCTCTTTTAGCATATTGTTTTGGTTTTTACTTGCTTTGCAGCTAAAGAGCCTTTTTTCAGATGGTGAGGACAAGTATGGTGGTTTTAAAACTGACCGCCATGCTGACATCTAGAAACTACTGGCGACGCAGGCCAGCTAGTTACTTGCTTGTGTCTAGGTCAAACAAGCTGCAGTTGAACATACCACAAAGACTACTTCCGACGACAAAGTCCCCTGGATACCACACTCATATGACACTAACTAACTCATAAAGCCACATCCTATTAGAAATATGTCTGATAGCAAATGTCAAATGGCACTGGCAAAGAGGTGGAGGCAAAACATAAGGAGGAACACCTCTAAATGGGTGAGATCATGGACACTAAAGCAAAAGGCTCCAAGGCTTTCCTTTTGTTTTTTTTTCCATCTCTCTTCTTGTGCACTGATTCACTTAGCTTAGCACCCAATCAGAGTGATTTATCCAACCGACATGCTTCACCACATCCACTGTACTGATATGTGCCATTGGTGCAGGACACAAGGGCCACACAGACTCACCGACGGCCCCAGCATTGGCCGACTGCTGACCATCGGCCTGGTGTGTCAGGGCCAACAGGTTTACACGAGAGTCGAGTTGTTGCAGGAGGTCGGCGGGTAAAAACTTGAGTGAGAAGTTTGAGAGGGCTTTGGAGCTGACTTAAAGGAAATGCAAGGCACATATTTATTTCTAAAATCATGGTTGATTAACTGATTTTGTCAATCGTGATGAGGCAACAACTGTAACAATTCATCTTGCGAGATTTCAGAGCGAGACTTGCGTTTCCGTCTCGTGAAAAACTGTCTCGTTAGACTCTGTCAACGGATGGAAGTGCTGACTAGTCAAAGAGATCATTCAGGGCGCTGCTGATTATGTGGCTGCGGTGCAGATGAGGACACAGGCAGCCTCTTCACAACATCTCCCTCATGTTTACACTCTATGGTTGAAGTGGATTCTGCCATACTGCAGATGTCACCGCTGACAATGGTTGATTTTTTTTCCTGTCACCGCGTGTATTCACAGAAAATAAACATGTGTTTTGTCCTTGTATTGGTCATTTGGGGAAGCAGCAATGACAATGTATTATGGTATTCAGCAGCTGTTACGTTACAATTGATCTAAACTAACTTTTCTGACCTAACAAAGGGTCTTATTATTAGCAAAAAGGTGTATATCGCCATTGGAATAGTCTCTGTAATGTTGTTAGACACTTTGAACAACAGCCTCTGCCTGTCAGTGGCATAAAGGAGTACTTTTATTTGATGTCATTTTGAGGGTTGGAGTTTCCCCAAAGGATTACATCACAGCTATTGTAGCCGAGTCGCAGCGGCCAGATGAAGCAAAACCTTTGAATGAATTATATAAAGACCAAAATATTAAAGATAGGGCCCAGGTTTAAAAATACCAGGTTTTCCCTTTAAAGCAGAGTGACCCCAAATGAATGTTATCAACTGTGTCTGCTGGATGTGTAAATACGCCACAATGTAAGGAATAAAGTAGGAACATTTATTTATTTGTGTATTTGCAACAAGCTGAAATGCCTCCAAGTCATCTGACCAGATATCAAAATGTACCAATATTCAACTTAAAGATTTTCCGTCTATCAAATCTCCTATTTTTGACGGTATCTGGGGCAGATATCTCCTCAGCGATAGCCACTGAATGTATTTGCATTCTTTCATTGCATCTTTATATAGTGGCCTCATTTGGACTGACTCTGCATTTCTTGTGCAGAATTCAAATGGCATACAATGCACAGGGGATCCACAGGAAACAATGGATTTGTGTCCTCAAGAGCTGCTTCCAGGATATACTTAACATAATGATGACATTGTTGATGGTCTCCTCTTGTCTCCCTTGTTAAAACAATGTGACACAATGACTCACTTCAGCCCATGGTTTCTTTAGCAACGCTGCAAAAACATAAAGGACTTGCTCCTCTTCTGTTGATTTTTTTTTATTATTGTAGCTTAAAATGACACACTTTTTCAGTGATAACTTTGCAATCCCTACCGAATAAACCAGACCTGACTTTAAAGCTGCATTTAGTTATTCTTGACCACAAGGGGGCGAAACAAACACGACTCTGAGCTTAGCAGGTTATTATGGCCCACATGTTAGCAAAGAGCGGACACAAGAACATATTGTCATGCATTTGATGTGGTGATTGTTTCCTTCTGAGGAATATTATTCAATTTATTTTTAGCTATTCTGTGGTCTGCCAACCCCTCTGAATGTGAGCTAAAAGCGGCCAAAAAGCCGCAAATATTTGCATGTCCACTCGGCACAACAAGTGACCATTTTAAATCAGAGGAGTCACTTGATTCTGCGGTCAGTAGCCTCAAATTTAATCAGCTTAGAAATGCTGGTATTGCGTGCAGCTTTTGTGCTGAAAGAGAAGGTTGAGTTTTTCTTCAGCTAAACTTATCTAAAGGTCCAATATGTTCCAGTCCTGTCCATTCAAAATCAAACCACGCTTCTACAATTGCGTCTTTTTCTCGGGTCAGAGGTCAGGCTTGGAATAAGAAGAGCAGACCAGTGCGTGTTATTTTTTCCTTTTACATTATCATGCCCATGAGGAACCTGATTGGTCTGTTGAGGGTGCTGTACTGTTATGTTGAAGGCTCTCGCCAACCACATGGCCCATGTGCTTTACGAGACTAATTTGTGTTTCAGGTCATAAAAATGTGGGCAACCTCAACTCCACAACAATTAAAGTGGGTTTCCACTGCACTACACTGACGACAAACAGTATACTTGTGAAGTAAAGATGCTATTGATATTTCACAATTAAAGCCAGACTGATATAATCACAGATCTTATTGCACCATATATCAACTTGTCACTGTCATCTGTTGCCAAAATGATGCTTTTGATGTTCACACCAACTTAAATACAGTCCGTAAAACTAGCAATTACATTTGGGCTTGTTTTTTTAGGTAACGTCTTGGTCTAAATGCTGTTTCAGAGGCTCCTGGAGAAAGCACAGAGTAAATTGAACTCTAGTCTCAATATGACCTCAGTTTATATTCCCTGGTCACCTTTAAAGTTTGATAACTCTTATGAATAATGAAAGACAGGGGAAGGCAAAGCACTGGAGCAGAACAGGAAAACACAGGCATACACAAAAGAATAGACAGGTCAGCAAAGAATTACAACACCCCTGGATGGGAAAAAAATTAAGCGTGTATGCGAACATAACAAGTAACCAAAAGCACGTGTGGCATGTTGATAACCAAAAGGCGGCCAGAGGTAGTGAATTCATTGGGACAGTGATGAACCAGAAGACTGGCAAAAATACCTCGGCCAAAGAATCACCCTTTGCACTTAAAGCCAAAATTGCACATTTAACACTTGAGTGAATCCGGCCTGCTCACGTTTTCAACACCGGGTCACAAAACCAACAGCACAACCTCTCTCTCTTATTTACATGTGTCCCAGTTTTCCGGCCAGAGCAGATGACATTTCAGCCATCAGCTCCTCCCTGATGTGGTCCTCCCTCCTCTGCAGCTCGTGGACAAAATGTCCCCTCTGTGTCTTCATCGCCATCGCACGCCCTATCAGCTGACTGCGCATCGCATTCCGCTCCTCCAGGGGGCACTCAGGCCTGTTGTCCACCAGCTCTGGCCTCTGGTCGCATAGAGACAGAGCCTTTTTCAGACTTCCAGTGTCCACATCCAGCAGCTGATCTACAGTGCGCCTTCGACCTAGATGGTCTGCATGGGTGAGCACTGGGATGATGTACCCCGCGACCTCGTCTCCAAACAGTTGAAGGGTGGCTCTGATCGCCCGGCCGGCATCCTGATCGATGCCCATGCTGGAGGCAGGAGCGCGGATCACCAGCAGGAAGGCATGTGGTCCAGGACCGGTGAGCTGGAGGCTCCTCAGAGCTTCCCTGGCTCTCATGCTGCTCCCCAATGATAGCCCCAAAAGATCTGGGGTGTCGATCACTGTAACCTCTTCACCATCAATTACGGTCCAACTCTTGGTACTCTCCATTAGGGGACCCATGGGTGTCTTTGTCTCACTGTTGCCTAACAAAGTCTGTGCCAGGGAAGTTCTTCCTCCACCCACGGGTCCCAGAAGGATCAGCCTCAAGTTAGATTTGTTGGAGCCGTTGCAGGTCCGGTCTCTCCCGGATTCATTTGATGACCCTGTAAAAGTCACAAGTGTTTATCAGATAAATGATGAAGCACTTTAGAGAAAAAGCTGTGATTCTCAGCCCAGGACAAGCGAGAGAAAGCAGAACCCTCGACCCTGCCCCCAAAACACTGCACCATATTCAGTCCAAAACAAAGTATTCTATGATTGAATGGTTAAAAAATGGCCAAAAATAAAATCTGTGACAAGAATCCCATTTCACATCAGATGCAATAATCCCTGTACAATGGAGAAAGTAGCCATTTGATTAACAGTTCATTCGTGCAGATCTGAGTTTATATGCCCGCCATAGAGCCTACAACAGCCAGTGAGTGATCGCGTAGTGACCCATTCTCGCTTCTTCCTCTTTACTCCTGAGCCACTTACATGCCAGTCCCTGGATGATTGATTCACCAAGGAGCCAATGAGATTTAGAATCCAGCAATGTAAAGTTATATCAGTTTTTAAAGCCTTAAGATAGCAAAATCATGCAAGTTTATATAGTTTTATGCAGAAGCTTGGAGGAAAAATCAGCTTATAGACTTTAAAAAAGATTATTAGGATGATTTAACATAAATCTCCAGGAATGGTATCAGGTTCTAGTGGACTGACCTGTGGTTGACTTGAACTTGGAGGAAAGTCCTGATGGAGGAGCAGATTGTAAGACAGTTATTATAGGCCTGTAATTATTACCTACATCTGTCACTAAAATAGCTCCAGTCCCTTGAGATGCTAAATTGCTGTCATGTGTCTGAGGCACTTCCTCTGCCCACTCAAATTGTAAACTTCTCGGACCTGTTTACCTCCACTTAAAAAGTCAATTTGAAGCACACAGTGAAGAGTAAACGACATCCCAGAACAGATGCGGTCAACGCTCACCTTCGAAAAACCGCCAAATACTGCGCAGCCATTTGAACAGGCTCCGGATCCCTGAGACACAAGACATAGACAGAAAAGTTAGCATCTGCCTTTTTTAAAAAAAAATATATCATAAGTGGTATTTGTGTTTTTATTCCTGTGGGTGAGAAATGAGGGATGTATATTTTGTACCACGAAGGGTTCCCACGAGGCGGCTCACCCAGCTCCAAAGAGCTGTCAGACCTGGGGTAGAAAGAACACATGTTCTTGTTCTGGTGATCTTATTTCACAGCACGCACGGACAGGACAGGACGATAACAGATGGTGAGAGGCGTTTCATCCATCGTATTGATGACTGATTGATCACCCTAAAACTAAACTCACCAGTCAGAGAGCAGAAGAGACGGATCGGCCACCGGATCAGAGCTGGGAGTGCTGCAGGGAAAACAGACCACAATCAGTAAGTTTAGATGAATACTGTAAATGTGACAACATAATCTGTGACAAGACAGAACCCTGACTTGTTGATGGAAGCGGCAAACTACAGGTGAATCTCGAAATCAGAGACATTAAAGTTCCGATCCTGCGAACTGCCCTCGCCGTAAAGATTTCTCTAATTCAATAAACCAGCAGAAAATTATAATTCAAATAGAAAGAAGGAAGTGAGACAAAGTTTACATTTTAATATCATCATTACAGTATGCATAGAAGAATTAAATGTGGAGGGAAAACAGGATGCTCTCCAGTGAATTAAAAACCTTTGTGGTTCCTGGCGTGTGTCTACGTATGAATAATTCATAATGCTTTTTAACTTTCTTATCGCGTCTGCGGCACTCAGCCCGAAGCCAATTTGTTCCTGTTAGAGATGTGCATATTTAAAACATGTCACAGACTCTGTATGTTGCTTGAATTAGTTTTTAAAAAATTTTTTTTTAAAGAGGCTCAGTCTTTTACTAAAAAAGCTGGGCATTGCTGTTTCAGTAAATGTTAGGTGAGCAGGAGTTGATTGTGCATTTGTTGAGAACTAGTTTTAGCTGTGGACAGGTCAGCAGCACACTGCAGTATGTGGGGTTAAAGCAACAATATGTAACTATTATACCTTAAAATTTCAGCTTAAAAATCCGTTAAAATTTAACAGTGGCTTATAATAGGAGGAATGTTGTCTCATTTTCAGGCACACCTATCACATTTTTTTGTGTGCTGTAGCAGTTCAGTGAGCCCAACAGTAACGGGCTCAGCAGCGAACAAAAGTGAACGTGAACGAAAAATACCGCTGACGAGGAAGCAAAGAATAGAGAAAGTGACAGCTGGGGGCGCCAAAACGCACAAAACACAAATGACCACATAATGTGGCTTTAACTGTATTTTAACAAACGCACACGTGTTCATTGTGTGGCTCTTTTATGTGTGTTTCGTAACTTTTTGACACAGCGGAGGCGCAGAGGAATCTGGCCTCACAGGAAGTGCTTGTTAGGAGAACTTTTCATAGGATGTGTTTCAGATGGTCTGTGATATCTAGTTCAGACTTTATCTCTGAGGAGAACAGACCAATCAGTAAGAGAAACAATGTGGCTGTATGTAAGGGGAATCGTCGGATTTGTTTTGTTTTAAATGAGTGTGAACGTGTGTGTGTCTGGTGAGGGACTGACTCTGTGAGAATCTGTAGAGAAGATACCCCACCACAGTGAAAGCTCCCATCTGGACGCTGTTGCTGTTCATCCACCAGCCTGTGGACAGAGAGTGGAGGAAAGGGGAGCATGACTTTAGTATTGCAGTGTTGTAACTTATCATGGGGTTGACCTTTCACCCGCATGTGAAGTCCAGAGTGAAATACTCCCATGAATAATCTGTTGTTCTATGCAGGGCTTTGTGTGAGTGAATTCAGGTTTATAATCAAAATACACGCTTTCATCACTTATTCGATACAGGATTGGATCAATACAGGAAACTTAAGCACAGTTTTTAAATATGGCAGCTCACGGAAGCTGTTTCAAATGTCACCATGAAAATGTTGTTTTGTTTGTGCTTATCAAATTAAAACTGTCAAGTCAAACAGATTTTGCTGCTAACTTGACGTTATAGACTACATTCTCCACGCAAATGCAACCTTGTACAAGTCTGTAACAATGGTTTGGTATTTGCAACCATGGTACAATGTTCCATCCAACAAGTATATAAAATATAAATGTGTTCCCTATAAAGTAGTGCAGACATCTTTAATGTCTTTAGGAGCTACATTATGTTTGATGAGTTTTTAAATGAGAGTCTCACCTGTAGCAGCATCCTCAGAGTTCTCCTGTGGACACTGACACTCCATTTCTCTCTGTGGTTGACAGCCCGTCGGCCGGTGTAAAGGTAGCAGGAATATGTGACAGCGCTTCTACTCAGAACTTGCAAAACAAAGGCCCTAAAAGTTGAACATAACACCTGGGTTGACAAATATTTTGCAGCGTCGATGTGATCATACAAAATCTCAAATTGAAACTAGTTTCTCAAGGAGAAGCTCCATAATCAGTCAGTTGTATGTAAACACGTAGCAAAGCCTCAGGCCGTGCATTAAACACTCGACATATGTCGACACAAGTCTGTTATCGCACAGCAATGTTGAAATGTTCTTACAGCTCCATTACCTGGTGTGTAGTCAGAAAATCCTCCCCCAGGAATGCCATCTACCGTCACTCTATCAAAACCTGCCGCAACTCACATGAGGTCAAAGTTGTCTTCTGCTCCCTTCTTCCTGCTGTTGTGAAGAAACATGTTGCCTGTGTGGGCCTGCCCCCAACAGGAACATTGCCCTTACTTTATTCTGCTGTGTGGCAACACAATGCAGTGAATAGGTCCCGGTATGCTGATAATGCTTTGGTCTTATTTTGGAAGGACACACCTTCTTTCCTGCTGCAAGAAGAACTGGAAGTGCAGCTTAAGAAGTGCAGTGCACTGACTCACGGAGTTATTCAAATAAAACAGAGCAGATGCAGAGCGATAAAAGATTTTGTTTTATTAAAGTAAATGCAAGAATATCAAAAAGTGCCATAAGTAATTAGGAGTATTTTTATGACAATGTTTACAGTACAGTGTATTCCAATGCACACATACAAGACTTTTTCAATATGTTGTTACCCATATTAACCAGTTCCAGAGATCTTGGTCACATGAAAATCACTTCACTTTTCCATTCAAACATTATTCATGTAATGTGGAGCTGACAAACAAACTGCAAACATTAGCAGTGAGCTGCACTGAACCATGCTGCCTCTTAAAAGAGGTAGATTTAATCTGGTCAAACACTACAGGAAACCATTTTGTGAACACTCATCAGTGTCCTGTCTGTCCCAAATTCAAAAGGTCACACAGTGACTTTTAAAACCGTTACCTGCTTTTAAAATGAATCACAAAATGTACCAGAACTTGGTTTGTGGAAAGGGGCTGAACACACACTGATCTGAACAAGCTCATGAAGGCACAGTGAGGAGTATATCTCACTCCTCATGGGCCCAGCCGGGCAATCAGAGCATCTATCAGCTCCTGCTTCTTGGTCCCAGTGGTCCGAACCCCAAACTGCTTGCAGGCCTCCTTCAGCACGGGCACTGTTAGCTTTCCCAGGGTGCCGTTCTGCACGTGGGCCCTCAGCTCGTCTTCTGTCACCTCCACTTTGGGCTTTTTCTCAGCTCCGCCTCCGGCATCAGCTGCGAGAGAAGAAATTCAGTCAAAAGGAAAGTCTGATTTTTACTGTACCATAGCACAAAATGACCAAAGCAGTCAGAAAAGTATTTCAAAGTCATCAATGCTGATTAATAACTAGATTAAAACCCCTGGAAATATGGCCTTTTGGGGCAAAACAGAAATGTTTATCTTAGACTCCGGGTCTGACCTGTTTTGCGTTTGGCAGCTGGTTTGCCCTCAGGGTTGTAGTCCGCAGGGTAGACCAGATCTTTAAACTCCTGAGCCAAAGGACCCAGTCGGTCGTTAATCTGCTCAACCTTTGGCACTGACACATAGACAAAGAGAGACAAGACAGTGTTAGACAGAGATGATAAGTGATTGTATCAACAACATGAGGAGCCAGGATCTTTGTTTGTTGTTTGTATGTCTGCATCTTACTGATGAGGTCCTCTGTTTCCTCTGGAACCACCATATCCAGAGCCAAGGCCTCCAGATTCCTGTAATGCTGCTGGATCACTGGATTCTCAAAAGCCTCACTCCTGTGTTACGTTGCAAAGAATAAAAGACATTACAGAAAGGAAAATACTGAACTGATCTTGTTGTTATGAACAGAGATCACACTTGCTTATTGTATTCATTTCATCCCTACGAGTTCATATATTCAACAAGAAAGTGCAGATGAAAATAAATGAGTTACCTTTTTCTTATTAAATTTGATGTATCAATAGTATCTCTTTGAGGTGACTGAAGAGACTTTTAGGAATACAGACTTTGAAAATCTACAGAATCATTTTAAACGTAGACGTCCACATGTACATGGTCAAGGAAAACTAAGCTGTTTCTATGTGTTTTGGCCTTTATGAACACACCTAAATGCTGCTCTAGGTCACTAAAACAGACATTTGGAAAACTCTTGCCAGGGTGATGTTATTCAGAAACACTGTCGTCACTGGCAAACACGGGCAGAAAAAACACAGACCCACATGTTATCAGTGTTTGTAGCATCATTAGCAAAGGTGAACTTCAAGTATGTGTTATGATATTGGAGTATTGGCTATTGTGTTGAACAATGTTTAACTGACAAAATACCATTATTTAAAAAGATTCTGTGACAAGCAATCACCTTTCCCTGCCGCATTCATAGTATTTTCTGTAACTAAGCAACTGACCAGAGTTTACAATCCCCCCCCGTTTCTCCTGGCATGCATGTATGCATGTCCAGTGTACGTGTGGACTCGGACTAAGACCTCTATCAAGCAGTGAACATGTACAGCTACCTGTATTTAAAGCGCAGCTTGGAGACAATCTCCTTCATCTTGTCCACCTGTTCTTGTGAGGCAGATGGGCACTGAGGAGGATCCAGAGTCCGCATGTCGTCAGCATATGGCAGGAAGATGACGTTAAAACCTGGTAGAGGCAAGAGAGGTGACATCTGCTCTTAAAATTTATTTTCTAGAGAAACTAAAGTTTTGCTATAATATGGTAGGCTTAATTACGAGTAATTAAACCCAGTGGAACTCCATCTGAGCCAGTAGTCTATTACCTGGTGGTGTAATCTGTACTTTCCCCTCGTCCACCTCTTCTTTCTGTGGCACCAGGGCAACAAATCGAGGTGGATAGTTTCGGCGAGACACACTGCGACACAGAGCGAACACATTCCTCTCGCTGCACTTCTTCATCAAAGCAGAGAACAGACAAGCACTGCCTGCATGGACAACACAGCATACATTAGAGCTCAAACCGACAAGACAGAGGTTCAGTCCCACTGGGCTGCCGTTCACTCATGGTACAACATTTTAAAATAATAAAACTAAAAAGCATCCATGTTTAAAAGCAGATAACACTCAAGACGAAATATCATAAACATATCAACCAAATCTTCCTTTCAGTTCTGAAGTCAATAAGACACAGGCAGACCAACAGTGCTACCTTTCACTTCACCCTCCTCAGGATAGAGGAAGACAGCGGGTTTGACATGGTGGTGAATTTTGAGCTTTTCCATCGGTTTGAACCCGATCAGAAACATTCCAGGATCTTCAAACTTCTTGATGGCGTCCACCTCGTCCCTCTCCATTACTATCTGCCTCTTACCGTACGTCTACAGCAGATGTTCAGGAGAAAAGAGAAGAACCAACAAAATCACTGAATTAAATCAGATAATGATGCTGATCATTACTTGATTTCCAGTTAATCTTGTTCTGGCTGATAAATGTTTCTGTATAGTTGTTTGTCATCATGTCTGTTGGAGGGTAGTAGAACATAATTTCATGTATTACTGGGTTGTTACTACACTGTGTAACTTAAAGTGTCATGTATATACAAGTTTATATCTTACTCAAAACACACTTTGATGATACCAAATCAAAATGAGCATATAATGAGACTTCTGCTACCTGGGCTTTCTTTATCTCACTGGGCAGCAGCAGGCTGCCTGTCTGGGTGTGGAAGGTTCGAGTTTTGTTATGGACCGGCTCATTGGTTTCCCTGTAAAGTCTACAGGCTGATGGTTTCCTGGCCGACACAGCTGTTGAATAAATTCCCACAGCTACGTTTATGCCCTCACCAAGACACAGGTTTAACCTAAAGATGGCGGAGAAGGGGGGATGGTGTAAAGAATATGAGAGAGGAGGGGTTGAGTGATTGAAAAGACACAGAAACAAACCACAAGGGTTGAAGAAAGCAAACGACTGAGTGATAAATCATCTGCAGGATTCAAGACAGTGTGAATAACTTTTAATCTGTCTGGAAATGCCAATGTGTCACCGAACTCTACCTGGCCATGGTTCTCTTCGTCTGCTCTTTGGCCCACACCCGCTTCTGGAGTCCCTCCAGCTTGTCACTA
Source organism: Diplodus sargus (assembly GCA_903131615.1). Lineage (NCBI taxonomy): Eukaryota > Metazoa > Chordata > Actinopteri > Spariformes > Sparidae > Diplodus > Diplodus sargus. The sequence goes on along the minus strand of CAEMYA010000140.1, from coordinate 1,060,492 downwards.
GGCTCCAGCTGCAGCCCCAACTCGCTCTCATCCTCAAGAGGAGTTACAATGTCACGAAAAAAGCGTGAGACATCGAAGCCGCCTGGTTTCATCAGATGCAGCAAGTCTATGACAACACCTTGGAGAGAACAAATGAGTCAAGTAAGTCCATGACATACAGGCTTAACACAATAAAAGCTGCAAAGTTAACATTTAATGTGAAACTGCACCTGTAGCCTATTTTTAGGCTAAATTATAAAATTCGTCTGCAACATTGAAATTTGTCAGCAAAGTTTCCACAGCCAGATTTGATTTTTAAAACCGTACTACAGGTTTTCCTGAGAGACGAGCAGCCTTTGCTTCCACATACCGGTATCTTTGAGGTCACTGGCCTTGGTGCGAGCCTGTCGATCCTTTGTATTGTCGCCCCCGTGTGGTTCATCCCTGCAGGTGAAGATCATGAGCCGCTTGTGAGAGAGGCGTAGCTTGATGTCACTGTAGAGATTGGCGCAGCACCACAGGGCGTCGCCTAATGATGTCTCCCCGCTGCCCATGGTCTCTGCCGCTAACTTGGCACCCTTTTCCCCTCGGAGAGCATCTATTTCCTGCACTCGCTTTGCACCTATGGAAAATAAAGGATTGACAGACACATGTGAGAGTAAAGATGAGGAAAAAAGAATAAACAGGGATGTAAGAGCAATTTAGTAATTTTAAACACTATTAAAGGGGTCAAATTAAATGCATTCTGATGAGCGAAGGCCCAAAAAAATTTATTGCAGAACTTTCTCACAATGCTTACATTTTATATTAGTCATGCATTGATGTATATATTCACTAAAATCTTTACGTTGGTCTTTTTTGGGTGTGCTTACTTTTGTGATATAACATTTGTGAACGATAACAAAAAAGTGTTGGTTGGTGTTTATTTCAAAATTGCAGCATCTTACCAGGTTCATCAAGGTCATGGTACACGTAGACGTGCTTGAATGAGTTCCTCGGATTTTTGCTCTGCTCTGTGCCGTAGAAAACTAAAGCCACCAGGTCCCTGTGACTTCTGATGATCTTCTTGGTGTAAACACTGCGCAAAACCTACAAGGAGACAATGCAGACATTATTATTTCTCATGTAATTTCAGTCAAAACAAAAAGTCTCCTATCCTGTAAAATACTTTTGTGAGGCTTATTTACACTTAGAAATGCTTAATCCAAATAATGGACTGGCCTGTCAAGATAACTTCTTTTATTATATTCTATTTTTAACTAACGACATTATTGTCATTTTATGCAACTGATTTGATAATAATATCATAATAAAGCAAGTACATCCTTTTAGAGACAAATTAACTTTTTCATTCATGACAATTGGACATTGGAATTAGCAGATACTGCATCCAAGAGTTATAATGGTTGAAGTAACCTTTGTCCCTGACATTTTAATGTAAATGAGCACAAATGTAAAACAATGGGTAATATTGAGGCCAAAAATTATCGTGGTTATACATACATACATATTCATAAGTTGATAACATGGTAAATGGTAAATTATGTGGTAAATGTAACATATGATAAACACATGATAAGTCAGTAATCTAATTATCGTGACAGGCTAATGGACTCAACCTTTACCTAACTTTTGAAATTATTCCAGCACATTTGCACATTCTTGCAATTCCAAACCATGTTAGAATCGGGAATAATTAACCAAATCAATTTCCGAAAATTTCCAGGTGTTACAGTACAAGGATGGCTGTTAAATGGACCAAAGAGGCAGTACACTACAGAGACAAAGCAAAAGACAGTAAAGATAACTTGCCATCTTACCTGCATGGTCATGTCAAAGTTGGAGGGCTGTCCGTCTTCTCCTTTGACGAACATTTCCCTGGAAGCATCAACCAAGAAGACCAAACTGTCTCTCCCTGTCACCCTGTATTGATCTCCTGAAAAGACACATTCACATTCAGGTTCAGACTATGTCCTAATGAATGGTTTTAGATGGTATCTGATAACATCGTTAAACCTGTATGTTAAATAATGTGTTAATAACTGTAGTTCACAACACTTGACTGCATGGCATGCAAATGTGGTCAAGTCAGAGTTAAATAAAGTCCTCCAATTGGTAAAATACAGAGTGAAATGATAATGTGGTATGACAAAATCAGAGTTGATTGATAGTAGCGGATCATGTTGACCTATATGCACTTTACATGAAGTAGTGAGTAAGCTTTCATCTCACCTCCAGATTGCTCTCCTTCCTCCTGCTCTTCCTCCTCATCCCCATTCCGGTAGTATGCGTTCCACTCTGCCATTTGTGCAGCTTCTGGTTCTGTCAAAGCATTCAGCAGTTCAACAGGATGCAACAACAGGAACATGAAGTGGGTTAGCTTGAATAATACCTATACTTAGCTACTGTAACAAATAAAAGGTGCCTATTTCGCCTGACAATTAATAATGTTTAATGATTATATTAATAATGTTGATTTTTGGTGTAAACATTACCAGGGCAATATCTGCGTTAGCAGGCTAGCTTAGCATGTAATTAGCCACTGTTCGTTCCTCAGGTAACTTATGGTAGCTTATTTGAGAAAATATATCTTTCTGACAATGCATGCAAACTTTTTGGATTAAAAACATGTTTTTTAAAAACATAAAAGTGTGAGTAGTCGTTGTAGGAGCATGCAGTCAACTTACGGTGGTCTGCTACTTTCTGCCCACAAGTCCGGACTAGTTTCAATGGCTGGCGCGTAACGCGCGTTCAGATACGTGAACGAGCACGCTGAAAAGCGTACGGAGCGGCACGTCGTCTATTGGACGCTTGTCTACCAATCTAAGAAACTGGCCAATCGTAGTGAGGTAGGCGGGGTTTGTTTTAGAGAAAGGCTCGATCCCGGAAGAATGGACGCTCGCTCCTCCGTCATGATGTCAACGCACTTTTTGACAGTCATGTTATTGTTTACAGTGAGAGAGTGACACAGCACCCGGCGTCCTCGGCCTGTTTCTAGTGGATTTATCTTCGCTAACGTTACTTTATTTCTTACGTTCAATTTACATAGTCTGTCGCCCGTGTTTGTAAAAATTCAACGATAAGCTTTTCACTTTGAAAGTTATTTAGAAACTTTTGTTTGCTAGCTACCGGTAAGCAAGCTAACACGCCGGTCAAGTCTCGTTGGATGTGAGTCAGCTAACTTGACACTAGAGTAGCTGCAGTTGTAATTTTGAAGAAATTGCTTTTTTTTAGACATGGACCAAACCGACTCTTATCCAGCGCTACTGTACATTTACGACTTGTCCAGAGGCATGGCCCGACAGCTGAGTCCTGTCATGCTAGGTAAGTTTATGAAAATAGCTACCTGTTGGTGGGACTCGTGGAGGCCGGAAACAGTGTGAGCAGACCTGTAGCACTTTCATAAGTCATTCTGACTGAGTTCTATTTTGTTTTTGTTTTTACTCATCACAGGGAAACAGCTTGATGGGATTTGGTAAGTACAGCTTATTACCTGCTTATTTTGTACAAGTCATCTGACAACTCATTTATCTGTTGTTAACAGTTTTCAACGGTTTGGTTTGTATTGTTATACGGTGTTTTATAGGCACACCGCTATTGTGGTCCATGGAAAGGAGTATTTCTATGGAGGACAGGGTATCAGCAACTGTCCACCCGTAAGAATCATTCTCATACCTTCCTCAAATACAAAGCGCATGCAATGTTGCTAGCCCTTTGTCACGTGAATTAATGTAAAGGAAAATAAAAGTACTTAGAAAGTATTGGTTCGATAAGTGTTTGTCAAAGACATCTAAACAAGGGGTGTTGCATCCTAGGGTGGCACCCCGCTGGGTGAACCGAACTCCATCGTGGACCTTGGCTCCACCGAGGTGACTGCAGAGCTCTTCATGGATTACCTGACTTCACTGTCAGAGTCCACATATGGGTAAGAGTTGACCACACAGATTTAGTGAAATAAAAATCAAGAAAAAAAAACATTTGTGTGGCAAAATGTGTAAATAAGCTAACCTGCAGCATTGCAAGATGTTATTGCCTGGAAATTGCCCCAGATGTCTGTTAGCCAAAGTGAATTTTTATTTTGGCCCACAATTCTTGTAGAATGAAAAAATGCACTTTGTCTCCAAGAGAAACAAAAAACAAACAATCACATAAACAAAGAGGGACACATTTAAAGTCTCACTTCTCCGTTCTTGCTGTTATCTCTCACGATGTCCCTATCTTGTTTTCCATGCTTGCCCGACGCCCACCCTTCTCCACTCTGTCGGGCCTCACTGTCTTTTCTCTGAAATTTGTCTATGTCTCATTTCTTTCTCTCTCATCTTTTTTCCTGGTGCCCAGGCATGACAAGTACAACGTGTTTGAGCACAACTGCAATGCTTTCAGCAACGAGGTGGCTCAGTTCCTCACGGGCAAAAAGATCCCATCGTACATCACAGACCTTCCATCTGAAGTTCTATCCACGTGAGTCAACTCAATTTAATTACAATTAAGTGTGTCAATGATCTGCACTTTTTTTTCTGTCAGTCTTTTCTGAATCTGTAGTTCAACTATCTCTGGCGATGCAGCAATAGAAATGTTGAATTCATAATATTGTTATCATACTTATTTTCTGAATAGCTGATCATATGGAAGTCTGAAACCAAAATAACCAAAATATTGAACATAAATGTCGGTGTCAATTAATTTATAAAATGTGGCATAAATTAATATTTCTGTTTTAATTGCTTCTGTATTTATTTACCTTTGTATTCATTATATTAACTTTACCATTTAAATGGGCATTTATTGATGAAGTTATTAGTTTTGCAATTTTTGTTTTATTCCTTTTGCATTTCCCCCATTTATTTCCCAAAACATATTTATTTGTGTGTTTGTTTCCTTTTTTTTAAATTTTGTTTTTGAATTCAATATACGAATATCATTCTCTATACTAATTATATCTCCCCATAGAGGTGACACTGAAACAACATTCTATTGCAGTGCAACATTTTTAAAATATTGATATGATTCTCAAATAATATTGATATTTTAGTTATTGTGACACCGACACCTGCCTTTTATATTTCTCCCTGTTTGCTCAATCAGTCCTTTACTGTCTGCTGTGTTTCCTCTTTAGGCCTTTTGGCCAGGCTCTCCGTCCGTTACTGGATTCTGTCGTCATAAGTCCTGGAGGCAACAACATAACTGGACAGCGATAGATGGGGCTATGCTCATTAAAGAGAATACTCTTGTTTAAGGGTTTTGGCGAGAGTGGGTGACTCGCCAGTAGTCACCAGTCAGACCCTGATAACACCTGTGGTTTACTGGTTGATCTTTGATCTAAGTCACTTTTCCAGCTAACCAGCCATCATTTGGATGTCTTCTCTCTTCAGTTTTTCAGCCATTCAGTTACTCCCCATTTTGCATATCCGAAGTGTGCCAGCCACTGGGGCCAGGGGACTTAACAGTTGATTTCTATTCTGGATGAGATAATCAGGTGCAGCTGTGGGTTTTTGTGTGTTTTATAAAGTGGGTATACTTCACCTGGTTCGGCCAAATCATTAATAGGTATATCATCAAGATTTGTATTAAAAACATTTATTTTAGAGGATGTGTTCACCCTTTTACACAGCTGTGCTCTTAAGAGGCTTTTGAAAGAATATGACTTGGGGACTCTGGAGTTTGAAAGTGGGTTAAAATTAAAGGACCAGTCCACAAATTAATTGACATGTACAAAATCAGATATGAGAAGATGACATAAACATTTGTAGCTGCTTAATATGTAAACATATAATAATTGAAATATGTTGTTTCCTCAGTATATATAGAACATGGTATATAACTTGCTCTTATCTTCATCATACCTCAGCCTTATCATACAGCCTTGTCCCTCACCCTTTTTGTCACCATATAATGCCTCTTATAAGATGCTAGCTTCCCCACAGCGCCACCTTGTAGTCATTCAAACAGGTTTTTGTTTAGCATACACATATGGGTTTCCCGTTTTTACGAGTAAAGCTATTTATTACAATTTATCACAATCCTCCTGATACCTGTTGAGTTATGCTTCATTTTGTGTTTTTAATGTGTGTTAGCAGGTTTTTTGCACTCCTCTAAATGAGTTACTTTAAAAGCTACATTGCTCCATCTGGATCTGGATCTGGATCAGAATACAGATGTATATTCGCTGAACCAATCTTTTAATCATTCCTCTTTTTAAAGCTGTGTCATTTAGTGCTTCGATTCTTCCCCTGTGATCATTGACATGACAGGACTGCACTTCAAAGGCAAGGCCAGAGTGAGGAAGAGTTTAAATGGTGAATACAGTAAAAAGGTTCTGCTTGCCTTTCTTTGTATTCAGTGTTTTAGAAATTACAGTTTAACCAGATCTAAAGACTTATCTTAAGTGTACACGTGTGTGTGACCTCTGAGATGCTTCACTCAGGAACATCTGCATCCTACTGTGTGTGCAATTGTACAGGACCAATTATTTGAACATCTTCAGTTGCCTCACTTGCCAAGACTTGATAAAGTTGAAGTTTTGTATAGTTTGTATTTACTGGCATGGTAAATATTATATGCAGCCACAGCCACTTACCTGTATTACTGCAGAGCCTTTAATCCCTCCTTAAAGAAAAACATATATTGTTGATGCCACCAGTGTCTTTACTCTGAAGTTATTCTCGTATCAGGACAGTCAACTTCCTGAATAGTAACCTTGAAATCATTAACATTTTGAGTATACGTGATGTTTAACCAAAATCCTGTGCTTACACATACTTGATCAAGTTTAACAGGTGCCTGCAGGTTGTTAAAACATATGAAATGATCTTCCATTTTTATTTAACATATGGCCTCTAAAGTCACTTATAATTATTTTAAATATTGACTGTTTAATGATTTTGTTTTATTTCTTGCACTTCAGTGAACTTGTTTGACAAAATGCCTGTTCTAGATAAACTAAACTCCCTTTTTAATGACCTGTCATACTGAGAAACCGATGGAGAATTTACATATTATTTATAACAACTTATAACTTGAAAGGGCTCATTAGTACTAAATGTAATTTGTAGTACAAGGTGCACTTTGTGACATTAAAATATCCTTTATTATTAAAATTGTTGTGCTGTGAACTGATTTGTGTTGAAGAACGGCTCATAACCGTTCTCGCATTTTAAAACAACTACAGAAATGCAAAGCGTAATGAGCTGTCATTTCAATAAGTGCGGATTAGTAAGATATCAGGAAACCATCCTCACTTGATTTTTGTTCATGCAGTATGAAGAACAGCCACAGGGGGACACTACAGGATCACTTCAGCTGTGGCAGGTAAATCTCCAGTGTGTTTATGTTAATGACATTGACAGGGGGAATTAGTGGTAACTGGGACATCTTTGTGATTTGTTGCTGTTTCAAATATCACCTGGGAAAATTTTGCATGTGTTCTGTAACTGCTATCAGAGGGTCCGTGAGTACAGGAGGAGCTGCTGATGGTGAAACCACAAGTGTGCTCTCAATCTCCTGTCAGTAGATAACTGGTAATCATAGCAGTGGTTTTGGAGTAAATTCCCATCAATGACACACACTATTTACTATTAACAAGGAGTTGGTAAACTTAAATCCATATCGTCTAATTATGATGTTTCACTCGTTCACGTGCTCCCACACAGAACTTGTCTTAAAGTTTTTGATTTCAGGAGGTTTTGTTGGTTCAGCATTTAGCCAAGCCCATTAATGTCTCTGCTTCTTGGTATCGTGTTTTATCCAAAACAATCAAAGATCCAACACTTCTCTGATACAAACACAAGTCAAACCAAAGCCTCAACGGAATTTTTACAATCTTTAATATTTCATCTTCAAAAGTGGCATCAGTTACTAAACAATCTCCTGCAAAGAACATTTCTAGAACATTTTGGGTATAAATTTGTTGTTTTGTAATAACAAGTACAAGTACGTACTGTATTTACACAATTTTGCTACATACTGTATATCACACCAATACACTTTGGATTTACTTGGCTGTCATTTATATTTATACATTTATAATAGCTCTGTTCTCTCATATACTCTTTTGTTAAAAAGACACTATAAGGTACTTCACAACCTGCAGAGGTTCATAGTGTCAAAGTGCGGTGAATTCACTCACTTCACGATAAGGTAACACTTTATAACCATCATTAATGAATGGTAAATTAATAGTTAGTTAAACTTTAGTTAACTGTTACGTTTTTACTTTAAACAAACAATAACATTCTTTATAAAACATTTATTAACCAATTGTTCATTGTTAAGTTGCAACTGATTTTTATAATACATTGTAAATGTTTAAGAAATACTGTGTAGTTAATAAGCTTTTTCTGGATGCCCTTTATAAAGTTGAAATTGATTTATAAACATTTAGAATTGGTTAAAGGAGACCTATTGTGCTTTTTCATTGTTTTATAAATGTTCTCGTGCGTGTAAAAGATCTTGGAAGTCCACACCAACAGATGCTCCTCACTCCCACAGAAAACCCTGCTCCTGAAACACCTCATCACACAGTCTGACACTTATTTCTGTGACTTTGTGACATGACATTACGTCACCATGCCATACATTTGCAGTTCGTTGGAATTATGCTTTTACATGAAGGTTTGACTCAGGTACATTCATAAAAAAAAGCCTAGGTTAACATAATAGGTCCACTTTACTAAATGGTTTAAATAGATTTTCATTATTTATTAAAAGTCAAATAGGTATTCACTAAGGTTTGATTAACTATACATTTCCCATTTATTAATGGTCATTATGAAGTGTTACCAACTATTTGTATTGCGGTTCAGCAGTGTCGGTCCAGTGTTCTTCTACAGCACTGAATATCACAGTCTACTCTCTATATGTTGAAACAAACTGCATTTTCACAAATGATTCACTGCAAATCAAATTTACACTGAGCAGTACTTGTTTTTGCACAATGTCACTATTGTGTAATCACACAGTAGAAACATGATCAATGGTGTGAGACAACCAGTCTGCTTTATAGTCACTTTTTCCTACACCACAGTTCATTTGTGTCACTGTGTTTTGCCACTAATGTGAAACCCCACTGTAATATTGTGACATACGGTACAGTACAATAGGCCTGCTTTATCCTCTTCTATTGCACATCAGAAAATTGCACAACTCAGCTAATAAGGATTTCTCTATGCATCGTGTTTCATGTTACGAAAAACATGAATTAATATATTCCATTAAAATCTGACATCAACACCAGTTCTAATAAATAGTCTTAGAATTAAAATGACTTTGTTCATACAGCCCTTATTTAAACAAAATACATAGGAAATGCCAATAAATAAACATATTTACACATTATTCATAAATAAAGCAGAACACATGATTTCAGATGAAGTTTGCACTACATACAACCTAGAAAATGTGTTAAAAAAGATGGAATCATAATGTACGCAAGATGTCAAACATTTATCAGTGAAAGATGAAAACAAAAAAGGTTTGTTTGATCTACAAAGAACAGAGGGGTTCCGTTGTACAGGTAGAGAAGAGAAACACTGGAAGCTTTCGTTCTCAGCGAAGACCTACACTATTGCTTATAAAAACTGATTTTGTGCCTCTAAACCAGACTCATGACAACAAGCATGGAGAGGAATTTAAGCCTGCACAGGATCCTTTGCTGCACTGGTAATCAGAGACAGTCAGTAATCAGAGGCATGTGAACGTTTGCAGCAAAGTGAATAAAAAAAAAAAAAAATCAGAAGAGACATGTTCAGTGAAAAAGAGACAAGATTACAGACACAACATCAGTCACAGTGCTCTAAATGTCACTTATTAAAGATATAGGTCACTCCAAAAAAATTCAGTCATTATCTACTCCTCCAAGTCTCCAAAAGAGATCCCAAACTGATTTACAAAGAATTTAAATTACACCTCTTTTAAAGTAGAAATCTTCATTGTAGCTGCTAAAAGCATTTGCACGCATCGAATGTTGAGGGTGTAATGAACGCCGTGTAATGACCGAGATCTCGTGGCTTCTGGAGACTTGCCTTAAGCAGAATAAGCTGCATGGAGCCATTTCATTTTTCATTTTTGAACATTTTAAAACAAGTCCCCAACTTTCCATCGACATGAGGGTGAGAAGATAATGACTGAATTTTCATTTTTGGGTCAACTTATCCTTTAATGTGCCAACATATTGTGGAGACAGTTAAAATCTGAGAAAGAAAGACTTGTATGTTTGTGTTTTTTAGTGGATGTGAAGAGAGGGCTCAGCCAGCAGCAAGATGCTCATGAAACATCACCTCTTGTGAGCTGTTTTTGATGACTGTGTGTAGCTTGGGGGTCAATATGGAGTGGCAGTTACGATCACGTATCTCTGTGATCAAACTATCCTTGTGGACGGTGAGTGTTTGGGTGTGATCACTCCTCAACTTTCAGTTCCTGTTTTGCATTTTTGGTATTTCGATTGGCAATCTGCTCATGGGAGGGGTTTATAGCTCCAGTCTTAAACCTCCCAAACTGCTACAATAAATTCACACATGTCTTGCGCATTTAAAATGATGACGACTCCGAATTTCATTACGTCAGTATGTCAGTACTCTCACGATAGCCAATGAAAGAGATCTCCCTGAGCAGCTGACGGCGTTGTCAAGCAACTGTGAACAACCCTAGCCCCTCAGGCTAATGTTAACTAGCATACATACTACTGTTGACAGATAATACAACTGACGACTAAAATCTTGTGTCCAGTTCTCACTGAAGATGGATAAACCACCATGATGGCATCTGCCCCACCATTTTCTCATTCATCTTCTTATCTTACGGTTTTACGGTTTATTTGTAATACAGCAAAGTATTATCATTACCACACATTTGCATTTGCATTTGTTCTTGGCTCCGTGTCACCTCCTTTCACCTGTTTGCTTGAATCGTAACCGGTACAAAGAACTTCACACCTAACCAAATTAAAAAAAAATAAAAATAGCATCGTAAAATTCTCTGTGCTCTGTTCTCGCAAATATTACAGAAGTTTAGGGCAGGATTTCCGTACACACGTGCAATTATCAACAGTTCACTTCTTTGTGCAGTTCCTGAGGGTGTTGCAGCCATAAACTTTCACCAACAAGTACGATGGAGGCGTTGCATTAACTGTTGCATAGCGGCAGTGTCCTTTGCTGTCCAGGCCTCGGAGACAAGATGCGAAATGTTTAATGCTCCGGGTCCAGAAATGCCTCGGCGAATCCCCCTGCAATGGCGCCTGGGGGCTAGAAATTACACAGAGGCATCCACACATGTCCATACACTCTGAGTTATGACCCAGACGGTTCAGTAGTGAGAGACCCAGATCCACAGTGACTCCTTCCCCCAAGGAAGGAAAACACGCACCCACGTACGTTTGTTTTTCTATTTTCCTCCCCTCTCTCCTCCCATTCTCTGCTTTTCTAAAGAGTCGCAGCCTCTGGCTCTTTCTCTGCCCCTCTCGTTCCTCCTCTCCTTCTCTCTGGTCGGGATGGAGGCTGATGGGAGCTGACATGATGGTGGCATTGTCCTCACCATCGAGTTAATGTGACCCCGGGGATGCTGTCCCTGTATGCTTGGCCTGATGGCACAGAATGCAAAGCGCTTCATTGTGGTGAGAGGGTGGGAGAGGCCGAAAGGGGAAGGAAACAAAACGAAGAGAGAACAGCTGTGCATGGAGGTAGACCCGAGAGATGCAAAGTAGTTGAGGTGTTTTTACAAGAAGAACAAGGGAATTTCTGTAAGAACTGCACAGAATGGCATCTACGGGGCCTGGAAATGACCTGAACTGTGTTACCTTGAGATGATTTACGATTATACAGATTACAAACAAGTTTATTTAATGTAACTTTTACATTTTCCAGATTAAATCCTAATCTGAATGCATTTTCTGACTGATTATTCTGTGATCCAGTAAAGTGGTTGCTTTTTCACAGAGATGTAAACTTTATGGGTGTTTGAGGATGTCGTTATACAACTTAACAGTGGTCAAGTACTGGATGATCATCTGTAGTCACATGTTTATGGTTACAGATGGAGAATTTAATGGCATTTTAATGGAATTTTTATGCCAGACAATAAGCAACTGGGGTATCGCTCAAAACCCTTGTGCTCCATTCATGCTTTATAGAGGCTGGATTTTTACTGCTCCATACAACTAATTGAGCATGGCAATGAACAGCTTAACTAATATGTAGCCTGGCGCTGATATTTTTGGCATCAAAATCAAACTCTATGAGGTCTGAAAGCAAAAACAAAGTATTTAGCAAAAAACTGTAATCTCAGGGCTCCAGGGCAACATGCGTCCAAAAATCTGCCAGATGTAACTTAACTTTTTCAATTGTGCGGCTGATATTCAGCAAGCACTTTGAACATCTGCACTATTTTAATTTCTTGTTGCATGCGCCGTAATTTAAACATTTATTCATGTTTACAATCATTTACATGATTTGTTAGTAAATTCAATAAAAATGTACTAAATTGTGTGCTCATGCATTTAAATTAATAAGTGAGGTGCACCAGTATAACCAGTGAAAACACTAGCCTGTGTTATGTATTATTCTATTAAATTTGTGTTGTATTTGTGTGCAGGTACCTGTTGAATACAGCAGTGACTTACTAAAGTAATTTAGAGGAACAGTTCGACATTTGGGAAATTTTGCTTATTCACTTTTTGCTGGGACTTAGATGAGCAGATTGATACCTCACATGTCTGTGTGGTAAATATGTAGCTACAGCCAGTTAGCTTAGCTTAGCATAAAGAATGGAAACAAGGGAAAAACACGTAGCTTGGATCTTTCCAAAGGTAACAAAATCCGCCTACCAATTCAAAATCTAATTTATCAACACATTTAACTTGTATATCTTGACACAACAAGACTCCAGGGAGTTATTTTATCATGCTACATTTGTCTTGTTACTTATTAAGCATACAATTATGAGAGTGGTATCAATCTTCTCATCTAACTCTTTGCAAGAAAGTCTTTCGGTGTATATACCACTTTTATTCTTTAATTTGAATGGAGCAGTGAATATGTTTTGAGGGAGGTTTTAGCGCTGTGTTGCAGTACCAACTGGTTGCCGATATGGGTAAAAGATTTTCAGTGTACCTTCGAATTTAAGTGAATGCTTCCTGAGGTCTAACTCTTCCTACAGAAATCTATCTATGTTGTAATAAACCGTGTTTACATCAAATGCAGCAACTGAAAATAGCTGCATGTTTGCACCGATTACCTCTTTGAATTGACCATGTCAGAAAGCCTGTGCTCTGGATGCCGGTTTGGCCGGCTCCGGGCTCATTGTGGAATGTTTTAACAGCCCTGCTTGACCTACTGTACCTAAACTTACTTGGCTAACACAAATTCACCGACAGGAAACCAACATGTAAAACCTTTCCATGGACTAAATCAACCTAAAGCCTGTACAACCCCAAACTCCCAACAAACCACAGTGTCCTCCCAAAACTGCTGAGAATCTGTCACAGCTGTGTGAGCCTGAGAGTGGTTTTAAGCAACCACGGAAAATTATCTTTCAGGTACAGTCTATAAACATTGTGTGACCCTTGTTGGAGTCCAACAATAATCTTTTCAAGCATTATCTACCAGAGTGGTTGTTCTGCTACGCTGTTTTTCTCCTGAATCTCAATGTTTCCACCAATCAAAACTTCTCTTTGCATCTGAATGTGTCTCTCGGTTTAATATCCCTCATCTGTTGGGCCAACATTCCCAAACTCTGGCATTTAGCTAACACCAAAGACTTTAAGTATGCTAAAACACCTCTGAGGCCTCAGAGCTCAGACGGTCACCTCAGTCGTACTGTGGGTGGAGTAGCTCTTCTGCCTGGTGTGGTGGTAGTAGGGGGGTTGAGAAGGGTGCTGCCCCTGTTGATGCTGCCCCTGTTGATGCTGCCCCTGTTGATGCTGCCCTTGTGGATGCTGCCCCTGTAGATGCTGCCCCTGTAGATGCTGCCCTTGCCCTGTCCCCCCTCCAGCTCCTCCGTACATGACCCCATAGGGATGGTTGAAGAGATCCGGCATATTTTCTATGCTCTGCTGCCTGCGGGTAGAGTAGGCATGTCTCCGGGTGGAGCTGTGCATGGAGGAGGAGGAGGAGGTTTGCCCCGGGGCGGAGGCCTGTCTGTGGACGTGGCGGCCAGTCGGCTCCCAGGCTTTGAAGGCTGAGCTGGTGAGCAGCGGGTGCGTGGTGGTCTTGGGAATGCGCGAGTGCTCCAGGTGGCTGGAGGGGATGGAGATTGAGAGGGGGGCGTGGAGGTCGTGGTGCGCTGATATGGGCTGATGGTGGTGGATGTACGACTTCTCTTTAGGCGGTAATGGCACTACAGGCTGGAAGGCAGGAGGCGCCACAGGTTGGTACTGGGTGAAGTCCATGAGTGGGAAGCTCTTGTAGTAACTACGAGACGCACTGTGCGCTGTAACAAAGAAAGGGGTGGGTGAGGAACAGTTACAGGCCATTCGTCAGTTGTAAAGTTACACAATCTTTTTGGGTCACATCTCATACCAAACCCCAAAAATGTCTTTTATACAGTCTAATGAGAATTGCCTGCCTGGTGCATTCTCCAAAAACATTTCTAGCGTCTGGGTTTACCTCCTGTTTGTGTGGCCCACTGAATACGCACAGTAGTGTTTGTCCTGTTTCTCCTGCGGGCCCTGCTTTCACGGTGTGATGACATCACAGCTTTTTACATCCCTTTCTTGGCTCAAAGAAAGTTACAAGTATAAATAAAAGAGTCATAATTGACCTTGTTTGCCAGGTCTTTTATAATGATGGTGGACAGAGAAAATGGTTTTTGCTGCAAAACTGGGTAAAATTGGAAGCAAGGCTCAGTGCGTTGTGGTATCCTGATCTTAATAATACATCTGTGTTTTAAACATCTGCATTAGTTTCCAGGCAGACTTCCTGTTTCAACTTTGACCTACCTACTCTATGTAGTTGTGCGCACACAGTTTTCCTGTGAAATGATGGAGACAGGCACTGCAGGTAACTGTAGGTATGCTTAATTTTTGTTTTTACCTCCTTGTTTTTAGGATTTAGATAATCTGGAAAACGCGCTATACTTTCAATCTGTCTGACCATCCGACTGCTCCATTCTCATTCTGCCATTGTTCATTGTGGCAAGGTTACATGTTACCAGATCTCAGCAACTACTCATGAGGTCGATCGGCAAAGATACAAAACTGAAATCGTAGTTGGAATCCACAAGCATGATATTCCAATATACTGTATGCTCTGTTTAAAACCCTTCACAATTAGGCCAGTAAAGTAAACATGCTATATTTGGCCTCTTAAAACTTGTTTATACTTTAGAGTCACATTAAATTTGTCACAGTCTGTTGCAGCTCTGAGTCACATGCAGAAGTAGCCTAAAATGAACTGTCAATGTGCAAACACAGAGTTTGTCATTGTAGGAGCACTGACGACTGAATCACACTTAATCCACGATGCATTTATGCGAGAACCTCCCGGCTCCAACCTGTCAGCAATGTCATCCTCGTTTGCTCCTCAAAGTATTTTAGAAAAACTTTTAAAGGGAGGTTTAAAGAAGAAATTACATATTCTTCTTTTCACAAATGAAAACTTGCATTCTTAAAGCTCCGATTGGTCACTCGAAAAAATCCAACCAAAAAAACATCACCTCTCCTTTGACAGACATGTCAATGGCTAGTTTGCTACATTTAAGAGTTATTTTAGCTTTTTTGGTTCAATAAATACATAAATAAACAAAGCTGTTAAATGCCACAATCATACAAAGACAAGCAAAATAGCTGTTACGAACGTACCTCGGCGTGAAAATGCCACCTCGGCTCAGCAGTTATTGCTCTTTGCTGTGGGTGTGTGCTATGTGCTAGCATTACTGGGTTAGCCACCAGTCTGTTGCTGCTGCAGTGACTTGTTGTTCTGTGGCTCAGTGGCTGTGTACCATGGCTCCAATAAAGGAAATCTGGATACAGCGTCGGAGGCGGAGCCATGTTTATTCCTATCAAAGCTGCTCATTGGGGCGTGAAGCCAAAAAAAAGTTTGACTTCCGCACTTGAATTGGTCTAAAACAAGTTAATAGTGCAGCTCTTTTAACTTTTTCTTAATGTTATCGAACAGAATGCCCCAAGTTGTGATGGTAAAACAAGTCATTTCACTGGGGTTGATGCTAAAAAAATCTATTCATCTGCTTCTTTCAAAATGCAAGCTAACGTGACGTTGTAATTACCCGGCTCGGCCAGTTTGTCAAATTGGCTTTGTGGATGGATGCTGTTCCGGTGAGCATTATCAACATCAAAACATGGCTATTGTTAGGATACTCTTAAGCGGTCAAGCTCTCACTGTGGCTGCTCTCTTCTATTCTGGCGTGACTGGCTCGCTAATAGCTTTAGCAATTTATCCTCGTTGCTTCCTGGGAAACTCTGGTCATGTGCCTTGACAGGTACGCAGTTAGACAGTCAAGCAAGGCCAATCGTTTAACCTGACCAAATCAATAGATTGGATGGGCTTATTAAAGGCCTGTGGCAGGCACAGATACATGATTTTTTTAAAAATTTTTTTACGTAATAACTCTCGCTTTAATCATTAGAATCCACAATTGCTTAGCTTATTCAGCGGTTCTACCTCTTTGTCCTCACCTATAGCTAGCTAGCTACAATATTAGAATATGGTGGCTAATGTTAGCGAAATGATAGTAAGAAACAAAAAACAGTTTACAATATGATCAAATGTGAACAGAGAGATGATTTTGGATGTAAAATTAGATGCACAGAATGGAGTAAGTGAAAGTTGGGTCGGAGATAGTATAGAAAGCAAGTTGAATTAAAAAATAATACAAAAGTAGAAAAGCTGTGCCCAATAGAAAGGGTCAGTATGAGCCAAAGAAGCTGTGCGTTTCTCACATTACAAATAAATGCAACTATCTCGTTCATAAAATTTGAAATTGGGGGGAAAAATTACTTTAAATGAGTGGAAAAGATAACATGTAGAGAGAATCTGAAGAAGGCGAAGGACAGTCAGGATGAGAGAGTTTGAAGAAGATCAAAGGGGAAAGCGAGTGATTAAAGTATTTCCATTTGGTGTGTGCCCTGAAGGTAAATACTCGCGGTATTCCTCTTGTGCTGGCAGATTAGAGGGCAGGAGGCATGGAGATGATGGATGTAAAGGTATGTGTGTCAGGATGCGGGGACACAGCAGTGACGGTTTATAAATACCCTTGCCCTGAGTCCGGAGTGTGCACGTGGGCGTGCGCGTGTGTCATGGGCTAGCATGAATGTCACAGAGAATTATTTAAATAAACTAAAAACTGAGGTCATCGCCGCTAGCGTCCTGGCTACACGAGCAGTAACCTTGTCTCTGTGTGTGTTTTTACGATGGGTCCATTAACAGTAGCTGTTTTTTATTTTTCACTTATCTTTTTCAACAGTAGGTACTAAAGGTATTGCTTCAAATCAAAACTTTGAGAAATAAGTTATATATAATTATAAATACACTGAGTTAAAAATGGACCCGCCTCAGGGTCAATATAGCACAGACTCGATACTGGGTTATCTTTATCCAGCACCGACTGGGTGTTTGACCCTGTGTCAGCGTTATGGTGTTAATTTTACCCAAGTACCCATGGGTTGAAACCACCCAACAGAAGGGCTGTTTTGATCCATTAACCCACTAATGTAAAAATAACACTGAGACTTGATTACTGCATGAAGAAAGCCTGGGAACTGGACAAATCTGTGAGCTAATGTTCAGACAGAATTCTCTGCGACCTGGTTCGCGATGGCCCGGTCACAACTATTTATCTAATATGGGCTGTGTTTTGGTACATTGACTGACAAAGCCTCACCAGATTTGAAAAGCGGCAAATCTGGTGAGGCTGCCCAAATCTTTTTGCCTAGAGGGCCAAAACTGAAACTTGGACCACGGGCCAAAAGCAAGCATCTGTTAAATGTATTTTGTTAAGATACAAAATGGTACTATACATAAGCACTGGAGGCAAGGAAGAAAAGGGATTGTGTGATTTATTTTGTAAGTCTGATCTAAATTGTTGTCTTGTGTGTTTATAACTCAAGAACAGGTAGAAAAATAGGATCCCATGTTCCCTGACTTGACTGACTTCCTGCATAAAATCTCACTCCGCCCACTGTGTGCAGATTATGAAAAAGAATTTATAATTTGGGATCCTTTTTAGTTAAAGATTTAAAAGATTTTTTACCTTACAAAATATAAAACCGCATAAACTTTTATATATACTCAATTATTGCTTTTTGTGCTCATGAGCTAGGAACTTTACCTCAGGAGCTACTGTAAAGCACTTTCATCTGTTGAAGTGTAAAAAAGTGTAAATATATTTCATGTACAGTGTGTAAAGAGCGCTGTTGCTTGAAAAATCTACCTTGACGAGCGGTGATTTGCCTTTTGGCTCACTGGTAGAGGATTGTTTTGTTCTGGTGGGACGCCTGGGGTTGGATGTCGTTGTGTACACTGTAACACCCACTACTACTCAAGGACAACAACGTGTGACCGACCTTTGTCGTCTGTACAGTCACCTGGTAAAAACCCTGCAGCCTCTTTTCATGACTGTAGTAGCTTTGCACCTATATGACAAATCTCTTACGAAACCACATCTGAGTCACTACAAAGGTGCAGTTAGAGACCACACTAATAGTGACCCAAAGGACAATGTTCAGAACAGTGAAAACTGTTACGTTTAGGAAAGTTGTGCATTAGTTAAACAATTGGATTTTGTGGATTTGCGTCCATATGTGCTACTGTAAACTAGTAGATTGGGATTAATGCAATTATGACAGTGCTAAACAGCTAGCCCCACCCTTTCCCGGTCCAAGGCTCATGTGCTAACGGTGTAAACACTTACACACCCTTGGTCCCTGAGCTCTTTGTCTGAGCTGCTAACTGCACAGCTATCTATGATAATTAGCTAAGGGCAGCTACAGGTAGCAGCAGTTAGTAGCACTTAGTTGTCACTCTGGTCATAATGCACCTTTAAAGTAAATGTTGTAAAAAATAGTGATGTCAATTATTCATTCCTAAATGCTGATTAAGGCAGCCAATATTAAGACATAGCTTCTTTTGTAACACTTTATAAGAAAAACAATGAAATGCTTAAAAAAACAACTTATAAAGCATTTGTAAAGCTTAACATACATCAGTTACAATTTTCTAATGCTTGCCTGATTACTTTTTATAGATGAATTACAGTATTTATTAATCTTATAAACATCAGTTGCATATTTACAGTAATACATAAATAAATGGTTTATAAAGAATTGTATTGTTTGTTAACAGTTTAATTAAATATAAATGTGTCATTCAATAATGTTGGTTATCATAAGGTTACCACTTTTTCTATGTGTTTTAGTGTGCTAGTCAGATACCAAAACATTTTTCCCAGATATGAAAATCACATGTAAGATTAGTGAGTATGCAGCTGCCGTAAGTCTCAGAAATCATGGCAAACTATGTGCAAGGTGTTTTGAAATTTACTCTAAATTAGGTTAAAGTTTTATTTTGTATAGACAAAATCAAAGTGAGGACATTGGAGGTATGCTCCCCAGTCACGCAGTTTTCATCATGTTTGCCCCAGTAGTTTCTTCCTGCCTGAAAGAGCTCCACTGCTGCTCCCAGAGGCTGTGTTACATGAAGTACATGTACTATAGTGCTCTGTCCTTGGCAGTGACCTGAGCTGTCTGCTAAAAAATATTGTGGCACGTTCTCAGATTTAATAAAAACCGCAGCGTTGTTGATATGTAAAACAATAAAGGCGTTTCAGTGCTATAATTAAACCTATAGTGCAACTGATTGGACGGTTCGTAAAGCCATGGGGAACTGTAAAGGAACACCCTAGATTACATCAATCTCACTCAGAGTCACTTACACAACAGGAACAGCGTGGTCTCCTCTATAAGATCGCCTCCCAGTTTGCCAAGAGGCAAAGATTCCTTCATCACCTGACAGCTCCTGTACTGCCATCCTACTGTACTTAAAGGTCACTGTGTCGGTTGGAGTCAGCATCACCTTGTGCGTGTCTTTGTCGCCGACTTACCTACAGCTTTGAGGGAGGTATACTTGTTGAGTCCCACTGTGCTGTGGTTGCTGTGCGGGTGTGGCAGCCCTTGTCCGAACGGCCCGTAAGCGGAGTTATTCAGATGGTACTGTTCTGGTGAGAGACGGGCAGAGAGAGAGGGGGAGTCAGTGGTAGTGATCACATTATCTTTGTGGTCTAGATCAGAGTGTGCGTCCTGTTTCATACATACAATTCATATTCCTTTTTCCAGCCTTCTTCCTTTCTATAGATGATGTAACCATACTATAGTGGCCATATTTAGATGGTAAATAAATAAATTGTGGCTTTGAAGCGTGGCTGGATTAACCCCTTAGGAGGCCCTGGAGCAGAAATGAGCTGTGGGACCCGACTGACCAACATTTCCTTCCACCCTGTGAAGTCTGGAAGCACCCTGTCACCTTCAAGTACCCCGTGTGTACAGAACACACTGCTGACTACACATGGCAGCCTCATTGTAATTTTCCTACAGCCCCAAATCCAACGCACACTCATGTGCAGCATGTGAGCACAATTTAGAAAAGAAGAAGAAGAATCTTTATTTGGTCACATATCCAATGCACAACATAGTGAAACTGGTACCCTGTATTTAACCCATCCCGAGGGAGCAGCGGGCAGCGTGTACGCACCCGTGGAAGAACTCCAGATCTTAGTCAGTGCCTTTGGTCGAAGGCACTGTTCATATTTGATCAGCTCTGCCTTGTTTAACAGTTTGATCAGAGTTTCTCAGCCACCTTTTTCACAGTACAGAAACAATATGGCGGGGACTTCCTGGTCATCATTTTTTCAACACCTGTTGGTCATCTGTCGGCACTTTTTGGACTCCTGGGGGCTCTGGTTGTCGGCAAAGTGGAGGGAAGTTAATTATTCTCTGCCGCTGATTGAAAATTGGCAAAGTTCCAGTTCAAATGTCCGCGTCTGGAAAGAAGACAGTGATTTCACTCCACCTGCTTTCCACCAGCAAAATACAACAACGCTAGTACATTGCTTCACAGTTCTACTTGCACCGTATGAGACACTTTAAACAGTTTTTGTTTTGTGTTGTCTTTTTACACTATTAGTAAAGATGGAGAGAGATGTGATCCAGTCGGATTCAAACTGTGGATGTTTCCAGCCTCGTTCATTACCTCCTATGTCACAGCCCTGAAGCCCATCATTAGTTGTACTGGGAATCCTTCAGGTGGGAATGTGCAATGAGTAAGGCACCACACAAACGCTGAATTAACGTGAGTTTAAATTCATCTCCCCTTTATCTTGGAGGCTGGTGACTTTCGGGTGAGACAACGGCACCTACCATGAGAGCCAGCCAGTCCCATGATAGCTGAAGTGAGGTTAATAAACTATGGAACAAACTAGCTGAGAGAGTGAGGCCCTGGCTATTAGCATTAATGAAGTCCACTGATGCAGTCAGCGCACTTGATGTCAGCCCTGGGGAGGGATGGACACACATGAAGTGCTCACGAATGTCCAAAACATGGTTTAGAAAGTCATCTTGATTCGAGCAACAGAATCAGTTTTTGTTGTAACATCTTTACCTATAAAATGTGTGTTTGTGTGTGTGTGTGTTTGTGTGTCAGTGCCCCTGTTTGTGTTCACTTGATGGATCTTTTTGACTGAATGACACAGTTAAGTGTATTGACATGCTCAGCAATCTGGTTCGCAGTGTACAAGTACACTTGTGCCAGAGTGTGTGTGAGTGTATCGGGGTGTCCCAGTGGGAGAAGCACAGCATCAAGGGCGAAAGATTTCATCACATCTGTGACTGTCAGTGCCAAGGAAGAGGTGTACGCGGCACAACGTCTGAATACTAATGACGGCACGCACACACAAGAAAGAGTCATGTGTGGTTCGGATGACGAACAGAGACAGAGAGCTGGTGAAAGAGGGAGAAACATGGAGGATGGCAGGTTGCTGGTGGAATGAATTATAAGATGATGCTGAAGCCAGGTGGGTGGAGAAATGTCAGGAGTTAGTCTTTGCAGTAACAACATTTACAACTCTGAGCCTCTACCTTAATCAGTGTCACATACATGTGCTGTGTGCTGTGGTTTAAGCTGATTTGCCGTGAAATGTGTGTGTGTGTGTATGTGATCAGTGTATCAGCCAGTGTAATACAGCGGTGCTGACCTCTCACCATGTGCCAGATTAGCGGATTATGAGGGAAAACCTCCTCTTCACACTGTCATCATAATCATCACTACCCATCACTTTTAACATCATCATCTTCCACGACCTCATTGTGTATTGTTCCTCAAGACGTCAGTGGAGCAATGGTAAATAACTGACAAGTTATAAGACACACTGGTACTGTACAATATAATCACTGGTTATCGTGAGAAGTGAAGAAGAGTGTGTGAGTGTGGATTTTATTTAGATATTTTACATAATTTTTCTGTAGTACTGGCGCACCAAAGAAAGTAAACCTCAAACAATCATCCTTTTCAAGTGTTTTCAGTATATTTTACTTGTGAGATTGCTGGTAAACAATAAAAAGGCTGTGAAATGGTCATCTTTTATCAATAGTTTAAGTGTGATGTCATATTTTTATTGACCAGCATTTAGTACCATTTTTAAACCAAAATTAGTGTCTTCCTGCAGTTCTTTTTAGAGCGATAAATCTGCTAAAATAGGGCAAATGACACCTTTCCCATTGCCAGGAGGGGAGTTTGCCTTTCTGTTTTTTCTGGTGTGTCAACTTTGACCTTACAAATTGTCTGAAGACTGAACCATAGAAGCAGCAGACCATATACTTCATCATCAAACTCAGCACCCACTGAGAAATGGAAAGTAGACGGACAGAAAAGTAACAAGCCAAAGTCCTTAACTTCAACGCCAATCATACCGTTGTGCCAGAACAGGGGTGGAAATTAGCATGTCCACCAGGGTGATATTTTTCCGTCACAGCTGATGATCTGGAGCCAAAAACACCCCTGATTACTGCGGAATCACTTGACCTGGGAATGAATGCCAATTGAACTCTTTCTCACTGAAGAGAAAAGCCATTTTTTGTCCTAAGCGAATAGAGTATAAATTACAGAGGATTTTTACCTTTATTTAAACCTTATCTCCTAAAACTTTTTTTTTTACTATCTTAAGTCCCACACTCCATGAACAAACTTTCAGCGATGCACACACAAACCTAAATCAGAATGCTTATGTTGTAGTAACCATGCCCGAGTGCACACACGCTCCCCCACACAGACATACACAAAACAATACCTCTTAATTAGTCTATCTGCGTGTCCAAACCCAGTTTCAGGTACAAGGTTTCAGTGATTGCGTAATGGAATAAGTATGTAAGTGCATGTGCAAGCAGACACACAGAACAGGAACTGAGGGAGTGAGGAGAGGTTCCGGTTCCAAGGTTGTGGATGTTAAAACTCCAGCATGGTTGCACATATTAATTTCTCCATTAAGCACCGCTAAGTGAACGTCTGGCGTCGAGATCTTTTAAGCGCAGAACAAGAGGGCAGGAACACTGCATAATGAGTTATATAATATCTTCTCTCTCGGCGGGAGTCACTGGCGGCGGATGATTAAGGTGAAGATCGGACTTCCTTTGTATCATCTGTCTGAATGACTTGGGAGTGTTGAAAGAAGCTGACAGATCGGAGGGACGAAGAGAACGACTCGGCCTAGAGAGGAGGTGGTCACGTATTTGAGTTGCAAGGGGGTGTCCACATGAGTGAGAGAAATACTAAAGAATGAAAAGTATGTTCATTTATTTAAATATTTCTGTAGAAGTTATATTCAAAACTTCCCATAATAAAGTCTTTATCTTGGAAACTATGCAGAAAAGGGTTATACATGGAGGAAGCAAAATCATCAATTCGAACAGTATATGAATCCACGTATCAGCCAATCCCTTTGCTACTCAGTTATGCTCATTAAAAGAGACGTATAATGCTCATTTTCAGGTTAAGAATTTTAAATAGGATTACTACTTTAATAGGTTTACATGCTTTAATACTCAAAAAACACATCCGTTTTCTCATACTGTCCTACCATTCCCCCTCCCTCTGCTCTGAAATGCTCTGTTTAACCTCCTGTCTCTTTAATGCCCCGCCTCCTGAATACCCAGTCTGCTCTGATTGGTCAGCTCACACACACCTGAGTGAGCACCGCTAACAACAACAGAGCAGCTGTGCTAAATAAATTCATACGTGCCAAACTAGTCACTCAGAATAATAAATGCAAATGTGTGACATGGTGACGAGGTGTGACGTCACCAAATCGCAGAATTTAAGGCGGGACTACTGACGAGGCGTTTCAGGAGCAATTTTTTCTGTGGGAGAGCTAACATTTCATAGAGAAACACGGTCAGTAACGTAGTAAAACAAGCCACAGATAGCTTCAAAACTTACCAGAGAGTCCCACCTCCTCAGCGACTTTGACCCATGCCTCCTCTTTTTTAAATTGTCCCGGTAGAACACCGCAGTGGTGTCATACAGCACCGGGTGCCCACAGACAGCTACTATCAGCTTCTCCTCCATGTTGCTATGAGTGACCGTAAACAACCGTACGTGAAGGAAGTGACGTCGTCGGCTTGAACTCGTCGCTGATTGGATGTCGCGGCGCGATGCCGCCTGAAAAGTTGGATATTTTCAACTTTATTCGCGTCGCTCCAGACGCTTCATTCGCGCCGCGCCAGACACGCCAGACGCTTCATTCGCGCCGCGCCAGACGCTCCATTCGCGCCGCCGGCGCCTGAATCGCGTGTCATCGCGCCATTTACATTGATTTTCAATGTAGAGTTGACGCTCCATTCGCGTCTATCGCGTTCGGTCTGAACGCAGCTTAAGATCTTTTACATGCACAGCAACCTATCAAACAGTAAAGGAAAGGAAAAAATTAAATACGTGACCTTTTTCATTTTTAAAAAGTAAGGAATACTAAAGTTGAGTGTCTCCTGATTGTGTCATAATAGCTGATTTTTCCATGTGCAAAAATAGTGCAAAAATACTGTGTTATCAATAAAATAACAGTCAAAGGAGTCTACTTTGTCTACTGTTTTGACTCTCTTGCTGGTCTGGAAGCAGTTAACCGACTTTTAGCAGAGGCATTAATGATGCACCAGCATGACATTTAGATTGGGATTCATTTCCAGGTCAGCAACTTAAGAGGAGTTTAAGTTTTTAGGAGGAGCTGAGGGAGTTTTTGATGTAATGGGAATCCTCTCTCTCTGGCTCACACACACACACACACACAAGTACACACACAACTATACCATCTGCCCGCTGTCACCACTGCCGTGCTATTGTGAATGCTCATGACCGTGACAAACGCCGAGAAAAAGCAGCGAGGCCGACACGTGTTTTCTGTGCGTTCTGTGTACAGACCTGCACGTCTGAGTGTGTGTTTGTGCGTGGAGCGATACATAAAAGCAGCCATAAGTGCCGCCAGGAGAGTGATGAAGGAGAGAGTGCACCGCATGCTGTCTGTCATCGCAGAGATGAAATGTGAACGACCCGGCGCGTCTGACTGAGAGAGAGTGACGGCACGGGAATAAAGCTGGGAAAAAAAGCAGAGCGTAGGCCACCAACGCCTGTCATCGGTGAGATCATACAAGTCTGCGTGCATCATCATTTACTGCAGCAGAGTCAGAGCAGACAAACACAACCCTCTCCCACCCACACGCACTTTTTTTTTTATTTTTTAATCCCCGCTCTGTGCGATCTGCTGAGCTGGTCGCGCACACGCCTCTTGTCAGAGTAATCAACACGACACGAGCAGGGGGAGCAAAGATTCATCCTGAGATCATTAATTTACAAGAATAAGTAGTTTGCCTCTCATGACCCCCAGGGAAGAGTCGAGAGCGCAGGGAAACATTTTGGAGAAGATGAGCGCCATGAAAGAGACTCCTCTGACAGCTGGGGCACCGAAAAAAAAAGACAAGAAAGAGAGAAAGTGAGAGAAGAAAAGGTGAAATTTGTATAGAAGAGTGATTTGTTACTGGGTCGCGCCACTTCTGCAGTCGTCTTTGATAAATAGGTCATCACGTTTTGCCTCAAGCTTTCTCCGCCATGAGTCACGTCGGAGGCTTTGAAACCAAATTTTTGCCTCCTGCGCTCGGTTAATGTCAGCTGCTGATGGTTCATGTAAATTATGATTTTCTGACTTTTTGGCATTTCAGACGCAGTGAAACAGAAGTCGGAGCATCTTCATCCTCTGTAATGTGACTTCTGAAGGCTCACCCAAAACGTGGCTTAGTGAATGGGACGCGCTCGCCTTCCTCACCTGTGTGATCAGACCAGGAGGACTACGAAGGCCATCAACCTGATTCTTTGGGAATGCAAATACATGCCATCGCATATTGCCATCAGGTGATATTGGTGAAGATAGTGTGAGATAGCTGCACAGAGTCCAAGTATACAGTGCGTATAGACGACACCAGCCTCAGCCACAGTCTGTTCAAGAGATGGAGAAGTATCTGCGGCCGTACCACCAGACTACAGAGCAGCTTCTTTCTTCAGGCTGAGAGACTTCTCAGTTCATCCTCCAAACTCCACTGTATATAACAATCCTTTTATTCTTGTGTGGCATAATATGACGTGAATTAAATTTTCGCTCTCCGATCCTGGTGTTGTAAAATGTCCATTAAGTGGACCTTTAACCTCTGACCGTTGAAGTTACCATCCCCAAGTCAAAGAAAGCATTCAACTTGCAGTTTTGCACGGACTAACGAATTTTGACCAAAAAATAATCAGGCAAATATAGATGGCTGGTATCTATGTGTGAAAACAATCCTGATAAAAATGTACATTTGACTGAATTAAAGGGGACTGTTGGGCCTTGGCGGATCTATGAGCTCTACTGAGTTTGAATTCAGCTTTTCATTTGTAGGAGGAAGATTCTGGCGTTTCTTTTTCCAAACGTTACATTACCCTGCTGTAAAGTGAGTGTCCGCCACAGAGAGAACAGTCAGCAGACCTTTTAACACTTGCACCCAATAAGTTCAAAAGTGTTCAATTACTGTGTGTGTAATAAGCATTACTTTTTCCAAACGCCTCTGACTGCCATCTTGTCTGCTATGGAAAAACCAATAATGTGCATCTATTTTCTGCCCAGGAAATCTATGTGCTGTTCCACTTTGTCCTGGGACTCAATTAGGGAGCATTTTGCATTACATTTTGTGCCAGCTTACGTTCACGCTGTCTTACAGAAAAAGCAAAAGCACTCCTGCAGAAATCAGACATGAGTCTGTTAGGGTGATCGGAGGATGAGGATCGGGGAAAGAGGGAGGTGATTCATGATGAAGCACTGACAGGTCGACCATCAAATGTCAAGATGAGAATTTTCTTAAAACCATGTTGTGACCAAAAGGAGTACATGTTTAGACAGCTTCAGGCTGATGTGCTATAAGACGGTCTTCGGGCAAAGTTCTAATGATGAACTTTACTTTTTTCCTTATAAAAAATTAACACCTGTCATTGTTGGTTCCGACTTGATCTGATGAGGAGATCTGTTTTTGTTGTATTTGCGCAAAGCAGCCTGCAGAACAGTTTTTTTTTTGTTCGTTTCCATCTGTTTTTATTGATTGTAAACAGCCAGCGGACATTTTCCTCCTCTGGGAAAAAGTGGGTGTAATGTGCATAAACACGGAACACATTAGCATCAATTGGTATCATCATCGACACTGATTTCTCTGCCAAGTCTGCTGCCTTTCACCACTGTCACTTCACATGATGAAGTGGACTCGCTCACATCGCACACCTGAATTTTTCACTCATTGTGTTTTCATTTAGCCAATTCGCTTCCACATGCTGCCTTCTTTCGCAAAGGCTGTGGTGCTTGAAAAACATCCAGCAGCTGAAGGACGTGTGGCCCTCCTGTAGCAGCTGGATGATCGCGTCAATCCCCAGGCGGTCGGTGGTTCGCAGCAGTGGGGGATTTAAAATTCCTCGGTTACGCTGTCGACAACGAAATGAGACTTAAACCTTTTTGAGGGCAGCAACAGGAGGAGCAGCGGGAGAGAGCTCAGAAAAAGAGAGGAATTGAGAATGAAGAAAAATAGTAGGAATGACTGGTAAGCCAGGAAAAGAACCTGAGAGAAAATCGGAGAAAGCAGCTGTGCCATGGACTAATAAAACATCAAACATTTACATTTTCTGAATACAGTTTTGGGCAGTAATGCGTAGTAAAAAATAAAAAATAATGTGATAATTAAAATTAGAGAGTCGGACTTCTCTGATAAACATTAGGCTGGCGCAGGACACAGAGGTGTGATGAAGTGGCTCACTTCTAGCAAAAGAAACACACTTTACTGTTAACTGTAGTGTAAGGATTTGTGATCTTTTGCCCGGGGTATACTCTAAAAGAACTAATTTGTTAGCTGGCTAATTTTAGTTCTACATTCACTGGTAAGTTTACATTCCGAAATCAGCCAGGCTAACCTAACGTTAGTTGTTAACGGTCAGTAAACAGGGTCTACCTTAAAGTGGCTCTGTGGAACGGCACTGGAGAGGCACTCATATCCAGCAGCATTAAACAACTTTAACAAATGGTCCACAGGTTTGTATATGCAACCGAGACATATGGGGTCATTTTTCACGTCACGTTATAGTCCACTCACATCTGGGGCCAATAAAAGAGTGATTAATTTATGTAAATTGTACAACCTGTTCAAGACATTAACCAGAAGGCTCTGTTGTCTTTCTTTGCGATTGTTTTGAAGGCACAGTTGTGGAAATTTCCAGGGACACCTGGAAAAAAACGGGACTGCTCTGTTTCTTTTTGTATTCCAACCCCTAAAGATGCAGCATGTATTAATTGACTTCCTGTGAAATTCATAACAAGTAGCGGGCAGCATATCGCTAGAGTCACCACCAACATCTGCTGCTCACTGTAGCTGGCTTTAGCTAGTTAGCTCAGTTACCCGTGCAGCTAGCGGTCCCTGCTGGGAGTTTAGAGAACCAGGGGACGGGTCAGTGCTAGCTGGTTAGCATGCTAACTTCCGTAGATATCTTTGCGTCACAATACATAGACGTGATTTCAGAACTGTTATTTCTCCATATTCTGTTGATAACTAAAATTTTTGAATTTTTCAGCTATAATTCTTACTTATTGCCCCTTTTAAAATAGAAAATGTGACGTTTTACACTTTGTTGTTGAGTTATTACAACAAATATATATATGTATGTATATGTATGTGTGTATGGATATGTATATATATATGTATATGTATATA
>CAEMYA010000140.1:1015637-1025853 GCA_903131615.1 Diplodus sargus | reverse complement strand
ACACACACACACACACACACACACACACACACACACACATGCACGCACGCACACACACCACAAACACATGCACAAAACACAAACACGCACACACATGCACATTCTTGTAGTTCCTAGCCTTTTCATTTCATTAATTCAGTATCATCTTAAGACTCACTGCCGACCACCCAGACCTTTTTCCCACAGCAGATGACACCTCCATCGTTGTCTCACACTAACACAGATACACACACAGACACACGCACACAGGCATACTCATCACTTTGAATAAACATATTTCCGCACCCTGTGCATTTGCTGAATTTACAGTGTTGATGGAATTCACTCCCTTGATCAATAATTCAAACACTGGTGCCTCTGTTTCGCTAACGAAGCTCATGCGTTTAGCCCTTTCTATCATTCACACACACACACACACACACACACACACACACACACACACACACACACACACACACACACACACACACACACACACAAATACACGAACAGGTACCCAAAACACACAAGACCTAGTGTATGATGGACCTGACAGCGACGGCCAGGGGCAGCTTGTTCACACTCAACCTTTCAAACAGGAAAGCGAGTCCCTTTGGCCTCTTCTCCGCTCATCAACAAACTGTTTGTGGGTGTGATGATCACAGGGAGTAACAGTGTCACACAAAATGTCTCCTGCAGGGACTCTGGTGTTGGCATGACGTGGTTTCGATGTCAGATAACATAATCTGACTTTTTTTTCTCATGTAAACAAATGGTACACGTGTACAGTTTGTGCGACTTAGTTACTGTAGTAAAGGAGTAATCCAGTTTATTAAACATACAGCATGTCATTTCTGCTGCTGGGGGTCTCTCAGTCAAAGTGGTGACAAAAGATAGTTTGATGTCATTGTGAAGAAGCGGCGGGTCATGGGAGTTGTTGTCTTCATTGTTAAAACAACCATCACTGCCAACAGAAATCTGACATAATCATTTACGTCTCTTCTTCCACCGACCTGTTTCGTTCACACAGAAGGAGACAGAACACGTAACATGCAGCAATGAATAATCGCCCTCCTTGGCGAGTGAGCAAAACAAACAGCAGCCAGATATCACGCCAAAGCATGTAACAGACCTGCCGGTTCACCCTGTCACTGTCACACTTGGCGTCGCCTGCCCGCGAAAACAACACTGGCTCATTTCGTGGTCAATAATAAATATGCAACATCCACTTACATTTTCAAAATAAAGGCACCAAAAACTACTTATTAAGGGAAAAAAATTCAACTCTTAGAATATTAAAGCAACATAATGTAACTGTTTTACCTTAGAATAACAGCTTCAAAATCATTTTGATGGTGCAGTGTCTTGTAATAGGTTGAATGGTGTCTCTGTCACAGCCACTTCGCCCCATCATACATGTTTGTAAATGTTTGAATTCCTACATATTAGAACTTTAATGGAATTATTGACAATGCAGGAAATCACGAACTAAAGAAGGTGAGAGGTCTCATATCAAGCCACCAAATAGACAAATGACAACTAGAAATAAGACCCTGAAAGTCACACTTTTATGACTAACTATTTCTGGAGCCTTATTTTGTAACAGGATATTAAATTCATTCATTCAAATCAATTCACATCTTAATCATCTTATTGTGAATCCTTTTATATACACAGTGAATGTGTGCATGGCTGTGAAAGTCTGTATTAGATTATAAACTGAAAATTGCTGCCGTCTAAATATTTGCATCACACAACAAAAAGACCTAAAACGCCTCCCGATGTAAGATGTAAATCACTTTCTCTCTTCATTTTTCTTCTCTTTTTCAATTCTTTTTCCTTTCAGTCTCCTTATTCCTTCGCTCTCTGCCCCCCCCTCAGCTAAACTCAGTCCTAAATCTGTCTCTTTCTCGTCTTCCCCCTCCTTAAACCATATCATTTGTCTTCCTCTCCTCCAGTCTCTCTCCGCTCTTCATCCCCTCTCTGACTCATTGCCGTGCACTGCCTCGGGCCTCCACGCACTCTTCTCTTGGCTCGCCGCTCAAACAACTTGCTGATTTGGACTTTTAATCTGCAACAAAAAACTTCACCTGTCTCCAGGCTATGGAGTGTTTATGGGGCGTTAGCTGAGCTTCACCAGAGTCTCGGCGGATGCCTTTGAAAGAGCGAAGATGGCCGTGCAGCTGGTTTAAAGATTAAGACGGGCGAGGTGGGGTAAACGGCTTGTGCTGGCTGCCAAAGATGAAGTCTAAGTCAGTGATGTTATGAATGAACGGGTGCATGTTTGTTAATGGAGTGCAGCCTGGATCAGCTCTGATACACTGTCCCTACATTTTGTCACCCTGTTGCTGCCTGTTTTGTGCCTTAGAAACATTTACCTGTGATTCTTTGTAGTTTCACTCTTCACAACTACCACAAAGAATTCCCTTCTCTAACTTATTCACATTAGAACAATTCGCTTATTACGAATGTCACATCCTTCCAACCTGCCAAAAGTCAGAAAATGATCTGCATCACAACGTGTTGATTGGGAACAGATTTTTCTAGATCAAAAATATCTGCATATTGTTTTTTTCAGATTGCCTAAATATATATACAGATATATATACTGGAAGCAAACTTTTTCAGACGTTGGGGGACCAGAGACATCTTTGACGTAACGTCAAAACTGTAATTTCTTCACATTCTTTTGTAATTTTATTTAACTTCTGAATGTTTTAAACTAAAACTCTTGCATATTGCACCTTTAAGAAAAATACACGTATAAAATTCTTCTTAAGTACAGTACTTTTTAGGCCTATTTAGTTACATTCCATCATTGCTTGAACCATGAATATACATTTTGGCACCAAGATTGACATTTGTACTGCAAATGTATATGGTTCCAAATGTCAATTACCTGTGTCATTGATTACTTATAATTTGTATTGTATTTATTGTTTATTCACCTGAAAAAAACATACTGGTCGATCCCTGATTCATATGTATTACAGCATTAAATGAAACATTTTTTGAGACATGTCTTTTGTCTTTACATTACTGTTACATTATCGGTCCTCCAGTTGCAGAAATGAACACAAATCCAACCAGTTGTCATCATGTCATCAAAACACCTTCAAATATAGACGCGTTTCCCTCCACAGAACTATCCATCTCAAGCCAAGTTCCACGTAAATGCCCTAAATGACTCAACTTTGTTGGCCTGAATTGAGGTTCTCATGCAGAGCTCACTTTGAGAATCTGAGTCCTTTAAACCATCCCTTTTCTTCTGATGTGATTTGGGTAATTCAATGAGAAAAAATTCAAACTGAATGCAAAATGTGGTAAATTTAGCAAGGAAACCTTTAAATCCCTAATCTGGGCTGCATTTCTTACAAACCCATTTATAGAAAAGGCTTCCTGTGTTTCTGTGAGAGAGGAACCTTAGGGACTATGTGAAATGTATATATTCCATCCACGACTCCTTATCCTCCATAACATTACGTAACAGCGACCTCATCTCCATGCTCTCCCATCTCATTAAAGCCACGCTGAGATGAGACTTAGCTAATGTCCTGTAACAATCAATTAGTCCACACGGATCACACAGATCAGAACACACGCCCAGTGATTTGTTATAACTAATATTAACGAAACCCCCTCAAACAGAGAAATACTCCCTCTGTCCCTCTGCAGCACGACTCTATTGATTATTGAAAAATGAATGCATTAAAGATGGGACACTCTTCATCCTCATGTCATGTTCATGCATTAATGCACATGTTATTGATCATGCGACTGCACATGGGTGCACTTTTCACAGCACATTATACCATAAATTTGTCTTTGACGTTACAGTAAAATTAAGATTTCAACTACATCTGTGTCAAACTTTTATGTTTTTGATAACATTTGGCAAATTATCTGACAAAGAACCTTGTTGAGCTTGAGTAATAAACACAAACTGACAGATAAAAGTCACTACAGAAACACACAAACCCGCTCATAGACACACACACGGGGAAGGATCAGTGATATCCCTCGACTGGATTCATCAACCCACTACAGTACTTGCACCATCTGTCTGAAGCCATTTCCCAATTTCCTAGACACCATCCATCCAGAGATTTAACTATAAGACAAAACTTTTAGATTATCCACTGGAAAGTAAAATGACTGTCAGATATCAGTGTCACAGTGTCTTTATTTTCCCTCTGTTGTCAGTGCTCTCCTGTCAGTCATCGCTCCCACTTTTCATCAAAGATACAGCTAAGACCAGCTTCCCTGTCACTGGCAATTACAGATTAAGAGTGAGAAGGTGTCAACTTACGTCTTAAACACAACACACACACACACACACACACACACACACACACACACACACACACACACACACACACACACACATAAGACTGCACACAGAAGTGCTTTTGTGATGTCAGTGTGTTGATACTTCTGTTTTAGATTACTCTCACATGTCTGCTCATATTGTCTCTGAAATCTCATGTACATTCTTTAAATCCTTTAACATTTTAGGTGCGATCAACAAAATAAGAAATTATGTTGTTTAAGTCAAAGACAAAGTCGATGCAAGTAAATTGATGAAGAAATTCAAACTGCTGCAACATAGCCTACAGTAAAATATATGTAACTTTTATATTATTAAAAGAATAATATATATGTATATAAGATAGATACATATATAACAACGTATGTATATGATTAGTTTGACAGGAACGTTTCTTCTTGTACAATTTATGTGTGACAAACATGCTTTTCGTGTGCCTTTTTGGGTCATAAAACAAACAAACGTGGAAGCAATGACGCATTGACATCTAGGCTACTGTATACTCTATTTGCATCTGACTGCCTGACTGCTTAGTCTTTTTTAGACATGTAGGGAGCTGTAATTATAAATGTGCATGACAAACAGGATTAATGGTGACACATATGGTGATTTTTCAGTTTACAAGTAGCCTAGCCTACACAGCTAAATGGGTTATTGTTGAGCCGTTAGATTCAGGCAGAATCAGAGTGGTTTTATGCTAATAAAAGCAAATATAGCTTAGACCTTGAGCACAAAGATTTTGTCAACAACCTTGAAATTAAAATGCTTTTTATGGTGATTTATCAGTTATTCAAAAGCCTTTATTGTTTTCTGGGTTATAATTAAGCTGGTAGGTAGGTAACATCTGTTTGGTTTTGTTTTCATGCTAACAAGCTAACTTGTAGGCTTTTCTCTCTCTACCTGTACCTTTTCTATTTTTTGACTGTCCTTTTTGAGCAACCACTTTTAAAAGGATGATTTTCAGTTCTGTACAGATTTTCAGCTCTGTTTTAATATGCTTTATCAGTACCTGATGCCATGAACATCTGTGTTTTCAAGCTAACAGTAACAAACTAGCTTGTTTAGCTTTCCCGTTAGCACCAAGGTTGTCATGTGGTTTTTGTTTTTGTTGGCCAACAAAGAAAAAGTTCTCTCAAAAATAAAAAATTCAGTCATTCATTATAATTTACTCATTCATGTGCTGAGGGAAAGTCAGGTAAAGTTTTGTTGTTCACAAAACATTTCTGGAGCTACGCAGCAAAAAAAACAACTGAAGCTTATCTTGTGTAACCCAAGCCTCAAGGACCCAAGCGTCATTTCCCCCCACCTTTTTAGCCAAAATCTTACCTGTAGCCACTAAGCGAACAATGTTAACACGTACCTGTCTGAAGTGGGTGCACGAGCTTGACCACCCGTCCAACGCGCAATATATGACTTTTAAAGTCAGTTTGGGCTCTGAGGGCTTCCAGAGAATTGGATTATACCGGACGAGCTGTGTAGAGCCATTTTATGTTTTTTGGGGCTTCAATAGACTTGGATTACACCACTCAGGCTTTGTGGAGCCATTTTATTTTCTTTCTTCAGTTGTTTCAAAACAACTCCCTCGACTCGACTTCAGTTGTTCAGGAGAATGCGCAGCAACACGTTTTTGTTGTGAGGCTCCGGAAATGTTTTGCGGACGGCAAAAACTTCACCTGACTTTCTGTCAGCGTGGGGGTGAGTAGATAATGACAAGAAAGTTTATATGGGGACTTCTCAGATCTAAAAGCACCCTTTAGTTTTTTCTGGGGTATTATTCAGCAGTTTGACGCAGGTATCATCTGAGTGGTTCCGTTCTCACTCTACCTAACGTGCAGACTAGCCTTTTGAAGTCTGTTCTTTTTCCTTCTTCAAACGGCTTCAGTATAGGAGAAATGCAGGTTTGTGCTAAATTAAAAGTTTCCAAGAAGCTCACATGTTTATCTGGGTTGTTTATAGCTGGTTGCCATGCCTGCTTGAAACTGCAAACAGATGGCCCATTAGAAGTTTGGACGAAGTGGAGCTTCAGGGGCTGACGACTCGCTGTGTGTCTGCAGGTCGTGCGAGCTTCGCTTCTGACTGATATGAGTTTGACTATAACCGACAAAACGTTTATCTCGGAATCTTCTATTTCACTCAGTCCTAAAAATGGGAATGCCACCTTCAAGGAATGACGGATAAAAAAAAAAAAGCATCCGATCTTTCAACTTTTTCATATGTCAAACATTTTAGCTTCACCCTGATAAACAGACTGACGAACGCAAAAACAGCGCACAGCCAAACCCTTGAGTCAGTGAGCGCTGACCCACATTTAAGTATGTGTGTGGGCCCGGCGAGAGCCTGGCAGGACTGAGGAGGAGCAAGGAAAGGAGGCGAGGGGAAGGTAAAGCAGCTGGAGGGTGAAAATTGTCACATCTGATGCAGCCAGGAAACTGTCAACTTATATGTCCTCTCGCTTTGGGAGGATTTACAGCAAGTGGTGACGCAGACGCACACGTGTGCGTATTTTAACACATTCACTCGCATGCGCACATGCATGGAGACATGATCGCGCACACAGTGGTGACAAGTCGGAGGTGATGGAGAGTGACAGCACTGCCCTGGAGGTAGTCAGAAGGCAGGGGAGATGGAGGGGAGACGAGAAAGTAGAGCAGAGGGGGAGGCAACTTAGTGGGAAACTTCTGTCTCTTTCCACATCTTGGTGAAAACGTGTTTTTTCACACATGGCAGGTATTTTTGGGCTCACACTTGTGTGATTTGCTTCCTGCCTGGAGTGTCTTTTTTTTCTTTTCTCTACCTCTCCCTTAAAACCAGAGGAAGTCACTGTGAAACGAGCGACAACAGAGAGGTGGATCTCATCACAGAAATAGCACAATAGATGTGTATGCTTGAATTTGCTGATTTGTGCGTGGGTTCCAAGATATGACACATCATGTACGTTAGTGAGCACAGATGTAACATTCTTCGGTATGTTTTCATGTTCATGTGACGGCTTCCATACTTGGTGGAAGCCTACGGACACCATCATGACTTTGTAGCTACGCCGAGCAAGTGTGATCTCCTTTCTAGAAATGCTATTCTCGTCATAAAAACTCAGCAAAGCTTCAAGACTCACAAACTCAACCTTCGCTCTCGGCCACTTGAAAAGAATAGCATTGAAGTTTCAGAAAAAGAAGGTTTTACATTGATTTTATATCTCTGAATTCACCAGTCCAGTCATGAGCTGGATCTGTGGTACCTGAAGTATACAATCTAGCAGTGGTGAAAAAGTAACTAAGTACATTTACTCAAGGTCTGTACTTAAGTAAAATTTTGAGGTATTTGAGTATTTCCATTTTCTGCCACTGTATACCTCCACTCAGCTACATTGTGGAGGCAAATACTGTACCTTTTACTTCTCTACATGTATTTGACAACTTTACTTACTAGTTACTTTGCGGATTACATGCTGCATCAGAGCCAAAGTATCGACCTTCATTTAAAACTATCATGATTCCAGTAATTAGAACGTTTTTGATAGTCCAGTGACCCATAGTATACAGTATATACTTTATAAGGTTTTAAACTTACAAGTACATTTACTTGTAAGTTCTCAAACTTTTACTCAAGTGCAATTCATACGGGTGACTTTCACTATTTACAGACACAATGTCTTTACTTTTACTCTAGTATGATTTTTGCGTACTTTTTTACAAGACTGCAGTTTTGTACCTTGGGAAAAAAAGACATCTACAGCATTTACCTGAGTTGAGGAAATTTCACATTGATATCAATGCTGTGATGCTGAGAGTATGACTTTTTGAAAGACGACATGATTTCCAAAGTTGAGTTGATAAACGCTGATGAATTATCTATGAATGTTTTATCCGTAACAACTTAATAACGATGGGTTTAAGGTTGCCAAGTTGTGAAAAGTCCTTCTTGCTAGAGTGTATCATTTTTTCTTCTTCTTGCTCTTCAGTCCTCTAGAGAATTCCACTTGCAGGATTTCGGACAGTCCTGACAAAATCCATTCATTATAATCGCAGCCCCCTGCAGATTGCAGTAATGGAAGAACCCTTTTCATGGTCCACTCACGTCTGTAACTTCAGATCTGATGTGAAATTCAATACTAAGAAACTTAGTGACCCACTATGAATGACTTAATTGCTTTCTAACAAGTCTTCAAGTCTGCAGTTCTAAATGTAAGTCATTATTAGGGGGCATGAGTCTCTTACTTTCTAATAAGCCATCAAGAGAGATTAGAGAGCTCTCAAAAAGACAAAGTTATACTGGCTGAGGGGATTTCCAAGAACCAAAGCTCTTGCTCTTATTAATGCCTATTACTAATTTATAAGCATTTATTAACTTTTATACAGCCCTATATTAGAAGGTCAAACCAGAGTACACACCCTGAAGGTGTTATAAATGTTTAAATGATGATATATGTGGTGCCAAAAGTATGATTGAGCCCAAAAGGCTCAAACTGTCCCAAAAAAAACCCCCCACAAGCAAAAATGAACCTGAAATATGAACCATGATGCCGCACCCTGATGTCATTATCATGTGTGCGTCAAAGAGAGAGAGAGAGAGCGGCTGAAGAGTGTTTCCCATTTGTTGCATGTGGTCACATGCAACCCCCCCTGCTGTATCGAGTATTGCTTATCTGTCGGCTCTAAATCAGGCCAGAGTGGGACGGGACAGCCCTTCAAGTGGCGGTGTCCTTCATTACATAACGCAGTGGTTAAAAAAGCCCACTGCAGTGCAAACACAGATGCACACACACACAAAATATAGATCTGAATGCATGTTGTGTAGATGGTGGATGAAATCCATTGCATCACCAGAACTGAACAATGTGGTTTTCAGCTTAAAGGTGCACTATGTAGTTTTGGAGAAGACTGTTTGGAGCCGGAAAGGTGGCAGGGTCCGCCAATTGTGAACAACGTAGAACAGCATGAAACCGTGTTTGTGGTCAGTTTGTTTATTGAGTTTATTCAGTCACGAAAACAAAGAGAGTTTGTTCATTTAGCTTGTTTGGACATGAAATGCAAATCAGTTACTCCCCCAAAAACTACACACTGCACCTTTAAAGACGAACCATTTTACACGTTACAAACTCTGTTTGAGCAGAATTCATAACCGAAATGAATCAGGGAATTTCAATCAAATATATCGTTGCGTTTGTATGATATGATGTTTGGAGACACAGGGCTGTTCTTGTTGACGACATCTGGAGCGCTGGGGCCACACAAGCGGCGAGAAAACATACATGCACACGCACACTCTCACTCACTCGCATGAATGCACTCACTCTCACTTTCCCCCACATTTGCACACACACACACACACACACACACACACACTCCGTTTAAACCATGTGACCTCCGCCGCCACCGCGTTGGTCCTTGGCCTCTCGCACTCGTGTAAGGTGGACGTCGTATTTGCAGTCAACTCCTGGCTATCGCGACCCCTCGCTGCGGTGAGCTGAACCGTACACTCCTGCAGTCTAAATGCCACCACTATCATTCTTGTTGTTAATTGAACTATAAATCAGTGTGTACATGTGCGTGCATGTGCGTGTGTGCGCGTAAACAGTCATGAAGGTCATCTTGTGTGGCTGTTTACTCTCCGGGTGTAAGGCCAGCCTCTGTCCGGTTGAGGCCTTTCATTAGACGTGACACGTGTGACCTAAGGCGACGCTCTCCGTTTTCCTTTTGTTGACTGAGGATTAGCGCAGCGTGCAAACACACTGAACCTGGAAGAAGAGCGGAGTTCACGTAGTAGAAGGTGTGTGTGTGTGTGTGTGTGTGCGTGTGTGTGAGGGTAATCTGAGAGGAGGATCACTTTGGATTTTAACTTTCAAAGCTGATTCGGGAGAACTGGTGGGATTTCGGAGCGTTAATCATCGTCTGCTTGCGGGATGTTTGCGAC
>CAEMYA010000140.1:995450-1011285 GCA_903131615.1 Diplodus sargus | reverse complement strand
GGAGCCGAGACTGGCACACACTCCCAAAGGCACACACACACACACACACACACACACACACACACATACATACATACACACAAAGATTTGCGCACATACACACACAAAAACACATGCATGCATACACACACACTGGACCCACGCAGACAAACTCAGCACACATGCACATGGGAAAATGTACAAAGTGCAGATAAACACCTGCTCATTTGCACATAAACTGTTCTGCTCTCTCTCTCTCTCTCTCTCTCTCTCTCTCTTACACACACACAGATGCCACTGCTGAGGCCAATTATACGAGCTTTACCAAAAGTAAACTACCACATGTACAATTTTAATGGAATTATAAGCCAGATTGACAAGGGGCTTTTTGTTTTGCCTCCCTCTAATCGCCTCTCCCAAAATCCCCTCCTTTATGTCTTGTCATTCCGGAGCAAACTCAAGCGCTTCCTCCACTTTCCCTCTGATTTTCACTCCGTTGCGTGCTGGATAATGGCGAGAGAGAGAACGACGGAGGGAGATGGCGAGGGAAAGACTAATAGAGAGAATGAAAAGAAGGGAGTAAATGTAGGGCAGTGGGGAGGAGGGCCGACAAGAAAGGAAAGAAAGGAAGGAAAGAAAGGAAGGAGGTGGGGGAGGGAGAGGTGGGACAGCGGGGCGGGGGAATGAACGATTGGCTGAGGACCAAAGATGGGAGAGGAGAGACGCACGGAGATAGAGGCGGAGACGACGGGTTCAGAGGAAGAAGACGGAGGCGAGAGTTTGGCCGTGAGGATGCGAGGAGCGGAGAGGTGACAGGTACAGGATGGAGGAGTGAAGGGGGAGATGGTTGACATGGAGGCAGTGGTGATGAAGGGAAGAGCAAATGAAAAGAAATACCTTATTTATTTATGTATCTGTTTATTTGCAGGATACATTTATTTTCCACCATTTGACGCTGGTGAGACTGGTGATGAGTGAGAAGCGATCACAGCAGCAGGTTGATGTCACAGTTTACATGCAGGTGAAGGGCCAATAGCAGTGTTTGTTTACATACAATAACAGTAACTTCCGGGTAGAAACCCCCCCTGAACACAGCGGTTTACATACATACACTTTTTTCTTTTTGTTATTTCCAAGTATATCCATCTCATTTGATGCTTTCATATGTTACCAACACTTTCACTAATGTCTGGCTGGAGAGCTGATTTTCCTGTTCGGCCACAGACACGACACATCAATTAAGCACTGCGGAAATGGCACCCAGGTCGTTCCAACTTAGTTAGTGGCCTTAAGCTTCAAACTATGAAGCTCTACCTACCAGATGTTCCAGTGTCATTGCTGAATTTGGAGGGCTCAGCGGTCGAGTGAGCAATCATAAGTCAAATGCTACACATGTCGACTTTTGGACTGTTATAAACGTGGCCATGTTTATAAAAAAGATTCTATTTCCCATCAAAGTAACTACATTCAGTCTCGTTACGCAAGTCACGTAACGTACGTACGCACATACGTAAACATATACGTATATCTTTATGCAGCTCTACTAAAAGTGATAGTTTGGGTTTGCTGTGGGGTTGTATGAGGTACTCATTCCTAGTCAGTGTATTACCTGCAGTCGATGACCGTCAGCTCGCAGCGTGCAGCGCTGACAGGGAAACAGAGCATCATACTGCTAAACTGTACCAACAGCAAGATGTCATTTAACCTCCTAAACGAAGGCCCCCTTAAAAAAATACTCTAACAAATAATAACTTAACCCATGTGCACATTTTCCCTCTGCACTCTTTTCCCTGAGTTGCTAAGCTATGACAAAATGATTGGTCATCTCCAACGATGGTCCAGAGGGAACATCAATTACAAATCCTGGAAGATCGTAATTAACACCAACATGGCGATATCAGCTGGAGCTTAGATTTTAGCAGGAGAGACAGACTAGAAAACAGAAACTGAAGCAGTAGCTCCAAAAACGCTGGATTTTCACTTCCCATGATGCAACTGGATTGTATCTTTGAAAACTCCATGGGTGGCTTTCTGTTATAAATTTGTAGTCTCAAGCTGAAACCAAGACGATTATCCTGACGAAGTCCTGGTGAACTTTATGTGTGTAAAATTAAGCGTAACTAATTTACTTGATTCGATAATGGCTCATTTTTTCATTAATATTGATTATTAAAGAGAAGGGGGGCTTTATTTTTGCCCTTCTCTGTTATGTCTCTCTGGATGAAGTCTAAAGTCATTTTAAATTACCTGTCTGGAATACATTTGGAAGTGTGCATATTTTTATCTAATGCTCTGGTATTCTTGAGTGCAGTTGTACCCTAAGAGGTGTGTGTGTGTGTGTGTATGTGTTATTGTTTTCTACCGCATTATTGTTCTGTGTGTGTGTGGCCTGTTTCCTGCTCCGACGAGGTGGGGTCTGTGTGGCCGAAAAAATAAATTGCGTGTCTGCAGAAGGGATGAGTGTGCAGATGTTTTGACTTCTTTCCATTTGCTATATGTTTTGCGAACAACCCCCGTGTTGTTTTGTGTTGGTGCACAATACCTCCGGTAACGTTCACAGCATTCAAATGCACAAATTGCCTTCTCACCCTAAATGGAGAGCACAAAAAAAAGATACGTTTATTCCCAATGAAAAATGTCGCTTTTTGCAGTCCTGTTTTCGACAACTCGGCACCTTTAGGAAAATAGAGGTCAAGGTGTCTAAATGAGAAGGCACGGTGCGTTTTGTGTTGCATTTAATAGGAACGGGAAAATGAAGATGATGGGAGTGTGTGTGTGTGTGTGTGTGTGTGTGTGGGTACAGTTTAAATGCAGAGTGGCTGTTGTCACCACATGAATTCTAAATAATCCTGTTGAATTAATGTTCGTCTTGAACTAGATTCACAAAGCGCCTGCAGGTCTCTGATTTACCCGAGCAGTGTTGCCCCCTTCATTAGGAGACACTTTGAATATCCCGAAAGTGTTGAATATTTCATCCGATGGCTTCAGAGGGTCTATGAATATTCATATTTTGGCTTTGTGTGCTTCCACTGATACGTGTTAACGGGAAGAGCTTAATCCTAAAACACATGTTCACATCAGCGACTGCTACTCTGCAGTTTTTTTTGGGGCCTATTTGTTCAACTTTTCTCATTCGCTGACAAGCAGAGGCGCCATATCGTCACAACTTTTCCAGCAGAGTACAAAAGAGTTTGGATGGGGGAGTAAGTGTTAGTAATTAAAAGTCAGTCTCAGGTGTTGCTGTCAGTCGCTGAAAAACAAAGCGCTTCTTTATTGACACCAATCATACAGAGAGAAAACCGCTGCGGAGGAGGTAATGAAGCCTTGCATCTTAATGTATGAGTTAAAGATGAGACACCTAACCACCATCCCACTAGTTTGCAGAACAACACAAACAAAGCCAAAGCAAAAAGGCTAACACCTCAATTTCAATGTTTAGTCATGACACACATCATTAGAAGGCTTAGATTCTTGTGATTCTATTCACGCGTTATGAGACTTAACCACACCAGCAAGGTGCAATCAGACAAACAAGCGAGCAAGCTAGCATTTAGATAGTCGTGCCAACTCACCAATAAAATGTCAAACTCCAACAAAAACTGTCTTCTCTGTATCCCCAAATGTCCAGTGGATCCATTTCAGTAACATATTTAGTCCAAAGCACAGTATTCCATGATGAGAGGGGGGCTCAGTGGCATAACAATTGCTGTGATTGCAAATGTTTTTTAATGCTTTTACCTGCAAAAATGGAGCAGATGCCATTAAACCTTTAAACCAGAGATCCTGAGATGGCAGCCTTTTGATTGACAGCTCATTTGAGCAGATATGGGCCTATATGTCCACCCTAGAGCCTACAACAGCCAATGTGTGACCATGTGGACCAGTGATCTTGGACCATGTAAGACTATGAGATGTTTAGTTACCCATATAGTGTCATTTCTGCAATGTGGTATAAGAATGAGTGAGAAAAATTCCAAGTCGGAGGTTGGTCAGGGTTGTTGTTTGAGTTATATACAGGTCTTTCCTTCGGAGACCAGTGTTCTAATCCTGTGTGTGAC
Organism: Diplodus sargus; assembly: GCA_903131615.1. NCBI lineage: Eukaryota > Metazoa > Chordata > Actinopteri > Spariformes > Sparidae > Diplodus > Diplodus sargus. The sequence continues at coordinate 1,007,248 of CAEMYA010000140.1, read as the reverse complement.
CGAGAGTCAACGAAGACCTTTTTGAAGCTATGGTTATGCTTAATTAAGTGTTAAGTTAAGTGTTAAGTTAAGTGACTGAGCACAAGTAACGTACCTAACCCTTTTAACCCAAAGGATGATCTCTACCTAAAACTAACCAAGTAGTTTTGGTGCCTAAACCTAACTGAACTGTGACCGTTTCACAACATTACGAACCGTCCAAAAGTTATAAAATGGGAAATTTCTGTCAGCAATCTTATATAAAAGTTTAACCATATGTTGAATGTTGTGAGACATGTTTGCGTCCATGGTTTCCCAAGAAAACCTTGTGGGGATCGACGTGGACGAAGTTCACCTAAAAGTGGTAGGTGTTGGCTCAGCGCTGTTTCACGCATTACATTGCTTTTATTGGTTGTGATCTACCCAAATGCAGCGGGAGGAATTTTGGTCTGTCCCGATTGATAACGCCAGTTGAATTAAAACATGAACTGAGAGGTTCCAGATTAATACGCATGGTGGATTGGTGCGGTGATGTCGGGCTAAGTGAGAGAGGATCAGTCCTTAAAAACAATTAGGCTCTTGATCTCTTAAAACCCATAGGCACTAACTCATTCCGGATGATCTGACTATGATCACTTAAATACATATATGTCTTATTAATTCAGATATGAGGGCTGAGCAGATATTAAACAGAGGTACAGCAGGCAGAGAGGAGATTACGTCTTGCTTAAAAAGCAATTTCAGAGGATGTGTCTAACTTTGAATAAAACTTGATGATTCTAAATTGGTGCTTTTGAAAGCGGGGCTGTCTCTGTCTGCGTGGATGATGGTGTGTGTGTGTGTGTGTGTGTGTGTGTGTGCGCGCGCATGAGAGAGCGAGTACTCCACTTGAGGCTGAAGAGCCGTGCAGCGCTGTGATCAGAGGGAAGCCCCTTAATGAGTTGATCCAGGCGAGGCTTTGATGCTGCTCCCCTCTCAGGGGATCCTGGGAAATAAAAGGGAGGAGGTTGGATGGTGGAGTGACCTTTAAACTTTCCAATCGGTGGACAAACTTAACGCTGCAGGGCTACAGCAGAACAAGTCAGAGATTTCCTCATGCGATATGCTGCGCAAATCCCATTTTGACGAATTGTGCTATAATTATAATCAAAGGGATATTTTTCTCATGCTAGGATCTGCAAATCACTTGTAAACAAGAAGCACACACATTCTGTCAGTTTGAAATGTATTTGTTTTTGAGCTACTCTAGTGGTATGGCTCATAGATGGCCGTGACATCTTATAGAGACATTCACGCCCCCTTCTGATTCAATTGTAATAATTTTTGTGACCTCTAATCTTTTCATTTAGCGCCAGTTTGGGTCAAGATTTTAAGTGGTCCAATACTTTAGTTGACAACCAAATATCTAAAACATATGCTAACCCCTATAGCTTCAGCTTAGCAAATGCTATCTTTCAAATATTCACTAAATATTAGCATGTCAACATTGTCACTGAGGGTAAATTCTGACATTAGCATTTACAGTACATCACCAGAAAGCTGCTTAAATGGCTGTATAACATGCTTTCATGGAAATGGATATGATTAACTTCTTAGCTGGTTTGGAGTGAAAACTGATCATTTTTATCTTAGATCAATTGAATTGATTTTGTGGTTGTGATCATTTCAGCTTGTTAGCTTGCTAAAGGTTTGAAAAAAAAAACACCTATAAATTAGCAGAGTTATGTAGAGTTCCAGGGATGGACTGTTGCTCAAAAAGGTTGAAGCTATCAGTAAGCTTATCAATCCTTATATTATAAATGAACTCTATATTAATATACTGTTAATACAGTGAAAATATAGTCAGGTAGCCCTACTGCTAAGGATGACAGCAGTGCGCCACATCAGTCAGTGTTGTAGGACTTCTCTTGTTTTGTTCAGTGTTCTGTCACGGCTGAGGGTCAGACCAGCGCCTCTCTGTGACTGTCTCAGGGCAGTCGATGTTCGTGGCATTTCTATTTGCATTGCATGAGTGATAATTGTGCATCCCGACATTTACAGGTGACCAACACGGTCGAGCCTCAGTGTGTGCGCACGGACGCAGCCTAAAGACCAAAGGTTATTCAGAGAGTTAGCCAACTTCCTGCACCATAAACTGATCTACATGGGCCAGTAAATTCTATTTTATGCTTCTTCACAGATTCTGTTATGGTAAACGTCCTGTTTTAACAAATCTGCTGACCTATTGTGTGTGACAATACACTGGAAAATGTTGCAGAAGTGTAAATATCTATTTAATATCTGTCGATAGAGTGTAAATACAACATTTTAGCAACTTGAAACTGAAAACAAAGGTCTGGCAAAAAACAAGCAGACTGAGATTGTAGAAGTAACGTACAGTATACATCCACAGGCACACACATTTACAGTTACTGTACATTAGTGTCTCCTGGCAGACAGATGTACTGTGTCCCTCAGCTGGTGTGACAGGGTGCAGGGCTTTGGGTCAGGCGATTATAAGGTCATCTCCTCCGGGACAAGCAGACTGACCGCACACTTCAAACAGGAAGCTGATGGATCACAAACATCAGCCCATCGATCTCTGTCCGTACAGCATAATGTCATGCAACCGCCTCATGAGGGCGGCTCTGTGTGCATGCCTTTGCGTGTCGGGTAATGTATTCGGTGACTTTACTAAGAGCTTGTGTGACCGAGCCGGGATATACATTTGCATGTTTTTACTGTATATCGATTGATGGGATTCAATGAAGGAAAATGACTGAAAACGGACGACACCACAGTGGAGGTGATATGTACCCTCTGAGGTCAAGATGTGAAGAGCACATTTTACATGAACCCTGATGAATAATAAGCTTAGAGGTGATTTTTCTACCAGTCATTCAGGGCTTTTGCTTGCGATCACCGTGAGCTCAAACAGTGTTGAGATGAACAGAAGCCGTCACATTTTAAAGCTCTGTTAATGTTAAAGGAGACATATTATGCCATTTTTCAGACTCATCATTTTATTTTGGATTACTATTATAATAGGTGAGCATCCTTTAATCTTCAAAAAAACATGCCTGTTTTCTCATCCTGTCCAGTGCAGCAGCGCTGTATTCCCCCTCCTTCTGGAACGCTCTGTTTTAGCTCCTGTCTCTTTAAGGCTTTGTTGCCCAATATGCAGTTCGCTCTGATTGGTCAGCTCATGCACACCTGAGCCAGCACCACTCATCGTGACTCCAGTTGGCTCCATTGCCTTTTTTAGCTTCAGTTAGCATAACTTCCAGCATGAATATAGCCATACATTATGCAAATGTGTGACATAGTGATGTCACGGAGTCAGAGAATTAAAGGCGGGACTGCTGACGAGGCATTTCAGGAGCAGTGTTTTCTGTGGGAGAGAGGAGCTCCCGTTGGCGCAGACTTTGGGCTCTCTAAAGTGACTAAGGGGGACTTTTAAGTGTTTAAGAAACAGTCTTGTGATTCCTCTGATGGTTATAAATGACCTGTAACAGCAAAAAAGACCATCAGAGAGAAAACTGCTGTTTTATATAGTTAATATTAATGCCTGGGTCCGATCACATATAAAATCACATATATATATATATATACCATATACACCTTATCGCAATCCATCCAGTGAACTCTCTGTCACTCGCTTCCAAAACAAATGCAGGCGCTGCCAGCACACTAGCAATGATCTTTACAGCAGCGGGTGCTGGTGTCGTACTGCTTCTGTCAAAAAGGGGCCGCCAGGATTAACAAAACTGAAAGTTCCTTGTAGTCACTTTAACTTTGAAGATGTTTTACATGCACAAGAACCTCTACAACACACTGAGGAAAATAAAATAAAAAACATAATAGGTGTCCTTTAAATATAATTGCAATATGTTGTTATTTTTTGTTAATGCTGTGTGCAGTAATGAAGTCAGCGAGCTCATTTCCCTTCTCAGTGCAACACCAATGTTAGTATTCTAATGGACTCCGCCTGATAAAGCCTTTGCTCATGCAAGGGCCTTTTAATGAATACCAATTACATATGTTAATTCAGGCAATGCTTTATCTGCATTTATATGGTCGCGAGTGGAGTCTGTGTTGTTCCTGTGTGCTCTCATTGGACCAAATTCTAATATGAAGAGTTTATACTCCAAGGAGCTGGAAAAGGTAATTACAAATTACCTTGTGAGGCATTGGAAGACACACAAACACACACACACATACACATACAGAAACAAGCTTGGTAAGAAATGAAATGCTCTGACATTCATTGTTTTGGTGCATCATCCTGATGTTTGTGTGTCAAGTGCAGTTTGTGTGTGTGAGCCTTATTCTCTTATCTCTCTTATTCCCCTTCCATTGGCGTACAGTAAATTCTTGATTTTGAGGCGTCAGCTGTCAATCCTTTGGTCTCTTATCTCACACAGGCCTACGTGTGTGTGTATATGTGCATCGAGTAAGCGTGTGTGTGTGTGTGTGTGTGTTCAGCCTGTCAGCGCACGTTGCAAGTTCACAGCGCAGAGCTAATGACTGCCTGAGCCTGATGTTTGCGATGCTGCAGGACTGAACTTGTTTGATGCCACGTCAACAGACCAACGCTGTGAACAACCCGACAGACTGACACAATGATTCGAGTCAAAGACGTTTAGCGCTCCACATGTTTTGACCAGACTAAATCCCGCTGACTTCACAGCTCTCCTTGGGGTGGTGGGCTTTGATTTGTTGATATGAGATGTGACGTCGGGAAGTGTTTGCCCCGGCTCCATTTTGTTTTTTCGCCCGGAGAATCATTTAAATGTCTCCCTCTGTAGCTGTCTGCTCCCTCATGCATTAACACAGCACAGTACATATAAGGTCATACGTCGGCTGCTGCTTTAATAAGGGAACTTGAGGTGAAACATCGCTTCGCGGCCATTATGCATCGTTGTAACATGCCCCTGTTCTTGTCTAAAAAAGATCCCTATTACATATTGTGACACAACATTTGCATAAGGTAATGTTTCATGTAAAAGAACACGGCGCACCAAATAAATTTATCACATTCACACTAATTGAGAATTTTTCATCCATGCCTGTATGTTGTTCCGTCATCGGTCACGTCTCTGTCCACAGCAGCAATCCGATTGTCCAATTAAATGTTGCCAACATGTGTTTCTACAAACCATGTCGACATGTTGAAGCTTTATATTTTCTTTGGGTTCAGTGACAATGCTGTGCTTTTGGTTTGGGCTTGGTTTAGACACAAAAAACGCTCGGTCACACACTTTGTCCCCTTAAACGTGACTGACAAACGTTTCGTCAAAAATATCCCTTTCTGTCTCCACAATTACAGCTGAAAAATATGTTCAAAATCCCTGGTTTGGCTGCAGAAGCACAGGAGGAAATTGTCTGACGTCTTGTCCAAATGATCTGGTTTTGTCTCCACAAACATGGCTGGAAAATGTCCCGATGTCTTCATCAAAAATATTTGCTTTATTTGCGACAGAGAGAAAAAAAGTTACAAAAAAAAAAAAGTCTTCTCAAACACATCAGGTGATGGACGTCCGGTTGAACATTTCCAGGTTTTTCACAAAGCGGTAACTGCACCAAGTATGAGGCGTATTAGAACTTATCCGTGGTTTGCAGAAACTTAAACTACCAAAATTGTATTCTGGCAACAGAAGACGTGCTCATCATATAGTTTTATTAGGCTTTTATCACTTGCGAGATATGAATTGGCTGGGCATGACCGTTTAAATTGAGGGCTACCCAGCTCCATATTGATCACTGACTGGCTTGTATGTCTGCCTGTTAAAACCAGGCACAATAAGCAGAATGGCTGCACCCATAATCCATAAAACAACAGTGACATCGATCACTTTTGCTGAGTGCGTTTACGCTGGTATTGAAATAAAGGTTGGTGCATATAAACTGCATTCTGTTTACAAAGACGGGGGGTGAGCTCATTCCTTTATTTTTAGAAAAGCAGAGGATGAGATACGGGAATGTTGCAACACTGGAGTTTGTTGAAACCCAATGCAACTGTTCGGTGGCTCAAGTCATGATTCGCCTATTATTTGAGCAAATGTGTCTCAAGAAAGGAAAAAGCTTGGTGAGGTCGAAGTCTGGCTTCCCGACGTGGCCCCTAGGTGTTCCCTATGCTCCCTAAAAGTTGTGTGGAAAGAAACACAAAGACAGAGAGGGACGGCAGAGTTATTAGAATCCGTTAGGTGAATGATTAGTAATTTTCCTCTGACTGTTTGGCTGCACTCTGTCAGCCAATTAGTAAAGCAAAGACAAAGAGGGCAGCAGAGCCCAGAGGGCCTGAATTACAGCTACCATCCACTGACGCACACAAACACTCTGACTGTGTGCTATTCAGACACTACAAAGTACAAAGAAATAACAAAAAAATAGTGCCTTATTTTGGAGGATTAAGACACGAGACAGAGAAAGCAAAGTATTGTCTCCAATCAGGGGACCGTGTGGTGTGTGTGGTGTGTGTGTGTGTGTGTGTGTGTGTGTGTGTGATTTTCCACACGGTCCCCTCTGGGCCCCCCTGTCAGCGGTGACCTTTACCAAATCAAAGGAGATGCAAATATCCAGCTTCATTTGGGCCTATTACAACTGCACACACAGTGACTTATAGAAGTGAATGAGCTCCGTGCAGACACCCAGTGAGAATAGCTGTCACTCTCCGCGGCCGGCTTTGATTAGCAATTTGAAGGGCCTCTCCCCGGCCCCCGACTCTCCTCAACAGATACAAATCAGCCCTGACGCTGCCTCGTCCATTACTGGCGTCATTTCCAAAAAAGAACTATAATGAATCTCATTTCCCCACGGCCTCTGTGTCTCCATGCTCTGATCCGCTCTCCTCCCTCAAAGCTTTCACACCTATGTCCCGTTGGTTAGAGCGTACATTGTGAGCAACAGCACACCGCAAATACCAAAGTGCTGATTTTACTGTGTGTGATTCAACGTTAAAGTTGCTAAAAAAAACCAAACATTTTTAGTCATTTGAATACATTACCTCAAATTTCGCACAACTTAGTCTGTAACATAACCTGCCACATACTATAGCATTTATAGCCAAACACAAGAAAACACCTCAAAGTATGATGCACTAGCGCATTCATGAGCACATAACTGATCCTTCTTCAAAAAACGTTTCCGCTTGAATTTGAAATGACCCCGTCGGGATCCAGTTTGAATGTATGTAAACCGCAGAAAACGAAAACTGATGGCGCTGGATGAAGAGTTAAGGGACCATTAAAGCTCTTACAGTACATTTAAATTCTGTCACGGTCATGAATATCTATAGCAAATGTGAAGATGTAAAATGTAAATGTAAAAAGTAAAAGAAGAGAAACCCACAAATATCCGTAAAAAGGTTGTTTTCATACTTCCGTCTGTAACAGAGTGGTGGACTCACCCACTGACCAGCCGGCATGGTGCCATTCCTTGAGCCGTGCTGCTTAAGAATGTATAAACCCTAGGGGGTGATTTAGCTGTGTTAAAATAACATAACACATGCATCGTGATTCCTCGCTGGAGAGACTCAGCATGATGTAGATGCAAATAATCCAGGGATTCAGAGTGCTCGCCAAGTGCAGGCTGCCTGCCAACTAGTTAAACGCCGGCTGGCTGATTTACTGCAGTAAGTCACATTTTGGAAGAAGCTGATGAAGCCTAACGAGGTTATGCAGTGATGACAATAGTGTGAATCAGCCCCGACCGTGTTGCTTCTTGATCTTGTTAGGTTTTACATAGCTTAATTAACAAATCCTGACAGTGGCTTGACTCTGTGAACCATGAATAACTAAACAGTATGCATTAGATACAGTGTGGGATACATAGATAGTATTTCTAGTGTAGCGCCACAGTTGTTTCTTCATGGTTAAATAATGCAAAGCTGTGCCGACTACATTGTCGTCGTGAGCAGGTCAGTTGGGAAGTAGATGCCACTGATTACAATTTTTTACATTTGAGAAAAATTTCAAATCATTGTGTAGGATTTAATGGCACCCAGGGGTTGTGCAAATAAATTAATCTCCCTCGTCTTGCCCTCCCCTACGGTGGCCACATAAAACACCCCCTGCTGAGGCCAGTATTTGGTTTGTCTGTTCTGGGCTACCTTAGAAACATGACCATGCTAGTGATGGGAACGGCAGTTCTTTTTACTGTACTGAATCTCTAGAATCCGTTCATTAAAATGATTCGTTCAAAAGATTCGTTCACTGAATCGTTCAGTGCTCTCCAACTCCTTGAACTGATAAACAGCCAAACGATCCGTCATTCAGTTCATGATTCAGCCCTGAGGTTCACGTTCACTTACTGAGGGACGGTGCGTTCACGTACACAATCATTTGCGGGAGACGCAGCGCTGCTTTGAGTGGTATACATGCACTAAAATTATTACACGGTGAAAGTGTCCTCTGTGCACAGTAAAATCACTTAACATGATGCTACACGGATGTTTGCAACACAGCGCTAATTTTAGCAGTACGGTTACTGAAGGTGAATCCACTCCTCTGCCCTGAGTGAGTGAGTGAGTGAGTGAGTGAGTGACACAGCGCCACTTTGAGCACAGTACGTGAATGAGATTCACGTCCTCAGCGACGCGAATCATGAGTGAATCAGTCGTTTGCGAACGACCTGCTGAGGACGTGAATCACGTTCGCGCAGCGCTGTCACTGAATCAGCGTGAACGTGAATGACGTTCGCGAACGTGAATGACTGCGCGAACGTGACATGTTCTCAGCAGGTCTGAGAATCACGTTCGCAAATGTGATTCACGTCCTGCTGAGAATCACGTTCGCGAACGTGAGTGACTTTTATTGGGCAGTAAAATCACTTAACATGATTCTACACTGATGTTAGCAACACAGCGCTAGTTTTAGCAGCACGGTTACTGAAGGTGAATCAACTCCTGTGCCCTGAGTGAGTGAGTGACACAGCGCCACTTTCAGCACAGTATGTGAACGAGAATCACGTCCTCAGCGACAGTTCTCTGTGTGTAGTAGGTTCGCGAATCACGAACGAATCACAGCGCAAACGTGAATCATGTCCTCACAGTTCTCACAGACTCTGAGTGAGTCGTGGCAGTTCCTCTCCTGGCCGGCATGCTCGTAGCTGAGCTCAACTGAACTGAGAAAGGAATGAATCAGTTCATGAAGTGATTCTGTTCACTTCCTTCACTCAAAAGATTCGTTCGTTTGAACGTTCGCGACCGACACAACACTAGGCCATGCAACATAGTGGACTCTTTGGTAGAGGAACTGCTTCACAAACTTCAATAGAACCCTGATAGGACAGCACCACTCAGCCTTGCCTCCAAAATAGCCCTCTGGCCACTTCCGGTATTCCGGTATAGACTGCCATTTTAAAAAGAACGTCTGTAAAAGTGTTGACAGGACACCTCGAACTGCAAACCAGATCAATTATGACTCTTTCTGCCATGAATTTTGATGCATGGCAGTTTTATATTTGCAAAACTTTGCCACATTCAGTCACATAACCAGGATGTAAACCCAGAAGGTAGAGAAATCTTTTTGGCGTAAGCCCTCTGTTGAGCAATGCTCATTAGTTTGAATTGCCACCATTTTTGCATTTGGTATCCAGTTCTTCTATATAAATCTCTGACCTGATCCCTCAGCTCCATGTGATTATAAATTACTAAAACCATGATTATATTACCTTACTGCTAATAGATGATCTTAAATCCTACACACTGGACCATTAATATGTAAAAAGGTAGGACTATAAAAAAGTTTAATAAAAAGAAAAAAAAAGTTTTTAATGGGCTGGGAAGACACATCCACATGTGTGAATGGGGCTAGTGCGAAAGTTGGGTGTTAACTGCCTGACAGTTGCCTTGCAGTTCTGCAGATGATACCTTATTACAGAGACACACACCATGCACAGTATAGACATTCAGTGATGTTTTTGCCCCTGTGGCCTCCGGTGAGGACAGGAAACCTTGAGTAATAAATGGATACATAGATGGAGAGATGGATGGACAGGCAGATAATGGATGGATCAACATTGACAAACAGCTGTACACAATGACCCATTGTCCCATTGATTGATGGAGTAGACAGATCATTAAATGAACGGTTACTGTAAGGGAAGGGGATCAGTCCTTTTGCTGAGGCTCATGATCTCAAAATCTAGAGATTTCATGTAACTTTGATAGCCTATTTAAGTTTTGTTATTGTTTAACCCATGAATCCTGTTCTGTATAACTTCATTTATTTATTCATTTTTGCTTATTTTCCTGAATCAAACACTGCTCGCGTTTCCCCCACGTGGATCAACCAAAGTTTAATTTTGAATGTCAACAACTCAACCTTACAACAAGAGACATAAAATCCATTGATGAAGTCAAGCCATCGACTTCTACTCAGCCAGAGACTCTTCTAACCTGCAGCTGTAAAAGGTCACGGTGTCAGCGCTCCCGGTTACTTCGGCCAATCGCGGAGCTTCTTCTTGGCAGAGCAGAAAAATGTTGTTCTGTATGCAGGCAGCACAGACGGGGCAGCATGTGTCGGAAATAGTACATTTATTCTGTTTGATGTGTTGCAGCCATGACGAAATTGCATCCTGGATTAGAAATTGAACAAGCACTTTACATGTGACAAAGTTCTTTCAAGAAATCTGTAAAATAAGAGAAATGAATGGGTAGATCGGGAGATGAAGGAGCTTCATCTAAGCTATATTACACTTAGCATAAATGTCCACCACTGAGCAGTCGTCAGTTAAACCCTGTCCTCAGAAGGATAGAGGTAAAAGGAAGGCAAACACACAGGAGCGTCTGAATGCGACTCGTGGGAGGAAGAAAGGAGAGAAAATATAGCGGAAGAATGAGGGACGGCTTAGTGCAAAGCTTTCATATCTGTGACGGAGCACACTGTGACGCGGAGTGGAGAAACTGGGGAGGGGAGGATCCTTAAAAACCTGCAGAAAGTGCAGATGAGAGATTTGCTGCTTCGGTCTGAAAATGAGGAAAACATTACCAGTGCCAAGATATCCTCACGCAGTGTGTCGGGAGCTAATGATGACTGGATGATTAGAGGACATTTAAGCCTTCAGGACAACCCAATTGCCACTTTACACTTCTTAATGTTGCAATTAGGTTTTAGGCACAAAAAACACTTGGCTAGGGTTAGGAAAAGATCATGTTTTGGCTTAAAATACCTGTTTTGGTCACCACAAACACAGCTGGAGATGTCCGAGCCTCTTGTCAAAAGTATGCAGTTTTGTCACCACAAACACGGCTTGAGATTTCCCGACTTCTCATTAAAAACACCCTGCTGTGACGCCACAAACATGGCTGGCCTCCTCTCCTCTACCTCCGAGAGCACATCGTGGTTTGCAGAAACGTTAGCCGCTAGCCCAAGAACAGTAAGACTGCATGGAGTTAATTTTATTCTTATCTTATCTTATTTTATTACATTTATTGGTGGGCCCATTTACAAAAACATCCATCTCATAAAAGGATAAAAGATGTATCGGATTAGGCTACTAGCTGATTTCCATCTGCAGTCCCCAGGCAGGTAGACACAAACACTGATACAGCTTATGCACGTCTACATAGACTTAAATATCAGGTTGTAAATTCAATCCCAGAGTTGAACATACTTTCAGCTTTAATCATCATATACAACATTGAAATATACTGTACATGTACAGTCAGTGTAATTAAGTAAGTTGTCATGGTTACTATAAACTGGTTTACAAGCAGCAGGTTAGTAATCAGATTTCTTCTCTGCTCCCAATCCTACTTACCATAACTGTAGTAGTGACCGAACACGCTGCAGTGTGTGTGTGTGTGTGTGTGTGTGTGTGTGTGTGTGTGTGTGTGT
>CAEMYA010000140.1:977653-990668 GCA_903131615.1 Diplodus sargus | reverse complement strand
CCCCCCCCCCCCCCCCATGCTCATGGAAAGTTAGATGTCGTTTAACAGTCCGCAAAACTTTGTGGAGCTTCACAGCAAAACAATGTTGCAGCACCCACTTCCTACGGTGTGCTCTGATTGGTCATTTTAAATGCGCACTGCTAACAACAACAGAGCAGCTGTGTTAATCAACTCTCACATGCCAAATTAGCCGCTGGGCTCAGATGATGCAAATGTATGACGTGATGGCGTAGTGTGAAGTCACGGAATTAAAGGTGGGACCACTGACAAGTTTTTTTTTTGTTTTTTTTTTGACTTTCAAGATCTTTTACATGCACGAGAACATCTATGACACGCTGAAGGAAAAGGGGAAAATCAAAGGTGTAATAGGTCTCCTTTAACTCTTTAAAACTTTCATTTTTGGATTTACTGTTCTAAAGCTGGTTACTGTAAATTGTTAATGGTATCCCCCCCTTTACAGCCACACACCAAGAGTTGCTACCTGTGCCTTGCAATCAATAGGCAACTGTAACAACTATGATTTACACTCAGTGTGTGGATCAGAGGACTTTACATGTCGCTCAAAGTGACTATCTTTTATCTGCACTGCGTGCACGCCTTCCTCTGCGACCGCCTCGCTCTCTGTCTCTTTTGCCGACGTGCCCTCTCGTCTTTCAAACACACAGGTGTCGAGCAAAACACTCCCGCTATTCTTTCGGCGGCCTCATTCCTCTTTGCCTCCCACTTCCCCTCCTGATCCCCCCCTCCACCCCCCCCCCAAGCCCGTGCAAATGTCAGCCTTCACATCCTCTGCTATCAAAGGCTCCTCAGTCGCAGCAGGATCCACCCAAACCTGACTGCTCCTCTCACATCATACAACCTCACACAAAAAAAGAGACGGGAGGCACGGCGAGAAACATTTGCACAAGGCGGCTCGGATGAACAAACTGAAACGCGCACGCTCGGCTTCGGCGGCGTGCAGGATTCAGCTCAATTAGGGGGTCAGGTGATTCAATTAAGCACAGTGTGATTGCTGCTGCAGTCATCACCAGCATTATAATACAATCAACAAAGACAGTGAATATGGTGACTATGATGAATTGATTAATTAATAATAATGATTTATTACACTATAGAGCCAGGTAAGCTGTTTCCACCTCTTTATGCTAAGCTAAGCTAATCACTTCCTGGGTTTAGCACATACCAGTGAGTGGTACTGATCCTTTCCCATCTGACTTTTAGCAAGAGAGAAATTAAGCACGTGTCTCCAAATGTCTGGCAACTCATTAAAAGCAAGGTGCCCTGCTAAAAATTACACAAACAATCTGTGTTAAACGCTGAAACCTGCACCTGTTTCACACCCACAAAAGCAAAGCTGGTGGAGCGAGCTGGTATAGAACTGATGGGGGACAAACGCAGGAAAGCAGTTTTCTCTGAGCTGTTACAGGTCTGATGATAAGTTGTGATTCTTTTTTTTAATGTGTCAGGATGATGGTCATTTAGCAGGTTATTTAGTACTTTAAGAGTTTCTTTCGGGATAGAATCCAGTTAAGAGTCACTGGGTAGCAACAGATGTTTCTCTCATCCCTCGACGCAAATAGTTTGTCAGGAACAACACGAGGGATGTCTTGTGTGTGGGGGAGAAGTTAAGCTCACTCTTACCTGGGGAGTGTGGGCGCAGCGTCTGTAGCTTTCGTCTGCACTGGTCCCCATTAGGCATGCACTGAGGCTGCAGAGCGCTACATCTGTCACAACTGTGACTTAAAGAAAAGGAGAAACTGTGTCAGTAATACAGCAAATGAAATAACAGTTGGTACTATAACACTTAGGACTGCTACTACTGCGCTGAAATGTTTTAAACAAGAATAACAAGAACTAAGTTTATACTGGTGTTACCTTTGTTCTAACTGACAGGGTCAAATGTTACTATGAGTAACTTCTATTCAAATGAAAATTACACCAAAGTCTTTTCACATGTGTACAAAAAAGCACCTGCTATATGTGCAACCAACACATCCTCAGACCTAAACAACTGGAACTGAACAAAATGACATATATCATCATTCTCTTGCCCCAGCAACAGGCATGCCGGACGCTCCGAGAACACTACCTGGTTAGGTTTAGGTATACAACTACTTTGTTAGGTTTAGGCAGTAAAACTTCTAAGTTGGGTTTAGGGAAACATTGCGGTTTACCTTAAAATAACTACATTACACATGTACCTTCAGTTCGGAACATACCTACATCATGTGTGTAACTTCAGTTACATGACATCACTTAACTTTGTTGGTAAAAAAAACAACAACTCACCCCTGACTTTTACTTTCACACCAGACACGATCCTGCTTCCCTGCTGTAATAATTACTTCACCCAATAGCAGTCGCCACCTAACAAGAAACGTACATATGGGTGTAATAAGCTGCTTAACGGGTGATCATTTTTGTAGTCATTTTTGTTTTGAAGACAAGCCGGATGCAACACGCGTGGGAGTTGTTCATCACAATGAAAATGAATTACCGTCTGTAAACTTTTGAAATGGCGTTTATCTTTAAAGTGCTGCTTTCGTCCCGGCTCCTCCTCGTTCTCTTTAGCTTTCGCACCTTTCACATTTTGGTGAAAGACGGTTTTCTGAGCACGTTTGAGTAATAATCATGCGTGTCTGCTGGCTGCAGGGTGGCGGCCTCCTGTCAGTGGGATGTGGAATACAGAGGAGATCTTTAGCCCTCGTGGCGCTGCGGCCCTTCGGAGCTCACTGTAGTTAATTAGTAGCATGGCCTCTGGACTTTTATCTGCTCTGTGTATGAGAGAGAGAGAGAGAGGGTGATGGTACTGATGCTGCACTCAGGAGCTGCTGCTGTGACCTGTGTGTGTGTGTGTGTGTTAAATGAATCTATAAGAATGTGCCGAGCTGATTGCATGTTTGCGTGCTGTGCATTGGATTTCTGTATGTGCTGGATTCAGTATGTGTGTGTTTGTGCGTGTGTGTGTTTGTGTGTGTGTGTGTGTGTGTGTGTGTGTGTGTGTGTGAGTGTGTGAGAGAGAGTAGCTTTCTCTCTCTCTTTCACTGAGTGCTCATCAGGGTCTTTGAGAGATGATGAGGGGCTAGCTGAGTGAAACTTGAAAGGCTGGAAGAAGAAGAGTGTGAGCGAGTCAAACAGGGCATTAAAGCCCGATTCAGCCCGGCGTCACAGCGAGAACGGGACGAGGAGGAGATGATGATGATGAAGAGGTCACTTCAGCCTCACTGTTCAAAACAAGAGCTCTGTAATTACGAACACATTTCCCCCTTAATTCTGGTCACTGGATAGAAATCAGTTTTCTTTTCATCGAGGGAATTCTCCCTGAATGGAACAAAATGGTGGCACTAGAAAGATTGTTGTTTGATTCCAACCCTGACATTTAACTCTGTTTTAGATCACTGACACTTTTTACCACTATACTCTACTGTACCAGCAGGAAATAAGTAAAGATGACAACATGGTTAGTGTTTGGTTCAAGAGGTCAAGGAAGAAAATACAACCAGAACAGACCATATTCACATGTTTTTAATACTATGAAACCATGATATTAGCCAGAAAGTGTATGAATGCTAACGTAAGCTCCTGCTGAAGCTAATGCCCTATCAAATGTGGTGTTTCACCTCGAAATATTGCGCGATGTCCCTTTGGATTTTCACCTCCAGGAAGTCTTTTCAGTTGCTGATCAATCATGAAGTGTCGAATGATTACAATCTGTCACATTTACGACATTAATAGTATGATTTGCGACCTGGAAAACATCGGCATAACCTTGTCCGCTAATTTTAGCTTCGCTACCTGAGTGGGAGATCGGAGAAAAATGGCTGCTCTGTCATTGGGATTTGTTTGAGAAGATATTATTGTGATATTTAGGGTTACGGTTTGTTAGAAATAGTTCTCCAACGATTTAGCATTGTGCGCCTATTGTTTAACTCATGGTGGACTATAAAACAACGGCTCAATCAATCAATGCAACAGGTCCAGGGATATCATATTCTTCTTTCTTGCCAATCTACATTTCCCACAATGCAACTCACCCATGGTGGAGATTCAATGCACACATAAACTGCGTACGGTCCTAAATGAAAGAAATAACGTCACCCTGTAGATTTCTCATTTGTCATGAACTGATGAGTTGTGAATACAGCTCGTCATGTGCAACAGAGGGTGTGAGTGTGTGTGGGGTTTTTTTATTTTCTGAGTCAGACGATAAAGTGTGGAAGTCTCACCAGGAACCGGCAGACAATATTCTGTAGTCCCGTTGAGCTGAGGTCTTGAAAAACAAATAGTCCAAATATTGCAACACAAGTGCAAACAGTGAGGACATCATATCGGGGCATAACTGTGTTTGAGATCGTAATTTTAAAAAGTGTGTTTTATCTGGTTCTATGCTTCGCTACACATTTCAGTCACATCCATTACTGAGTGTAAATGGAGTCTAGCAGTGAACAGTGAATTCGCAGAGAAGTCAGGGTAAACAGACCTAAAGTTTTAAATAAGAATATGTGCCCATTACCAGAAATATATATTAAAAAACCTGTCGAATGTAATAGTGCTATACTATACAACTGTGTGTTGAACACTACATGAAGAGGAGTGTACCAATGTTCATGAGTGTATGCAGAGAAACAAGGTTACAGGAATCCAACAGTGATGTAACTGGTAAGTGCAAATTTCAGGTACTTAACTTATCTTTTGAAGTTACTTTAGACTGTACACTTATATTTGGATAACAGCAAGCATGACATATGACGTGATGACTTTATAAAGTTATCCGATTCATGATCATTCATTCAGAATAAATGCAAAAACTGAAGGTCCAACCTTTGTAGTTTCCTGACATTTAAAAGGACAGAAGGATAAACTGCTGGCAAATCATTTTAAAAAAGGGTCAATGAACTGATTATTTACCAGTGTTTGGTTCTAAACCTCCCTTCAACGCCTCCACAGTTGCTTAGCAGACGTTAAAGGTTATGATTATTATTACTATGTGAGATCACCTCTCTCCCACTTGTTGGTTTCCAGGCTTCTGAGGGACAGAGCAGACAGCTGATTTCTTTACAATGGCGCCCTCTTGTGGTCTTCCTCTTAATCACTGATATCAGCTCAATGCTCAGTAATGATTTAATAATGGGTAATAAAGTCATTAATTAGCCTGATAAAACTCAGATTAAAAAATCATTGTCTTTTTATCTGGACACTTTTTTATTCTGTGTTTACCTGTTGTGAAGATGTAAAAGAAAAACAGACGCATCCTTTGAGTTTTTATAGTATGTTTTTATTTTTTTACCTTTTTTTCTTTAAAAAATTGACAAGGTCCAAGTATTTTGGAGGCCCCGCCCTCACCCTATGTTCCCCAGCCGGATAGCTCGACTCTAAAGCAACCAGCAAAGAAAAATAGTCATATGGACAATTGATAATATACACCCCATATACAGCAATACATAGTGGTCTACCATAATGTTACCAATAATACGCAACCTCCAATGAGGCTTCAATTCAAACTGTTGCCACTGATATGGTTCATTCCAATAGCAACTGCCAACCAATGAAGGTTGTGTTTTTTGACTAGTGCGGGCGGGGTTCAGGCCGCCGCGGTGAGGCGACGAGCTCGCCAACAGCTGCCTTTTCATTTCACACCACCGGCGGCCCAGCAGATAACACACGGTGGCTTCTGCTGGGCCTCACCAGAACGCCCCCTCCCCCCCCTTTAAACCAATCAGATTCAGCATAAGTGCAAAGTTTAGGAGGCACTGACACACACGCACACACTCTGCTATCTCGAGGAGCCCGAGTAAACGCCACCGACGGTCCCTCCTCTGCTCTAACCTGTCAAACCGCTTCGAATGGTTGAAATGATGTAGAACATTGACCTACAGCTGGTTCACTCGAACCTGGTCATAATGCAGGTCGGGACACAGGAAATGAACCGTCCGCGGTTTGGATCCTCATAGAATTAAATTTCAAAAGTTCACTTCAGTTCCACCAACTTCAAGTCTCCTCTATGAATTTCATTTCTATGTTTCTCTCTTACTTCACCTCATCCTTGCATACAGTAACAGCCAGTGAAAGACAGGGCAAACTGTAAATGTGTGTTTGCATGTGCCAGTGGCCCCAGCAGTGGTACAGACAGCATAGAGAAGGTTTCTGTATGTGCATGAAATAAAGACAGAGCCTGTACACAGTGTGAGCCAGCGCGTGTCCGTGTGTGTGTGTGCAGGGCTACAGACACGACTCCCAGTGCAGCTGCAGGTCCGTGCTGTCCAGAAAGTCGGTGGAGAAGACGCTCTGTGGGGTGTGCGGCGCCAGCGGGGCCAGGCTCGTCCCCCCGTCGCCAGCTCCCCCGCCGCCTCCTCTCCCCCCTCCGCTGCCTGCGCTCCCTCCGCTGGCGCTCCCCACCATGGAGATATCCAGCCAGTCCATGCTGTCCAGGGTGGGGTCGCCAAAGTCAAGCCCCGTTGAGTGCGGGGAGAAACCCAGGTCAGACGTGTCCATGGGGGTAGGAGGGTGGTCCAGGATGCTGGGCGTGCTCAGCATTTGGCTGTGAAGGTCGTCGATCAGCGTAAGGCCGCCGTCGGGCTCCACGCCCAGCAGCGGGGTGCCTGTGGTGCTCTCCAGGAAGTCCTCCAGGCGTCCGCTGCCAGTGCAGGGCTCTCCCATAGAAGGCCGAGGGGAAATGAGGGGATCCTTCGGTGTGGGAAGGGAGAGGTGGAGAGGGGACGGGGGAGAGGACGGGGATGGCGGGTCTGAGTGGAGGGGGGCGAGGGAAGGGTCCGGGTTGGCCTTGAAGCCGGGGATTTCTGAAAGGAGGACAGAGAGGAAAATGTCATGAACGCAGCAGACGACAGAGTCATGATGTCTCTCTGTCACTAATGTTGGTAACAGCTCATTACCTCCACTTTTCAGCAGGATGTCAAACAGGTCGTCCATCTGCTGACTGTTGCCGCCGTTCTCCTGCTGACAGAGGAGGATGTTATCAGTCAGCCACCAGTCACACACGTAAACACAACACCACTGACTTATACACAACAGACAAACACAAACTTGTCTTATCTTGTTGGATATCAAGCAAGACACACATTACATAATATCACAGCTAAATTTACAGACCAAAACCACAAACATTTTTTAAAATGTATTTTACACACTTTTAGAAGCTTAACTACACTGATTGTGTGTTCGGCTCTGAGTGCTGCCACATTGTGGGTGACCCACAATCTATACTACAATACTGTGCCTGTACACATCTTGTGTAGACAGACCATGGGCGAGAAAAACTAATATCAACTATATTACATTTTCTGAGGAGGAATTCCTGAACAAGTAGTAACTCTGCTAACGAGCTAAGGAATACTACCTTGCTACATTTGCTACCTCAACACAGGTGAATGTTACTTTTGTGTTAGTGAAATTGTAGAAATGACATTGTTGTTTTTAAAGTGATACATTGCGGCTGACAAATGTTCCTGAGGTTGAGAGGGTCTGGTCCCCTCCAGGATTTACGCCTGTGACAGCACTGATGCTGCTACTCCGCTAACTTGCTGTTAAAGCTACACCTTATGTTAAGGCAAGTATATTTAGCGACCCATTTTATACTCTACACTTTTTTTTGTAATCTGACCAAGAGAACGACATCATCTGCATTTGATCAGTGGACAATCGGCCCTCGCTCCTCCCCTCCCGTCAATCACAGATGCTCTGCAGAGAGAGAGAGACGCTCTCTGGTCTAACCTCCCTCCTGTATAATGGACTGTGACCTCTCCCAGTCATTGTAGGCCTTCTTATACAGTTGTTTTGTACAAACTTATAAGTGCACCTGTTTGTTACAATTTCGCTGAGGGTGCGCTGGTTTTGATCTGCAACATTAACTTATCAAGCTGCCTCCATGCGCAGCTCACCTGCTGTTAGGACAAAGGAATCCTAAGCGCGAGATGTGTTTTTCAGAGCGACATTCTAAAAAAACGTACTGCTGATAGGGACAGCAGATAACGTTGCTGGTAGAGTGAAGAAAGAAAAAGAAAAGATTTAGCCTTGGAGTACTAGTAAAGCTCCATTGAACCCTGAGGTATTCAACATACTTTTTGGCCAGCGAGGTGTGCTTGTGTGGATGTTTAAAAACATAATATAAAATGCAGTTAATGTAATTGTCGCCTCGTGTTAAATGTTGAATGAATCCACACTTCGGGAGCCCCTTATCAGTAAACCTAAGAAACATCTGTTTTAGTTCCCCTTGTCTGGTTTATCGCCTAAATGCAAATCAAACTAAAACAAGTTTTGGTATCAGTCACTTGAATCTACAGCAAAGGCTTCAGGGAGTCAGACATGATATCAGTATACCGTGATCTGTGATTTTCACTTTCTCTCAACTGGAAACACTTGACTGACCTCCAGTTACTTTTTTTACCTGCAGATATCTCACATCTAAATGTCACTACATCTAAATGTCACTAGTTCACAATCCCTGCTCTTCGGAACATAGACACATTTCCCATGATGCTTATGGTCAGCACAAGACAAAATTGAGAAAAGTGGGCTCCAACAAAAATACATAAATTACTAAAATGCTTTAAACAGTAAACCCAACATCACTTCAACCTCTCCTGCCCAACATTTTCCATCTGCCTTCTGAGATCAGAAAAATGAGCCCAAAGCTCAGTGTGACATCTAAGAAGGAAAATGGAGGAACAGACAGAAACAGAAACACACTGAAGGAGAGATGGAAAGAAAGAGGACATACTTTGGAGCGCTGAGAAGGAAGGGAGGTGTTGGGTTTGGGAGAGGGAGGGGTGAACAGTGTGTGCCGGTCGTAAGGCGGACACACCTCCTCTCTCTGCCCGGGTGGAGTGATGGGATGAAAAGAGAAGAAACAAGGAGAAAAAAGTTAATGCCATGAGGAGAAACCTGAGCGGTAGAGATGAAATGATGGAGGAGCTGATTGAGAGCAGAGGAGGAGGAGGAAGAGGAAGAGGAGGAGTAGCAGGAGGAGAAGGTGTGGGTGTTACCTTCAGAGAAGAGAAGTTGCTTTGGCTTTCGCTGTCTGACATGTCGTCAAAGAAAGGCTGCAGATTGGGCGGAGCGGTGACTGACAGGCTGGCTTGTGGCACGCCATTGGTGTCTAGGTGTAGTCCCGCCTTCTGTCCCTGAGTAGAGACAGGGAAAAGACTTATTTATACTGAAAAGCAGCAGATATCAATATGTTGCGTAAATCATCTGTGATTGGCTAGTTGGGTCTTTCTGAAGAACAGGCTGCTATTTCAGATTTCAGTCTGC
This sequence comes from Diplodus sargus, assembly GCA_903131615.1. Classification (NCBI taxonomy): domain Eukaryota; kingdom Metazoa; phylum Chordata; class Actinopteri; order Spariformes; family Sparidae; genus Diplodus; species Diplodus sargus. Next base: position 981,401 of record CAEMYA010000140.1, on the reverse strand, counting down.
TGTCTGTGTGATCTGGAGGATTTTTTTAACTGTGTTTGTGGCGACACCTGGTGGCAAGACGATGTTACTGCTTGGAAGATGAAGCCAGTCTGACAACACTACAAAATGTTACATTACATTAATCATCCTTTATCTGTGTGGCATTAGTTCATGCTGTATACATGCTATATATACTTTTCCGTATACAATTGAACATTAAATAAATAAATAAAACAAAAAAAGATATTAAAAAGCGTGTCTCAGGTGTACCTTTTTGATTGGTTGGCTCACAGGCTCGGCCTCTGGCTGCTCTTTCGATTGGCTGTCAGTGCTGGGGAGTTTACTCGGAGTCGACTGCAATCTCTGAATAAAATAGAACAACAAGCAGAGATAAATATTTCATCACATATTATAAAGCCATCAAAGAATTTCAGTGTTACGGTACCTGCAGCGTGATGCGTCCGTTGGTTTTTGCCAATGAGGACACTCCGTTCTGTCCGTCTGTGGTGCTACTGGTGAGAGCGATCAGGTAGTGGTTGCCGTTGCTGTCGGTGACCAGTGTTGGAGCGCCGTTAGCCTTGAGGAGGTCTAATGAAATGGCCTGAGTGTGGATCTGAGTGCCATTCTGTTGGTTGATGAAAACCGGAGCCACCTGGAAAACATAGATTTGATCAAATCAGATAATGACAAATTAAAAGGGCTATGATGTTGTCAGTGAACGTAGTGCCAGTTCAGTCATTACATTCCCCGCGTGCTGTGTGATGTAGAACCGCTGTGATGTTACCTGCTGTGTGGTTACAGCTGCCGTCTGCTGTCTATGCTGCTGCCTCTGCTGAGCCTTCAGGTGCTTCCTCTGCTGGATTTGGCTCACTGCAGGTTTCTGGATCTGGACCTGAACCTGCTTCAGCTGGACCTGGCTCTTTTGCTGGCTCTGTTGAACTGGTCCTTGAGTTTGTTTCAGCTGGTTCTGCTGCACCAGCTTCTGCTGACTGAGTTTCTGCTGGGCGAGTCTCTGCTGTGCTAACTTCTGCTGGGCCTGCAGCTGTTTCTGTTGAGTTTGCTGTATGATGAGCTGCTGCAGCTGCTGCTGCTGATGGAGCAGGATTTGGGCGTCTTTCTTCTGCTGTTGTAGTTTTTGCGGGTTCGACTTCGACTCTGCTGCAGAGCCAGGTGCAACTGCAGAAGGTTGCGGAGTTAGTTTATGCTGTTCAGCTTGTTGGACCTGCAGCCGATGAATCTGCTGCAGCCTGAACAGAGTCTCCTGTGAGCACTGCATCGGCTGGGCTGCTTTCTTTACCTGCGCCTCCTCTGTTACTCCCTCCATCCCCTCCTCGGGCTCCACCTCCTTCTTCACTGTCACCACAATGCCATTGGGGAGAGTGGGGGGCTGGATGGCGGAGGCTTTTATCAGAGTTTGAAGCTTAACCTCTGGGGATGATTTGCTCTTTTCACTTCCTTCCTTCTCCAACACTATTCCGCCTGCCATCTTGCCTTGCTCCAGCTGGGACCTGAGGGTCTCCACCAGCCTCTGCTTCTGCCTCAGCATCCGGGTCAGCTCCTCAATCTGTTTGTCCTTCTCCTGGAGCATCTGGTCCTTGTCCATGGTGTCCATTGCTACTCCAGGCAGGGACTCCGGAGGCTGACACGAGGCAGGGGAAAGCCTGGAGAGGCTGCATGAGCTCTGGATCTCTTCTTTGACCTTGGAGAGAGCCTGTGAGAGCGGGGAGAGGTTTGATGGGTGCTGAGGAGAGGGGTGCAGGGTGAGTTGGGTCAGTGGGGAGCTCACCTGAAGGACGACAAAACAAGATACAAGTCAGGAAAAGGCTTGAAGGAATAATTTAAGTATATTTGCTTCTCATAAGTATCTCACCATCTCTCCAAACATGTCTCCGTTACAGCTCGTCTCGTCTGGACTCATGCCAGCCAGAGACCTCTCAGACGGAGTAGGTGACACCGGAGGGCTGGAGCTGGTGCTGCCAAATCTCATGACCCGCCCTGGAACCATCTGAGCCAATGATGACAAATTTAACTTAAACCCACCCTCTCCTGATTGGTGGTCGGGCGTGGTGTTTGTTGTAGTTGGAGAGGATGTGATGCCGCTGCCAGCTGAGGTCGCGCCCTGCTGACAGATGCCATTTTTCAAGACTGCTGTGGTGGCGCCATTTTGCTCCTGGTAGTTGCGGAGCCTCTCGATGAGATCGTTCTTAGTGCCTGAGACGGTCAGACCACGCAATTTCAGTTCCTGTTTCAGCTCAGCGACCTGGAGGATGAGAAACCAGACCATTGCTCTTACTTAGCAGGAGCTGATTCAGAGTGAAAGAAACAGAATAACTGATGTGTGAGGGACAAAAAACAATGAGTTCTGGGCCCAGAATCCCCTCAAAAGTCCCAAGATAAATTTGAGTCACAAAATTGTTCAAGGTTTAAGAAAGAAAATTAGATACCATCAAGACCATTTCTTTTTCGCTTTTTTACTCCCCCTTTTTTCCGCTTCGGAAATATTGGACACTATGACCTTTGCAGGCCTACACTTCTCACACTTAGCTAAAGGTTAAAAAACTGCTGTAGTTGGACTCTGAGGTTATGTGAGTATGACAGGTCAGCAAGGACATTATTAGTAATCATTTCTTTTGCAAATAACCGTACACTTATTAATAGTCAATTTCCATATTTTTGATATGATATACTGCATTCAATTCAGGACAGCAAACTTTGACTTCATGCCTAAAAGCACTCTTGGTGCATTAATTCAAAGCACAGACTGGATCATTGTATTTTAGGACAGCAAGATGGTTTAAACATGCACTTCCTGATCTCCTGGAATTAATGTCAGTTAACTCAAGTACTATAAAAGTTACAATAAAAAACATTTCAGAAATATACTTGTAAGGAGCATTTCACTGAGCAAAGCTTTAACTTAGACTACATCCATGCTATTTCGTTTACATCTAGCAACCACACTACTCCAGTATTTTAGAGACGGAGACTATTGGAAACACAGCTGACATTGTTATAGATCCAGAACTCAAGACTGTGTTATTAGTCTGGACGGGCATAAAGTGACACTTTCACAATGACACAGACAACCATGTTCGCTTCCTGATTGGGTCTGATCAGTCACGATGTGTCATTCCCCTGACTTTGCCTTATGACCCCATCATATGACCCTTCTCCCGAATGAAAACAAATGACAAATCAGCCTTGCTTACAAGTGGTGAATTTTACACAGATAACGAATTACAAGCAGTGCTGGCCTGGTTTTCTGTGCTGGCACCTGTCTTGCAATACATTCTGCATTGTCTCTTCTTACTTTTCCCCACTGCTGTTCTTCGTTCACAGTATTTTCTGTAACTAAGAAGCTAACCAACACAGTAGTCAATCTGCTTCCTGTTTCTCTGAGAATGTTCATGTGATGTGTGTTTTCAGACGTGTTAGTTCGGACGGAGATCCTGACACGGTGGTAATACACTCGTTTTAGAAGTAGCCTTACTTTGAACTCGTCCAGGTTGGCTGGCAGAGTGCTTGGTCTGGCTCCACCCACTACAGTCTGGCTCTGACGGGCAGTCCCGCTCTGACTGGAAGGGGCCGGGGTGGTCGTCGTGGGAATGCTGCGGGAGGGGGAAGGGCCAGAGTTGGTAGTGGGAGGCTGCTCATTTGGTGGCCTGAGGGGAGGCAGAAAGCAGTAAAGTTTTAATATTACTTGTATTTCTTTGTTGTAGGAGGGAACGTCGTGATCATGAAATGGTGCTTTATGTGAAAAATAGATAGA
>CAEMYA010000140.1:921470-977564 GCA_903131615.1 Diplodus sargus | reverse complement strand
CACACACACACACACTATTCAATGATATTAATGTTTCTTTACTTTCTTTAGTCCTCTAAAACCATAAAATAAATCATAACATAAGGTCTTCATTGGCATTAAGTTCCATTGCATAACAATCTTTCCTGCAGACCAAGTAAATTCCGCAAGTCACACACTTTTATTGTCTAACCACAGAAGCTAAACTGGGATATACTGTCAGTCTCAAACATTACTTCTGCTTCTGGCTCTACAGACTCACCCAAAAACCACTAATGTGGTGGCAGAAAATGTTGGGAGAACACAGGAAGTCATTATGAACACTGCCTGCAGGCTTTGCTGCAGAAATGAACTATGGGAAATTACTACTGGCTTAAATGAGGAGGGAAAAAAAAAAAAAGAGGGTGGCAATGTAGTTCTCACAAAACCAGTCATCCTCACTTCCACACCACACGCACAGTCATGCTTGACACTCACTTGGGAGGGGCAGGCAGGATGGTGTGGTAGTTGTAGTGCTGCTGTTGCTGGTTGAGGATCTGCAGCTGCAGGAAGAGCTGCTGCTGTTGGAGGAGCTTCGCGTAAGACGAGTCCATCTGGGGAGGACGCTCTTTGTCTGCTTTCTGGTCGGGAGGGATGTACTGGTGGTACTTCAGCTTCTTCACCTGCGCCCAAGAGGCCAAAAAGTTAATACAGGACTACAGTCTTTTTTGCAGGACATTTATCTTGCCGTGTCTTGGTCTACAGAAGTTACTGCTTTCAGAAAGCTCTCTTTGTAAAACTGTACATGCATTTAGTGAATCTAGGTGGAAGGATCAACAGTAATAACATAACTACAGCCATAAACAATAAACACTTCCAGTTTTGAAAAAGAAAGTATGTAATCTGGTGTATTGAGGATATTGCGGTTGAGAAAATTGCCTCTCTTCCATTTCTACAATGGATTTCTCTTTCTTTTCATGAAATGAAAAAGCATTGACTCTTGAGAAAAGCCCTGGGAGAAGTGACACCAAAACCACAGGGAGAGAAACTTCAGGTTGTTGGTTAATTCTGACAAACAGAACATGAACTGTTAAAAATGAAAAAATCAAACAAAGAGCGCACTGACCTTGGGTTTGCTGTCCTTTGGTTTTTTAGGTCTCTGTGGAGGGCGGTCTGAACTCGTCTTGGCCTGAGACTGGTGACAGAAAGCATGAGAAATGGGGTCGGGGATCAGGAAGTAAGGAAATGAAGAAGAGAGAGAGGGTTAGCCAGTTATAGCTGCTCCACAAAAAGAGATTAAGGTCAGATTTATTCATAAGTCATCAAATCTGCAGAATGCTCAACTCGAAACAGGGAAATACTTCAGGGTTTCGCGTTTGTGACAAGATAGGAAAATAACCATAACGATATTTCCTCACCTTGACCTGTCCAGTGGAAGGGCGGGAGTTTACCGAGGTCAACATCATCCCATTTGTGATTTTTGGGAATGGGGAAGAGTCCGACCCATTCACCTGGGGAGGAGGAGGTGGCGGTGGAGGTGGAGGAGGAGGGGACTGCGTAATGAACTGAGAAGATATTACTCTGGTTAATTTCACGATAAAATCTCATTTGAATTTTGTTTGGTTGATTCAGTTCTCTCTCCACTCTAAATGACATCCTGCGTTGGTACCTGTCTGGGGGACATGTCTCCGTTCTGGCTGTGCACGTCAGACGGGGACAGCTGAGGGACGGCGCTAAGAGGAGAGTCGTGATTGGTTGGCTGGTCTGGTGACAGAGCATCACTGCTGTCTTCGTCTAAAGACGAGCTCTCTCCCTTTGGAGAATCTGTGACAGAGAGCGGATATTTTCAGATTAAAAGAAACAATCTCACTGTGACCTGTTATGGACATCTGTGCGCCAGTAAAACAGTGAACATGGCTCCTGAATTTGGGAATTTGTGTGGGTGCAAGACAGTCGAACACAGTGACGACTGTTTAATGGATTGCTTAACAGTGATGACTAAGTTTAGAGAAGTTATACAACACTGTACCATGTTTCAAAACAGGACTATGTCCAAATGTAGCTGTTGTGTCATTTCTTTAACACAGTTGTTAGTCAAAGGCTGTGTGGTGTAGTTTTTCACATCCACATCGCATCTGCTAGGATGATGAAACCTGTAGTTAGCGTGTGTGTGCACACTCACCCTGAACAGACAGTATTACAAGAGTGTGTAGATACCTGGATGTTGTAATTACAAAGCTAAAGGTGTGTTCCGACTGAACGGAAGTCAGATTTTAGAGGCGGTGCAACTGTACACAAAGAGCAGCTCAATAACAGAGGTGAACATGTTTTAACTTGACTCTGCACTTATCCCTAAGCTAAATGGCTCCAGAAAAATTCAGCAAGCATCCATGCTAGGGTGAATTGAAGATATGTGTTTTGGTCTAACTGGGGCTGTTTAATTAATCGAAATGCAATTCAAACATCAATATGATGCCATTAAAGTGCAATATCCAAATCGCAAGCAGCTATGACGCATAATAGTAAAAATGTGTGACAAAACAGCCTAATGACAAAGTACTGTAATGAAAATCAATCAAATCAAAATGAAAATTTGAATGCAAAAATGATACTTTTCAACAATTGTAATCATAACATTTCCGGCGAAATAATCTTGCAGCTTTACTCCAAAAGCACCTTCAAGAGTCCGGTGTTTTATTTACAGTCTCCATGAAATCCTGCAGTTGCGTTCTGTGAATGTTGTACAAGCGCGTCTGCGTGTGTAGTTACCCAATGGGGAGTGCACGGGGATGCTGACGGACAGGATGTTCTTGTGAACCAGTTCGATGGGACCCGGTCTGTGGGAGATCTTGTCGTTGAGGTCATCGGCCAGTCGCGCTCTCTTCAGCTGCAGCTGCTTGGCCTGCAGGGACGGCTCTGCCGACGTTTCTGCCGTGGACACAACAGGCGACATAGCATGCATGCAAATTTATTCATCGAGTGATTCAATTTAATCTACAGCTCAAACAAGATAACACCAGGTACGTGCTCTGTGTGCAAAAGATCTATGAAAACAGGGAGTTTAATTTTCCTGATGGTCGCTGATACAGAGTTTTAAGGCCCTTTAGAGCCCAAGTTCAATTTAATTCCAAACTAACACAACAGCAGCTACTGGTTTAACATTAACATTAATTAAGGGACATCATCAAGTTAAGCTGATATACACTGGCAGACCAATGTGCCACTTCATGACTGACCATGGGAAGAGCCTCATTTCAATGTCATGAGACTGTCAGTGTGTTCAATGTCATTTTGAATTATGCCAAATTATAAGAATTTAGTTTAACTCAGTACTTAGAAATATGAACCAAGACCTAGACCGTAACCTTATCTCATGGAACTGGTTCCGTTTCGTTTACTGCATACTTCCTTTTTTAATCAAGTGTCATGTATTTCAGGAAACTTGAGCTGCTCATTGTTAACTTTTAATATCACTAAGGAAGATCTCACAAGTCTTAAAGTGCATTTCCGCTTTTAGGTAAAAACTCACCCTCCAGAATATGCATCCTGACCAGCTCTGAGCGTTCAGGACGACTCCGGATCTTCCTCTTCAGATAGTCCTCGGTCTGGGGAAACACAGAATGGAGGCGGAGGAGATGTAAGAAAGGAGGATCATGAGCCAAAGGCTAAGAAACATAAAGAGTGTGGAGTCCTTAATGGACACCTGTTACCCTTCGGCATATCTTCTTAGGTGCTGTAGTTTTTCAGCACTATACTTACACCATCAGAGATCACTTTTAACAGTGTGTCCCATAGTGCGACATTACTTTTATTTTAGTTTCTTTTTCTTTTCTCGTTTGTTTAGCAGAGACAGTTGTTATTGCTAATGCTAACTATGCTTAGACTAAAATCATTCACCATGGATTAAATTGGTTGCATAGTGAAAAATGAGAAGTAGATCTGAACATCAGTTATGAAAACAAACAACTTGCTAATCATGCTGTGCAACCCAGGTGGTTTGTGCAGCTCCTTCCCTGAAGAGCACTACTGTTTGACTGGCAACTACAGTTCGATTTGTTATTTCCTGTAAACATATAAGTGCCTATCCTGACAGCAAAATTCAATTTCATAAAGTGCTTTGTAATCTATGTTGTTTCAACAGACTCTAAAGATGTTGCCCCACGTAGCTTCAACAAAGCAAGTCCACAGAGAAAAGAGGAAAACCACCGTATTTTGAGAAGCTCACCCTTGCTCGCTCAAGACTCCTCCGCTGTTCGTGAAAGGCTGCCGGGCTCTTCAGTGCTGCAGGGAGAGATGGATGGAGGCGGGAAAGGAAAAAGGGAGAAAGAGATGGATGAGAATGTGGCTCACACAGACTCTCATCAGGTTGTGATGCTCCCCTTCAGCAACTGACAATGTGAGAACAGAATTGGCTACAGAGGAAGACAAGACTCAAAGCAGAAGTGGCTGCAGGACGAGAAGGTCAGTACGAGTGCTGTTCTGACCGCACACTCTGATGATAGCTCAGGAGGCTGATGGGCTGCTGCAGCGTGCTGTGTGTGCACCAATAAAGCAACATTTGTCTGCAGCGCAAGCCAGCAGAGATATCACTAAAAACTGCAACTGCAGGCGATTTCTTTGGCCTGTTACTGCACTGTTCAGATCCCAGTCATGTTATCATCAAAGCAGCTGCAGAAACTGTTGTAGCCAATGGTGATAGTAGCATAGCTTAGCTTAGTTCACACAAAATCTAACATTCAGTCAATATCTACTTAGGCTCATACTGATTGAAAGTCTGCTAAAGTTTTGTGACGTACATAAAACATTTCTTGAGCTTTAAAACAAAAAAAGCACTCAAGCATTCTGCTTCAGTTATTTAGGAGAATGCTTCCATCTTGTTTTGTTGTAAAGCTCAAGAAACGCTTCATGGACTATAAACTTGACATGAATTTTCTTTGGGATGATGGTGAGTAGATAATGACTGCATTATCATTTTTGGGCGAATTTCTTTTTTCAGGGAGCAAGTATGCAGACAAACCTAATGGAAATGCATGACTATAACCATGACCAGGACATTCCTAAAAACCTTGACTCAGCAGTTTCATGAGCCTAATTGTAACCATACGGCCTCTTTTGGTCACAATATTCCATACAGTTTTTCCATGTATTCATTCTCTTAGTTTGAACTGAGTACAGAAGTTAGTTTGAAGCTACATGTTTTGACCTTTTTTGCGGCTTCTTTTATTAATAGTCAATGTTAGGCACAAAAACAGGCACTAGTTGTCTCAAACCTCCAACATAGCTATCATTCGACATAGTGAAACCTTTTCCGGTTGGCAAATACACTTCACAAATAGTTAAATGGTTATTTTAAAGAAGAAGAGATCAACAGATGTGAAATGATAGAAAACATATTTGCTAAGATTTGGAGACAGCAGACTGCTGGAACTACTTCAGGCTAACTGTCTGTGTTACAGTAAGTCTGAGAGATGGACAGCAGCTCGGAGTCTGAGAGACATCAATTCTTGATGACCAGTAGCCTGGAATGGATCGTTAAAAGGATAGAGGAGAGTGCGGACTGATGAAACATCTATGTATATCACTGTACTCAACATTTACTGTGTGTAATGTACCCAGTGAATGTCTATGTGGTATATATGTGTGAGTGGAAACATGCATTTATTTTTAGCCAGCCATTTACAGCCTAGAACCTGTAAAATCTACAAATGTCATTTGGAGTTTTATGATAGAAGTTTAATTTTGGATTATTTAGACTAATTCCAAGACAATTTAAAGACATTGCTCAACAGATTTGTTCCTTTTCAGGTCAGTATGTAACGCAGTTTGGTACCGTCAAGGAATTGGGCCAAGAACACAAGCACGAGTTATCAATCTAACATCATGACTAACCAAACACCAAAACCAAATAAAGAATTCCTAAAATGTTTTGAATTGGACTTTAGCACTAAGAGCAGCAACGCTTACAGTCTATAACATTTTAACTCCAAATGACAAGGTGAGAGTTAAGAAATGCCCTGCACAGATGTACAAAGACGTTCCCGCTATTTTGGGAAGGATATTGGGAAGACAGCGGCAGTTGTGATTATGCAACACGGCAATCGTCTGATTGGTCAAGAGCTGGTGAAATCACTTGAATGCGAGTGTGGACATTCTAGCCACAGCGGGGCGTCAGCTGTGCGTGTGCCACAGATGACTGGCTGGGGGTGAAGGGAGATGTTGCTCATGACACAATCCCACAATGATAAAAGCTGACATACAAACCAGTTGTGATATAACCAACCTCATACTGAAGACCTTGTGAACATTCTTTCTCAAGAAACAAAGTTTTGACTGATAACATCTAAAGAAAGCTTATCTAATACCTTGATGTATAACTGTCAGTTTGTCAATAACTCATAGCACTTCCACTTTCAACGGAATATTCAGAAAGTTTCTCCTGTTGAGTCCTTCTGCTGGCATGTTAATGCAACCTATCTCACACTGTAGCTCTAACTGACATTTTATTCTGTTTCATCATGCGCATTAAATTACGAGTTACATAAATGTCTGCACAGCTGGCCTTCACGACTGCCAAATTGATCATTTCATCATAGCTGTGCAATTAGCAGGAACAATATACAATAATATATAACAGAAACAATACAATATACTATAGTGAAATACATAGGTAATTGTCATAGTAGAGTCAGAGACGACAGAATACAACAGAATCCAAAGAACAGGTAACTGGCTACGATTCTCAAAAAGATCTACTGATTCAACAACCTTACACAGCCTCCTCAACATGGCCTTATACTGCTGGTTGCACCAATTAAAACGTAGCATAAAGAGGCATAAATGACTACTTAAATCTTACACCTAGCCCTGAGTATAGTATGTGAAAAGTCCATCGTAAAATAGTGATTGGCATTGGATGGTGCAAAGGAGTGGGTTTGTGCGTTTTTCTTTATATTAACCTGATGTTAACATTATAGGACTAGCAAAGCACCACACTTAACTTAATTTGACATTTGACGCTAACTTTTTAGTGTTGCAAGCAAAGATATAAGTTCAGATAACTTTTAACAATCAACAACTACCCATTTACAACAGTTTGCTACCATGTGGTAGTTAGTGTAATTTAAGTAATTTAACTACCCAAGTAAAACATATGTGTGAAAAACATTGCAATGTCAGCTTCACTGGCTGTAGACTAAGGTTGTATACCGGTAGTTGTCACCCAATCATAGTGCTTTGTTGTTTGATGATTAGCGTTTTATTTTTAGCCAAAAGCCTCTTTGCAATTGCATAGCAGAGTGTTCACAGATAAGTGGACACAGAAGATAACACAGTAATCATCAGTGCATTGAGAATAGTGCTTTTTACTTATCAGCAACAGGAAGTGAAAATGTCACTTCAGGTTTTTTGGACTTTATATCTGAGAAGTTAACAAGAACCCTATACTATACCCCTGTGGTGCAACAATACATCAACACAGAATCAAACTAACTGATTTGAACGTGTTGTTCCCACCCAAACATGAGACAGAACTTGCGCATAGCCAAAGAAATTTGACATAACACCATCCAAAATCCACTAGCATGACACAGCAGTCAAATTTATCAGCACTAGCTCAGACATACATGAGTTTTTGGTGAATGACATCACATGTGTACTGTGTTAAATCATGACTGACCTCAAGACACAGGAGCATTGTTATTGGACAAAGATTCACTTGTCCTGCCTCATATTTACTTTGTCGATATGGACACAGTGCAACTACAGTAGGTGGGAGGATGAAGTGCCTTGCTCAAGAACACCTAGACAGTAGGAGGGTGGAAAGTTACTCATTCACACCACCTCCAGCCGCAAAACCAAGGTGACGATGTGACACCAGAGCAGAAACGGACCCTTCATCAGTTCCCAGAAATCAGTCTCCTTTACAGCTATACAGCATGGCTGGAGGAACATTACAATATCATTAAGAGTATTTCACCACTAACGAGATATATCCAGGGTTTCCGCGGAGTCTTAAAAAGTCTTAAATTTGACAATCTCAATTTCAGGCCTTGAAAAGTCTTAAATACGTACATATTTTGCATACAGGTCATAAATTATATTTAGTTAAATATCTATGTTCATTTACCCCTTCCGTTTTTTTGGTTTTTTTTTTTGGAGGAAATGTGTTGGTGAGATTCACAGTTAACTGAGTGGTATTTTTCCAACAGCGCGGTCGGAATTCATCGTTGTACACTTCACCAGTTCCGGAATGACTTCGACAGCAGAATCTGCCAGAGGACCCTCAAATTGGGCACAGTCGGTATCACACACAAAATCGGAATAAAACACTAGTTGGGGTTAGGGTTAGGGGGTTAGGGTAGGGTTAACCCTAATCCTAACCCAAACCATCTTTGGCCCAACTCCGACGCGGAGGTGCTTTCGATTTTGGACAGCGTGTGTGTGCACACACCAGGGTTATTATAGTTAACTAAAATTAAATTCCTAGATAAAAACTATACTGAAACTACTAAGACCACTTGTTAAACTAATTAAAACTAAACTAAAATGAAAAAAAACAAACTGAAAAACTAAATTAAAGTAAAAACTAATGAAAATGTTAAAACTATAATAGCCTTGACACACACTCATTCACTCCATTCTTCATTGTTTGAGCTGCTCTGTGAATGGCAATAAATGTGTTTTCTTTTTTTTTTAAAGTAATTCTGGCACCACATTTTTCCTTTTCTCTTCCTTTTTCATACTTCGTGTAGGTCTTAAATTGCCTTCAAAATAGTCTTAAAAAGTCTTAAATTTGACTTGTTCAAACATGCAACCCCGTATATCACAATTTTGAAACTGTATATAAAACAGAGTTTGGTCAACGTTTTGCTTTTATCTCCGTGATAAAATGACGATGCTCCCTCCTTGCTTGTTCAGCAATTCATATGATCTTTACTGTCCTATAATTCAACAGGGGCCTTGACAGCTCAACAGCCTTTGCAATACCTTGCTGTCTCAAAATAAGAGCTACAGTATTTGGGGAAAACATCACCTTGAGAGCTTACACAATGTTTAATGAATCTCTTATGAAGCCAGCCCCCTTGACGTATCTTTTCTCTTTGTATCTCGACTGAGGAGGATCTTGGAAGTGATGTACATGCCAGAACATGCTGATCCACATTCAACAGTCTGGCATGAAGCCTGTTGCATGAGGAGGACACGGCAAGATTTACTGTAACTACTTAATGGACTTCAGGAGTGTTCCCTCTAGTGCAATATTTCATGCCTAAACCGTACTTTTGAATGCACTCTTAATCAGTGCATTTTCAGTTGCTGCATATTACAACTAACCAATAACAGTGGTAGTTTATAACAGCTGTAAAATGGTCCCACTTTTAAGGACAAACCACACTATTTTTCCCACCTTTTCATTTTGAGCAGTTGCATCTCCCTTTTCCAAGACTCACCTTGAATATTCAGTGTGTGCTGGGTCTCTCTGTCTGAACTGTCCCATATGTGGAGATCTGTTTCTACTCTCTGCTACAATGACCTGGTCAAAGATGACTAACCGTAACCTTAAACTTGTATACTGTATGAGACTGTATGGTGCGATTAGACATTTTGGAAAGCCCACAGTAAAATACAACACAGAAACAGAGGAACATTTTAAGAAGAAATATCTCCGCCTACTGTGTTGTGCGGAACTCTGAAACAGGAAGTGGATACAGAAGAAGAGGAAGCTGCCCTATTTGATAACACAAAGTGTTGCAAAGACTCCACAAAATACGACACTTGCAGAGTGCAGACACAGCCATGCGATAACACATGCAGATAAGGGCTGACATTTTCAGCAAAAAAGTCTCCTGTAACATATTATGTTACAGGAAAAGTCTCCAAAAGTCTCCTGTAACATATTTTGTTACAGGAAGTCAAACAGAAGATAAAAGTTGCCGACATATCCTGTTATAGTAGATGAGAATTAACAGATATGTAATAGAACAGAGTCCATTTTGCCTCTGAATCAATCGATCACACACATATAGCTCAGTGTTAGTGTTATGCGATAAACCCATTCATTTCTGACACAGTCTGACATGCTGTCTGATGCTGTAGTATCAGGAAAGGGTTAACGCGTTGACCTCGGCTCAAAGGCACAGACACACTACCCCAGTTGTTGTCTGTAGTGTGTTTAGAGCAAGTGCATCGCAGGACGTAGATGTAACAATAAAACACATGTGTAGGAAATAACCCCGGTGTCTAAGTTTGCAGTGAACAGTTTGAATTGAAAGAACACGCATCTACTGAGCATCGCAGACTTACGTGGCATGATCCCTTGGCTGACCAGTTCCTCTCGTGTACGTCTCTGCTGGAGTTTGAGCTGAAGGACTGCATGGAGACAGGGGAGGCGGAGGTGAGGGGAGAAAAAAAGAGGAGAACGGAGTCAGTGAAGGCCGTTGAGAATAAGAAACTGCAGCGATGGATCTCTGAGCTCCTTAAGCTTCCTTATGGTCTCTTAATGTCCACTGATCAGCACTCCATCGACCATGTTTAGAAAAATAACCCAGCACAGGAACCCAGATGCTTTTGGGCTGACGAAGAGAGGACCCAGTTCATCCTCCCATTTCCCCCTTTTTCTACCAAACTTTTTTTTAAGCTACAGAGGAGGCGGGTATAAGGAGGGCGTGAACAGCCTACTACACACTTCCTGTTTCTGGACTTTTTTTTTTAATCTGTGTGGCAAGTGTGAGCATATGTGTGTGGAAAAAAAAACAGTCAGTATTCATCAAACAATCAGTGAAACAGTCAGGAACAACAGAAAAGACGAGAGAAACCAGCGGAGGAAGAAACAGAGAACACTTAAGAGTACAGACTGAAACAAGGTTCTTTTTGAGAAAACATGAGGAAAAAAAGAGGCGATTGCGCCGTCATTTCAAAACAGGAAGCACTTGTTACATAATGCAGAGGCTGGGAGAAAGAGTCTCAAGGAACACAGGCCCTAACAAAAGAAGCTGGACCATTTTTGACCTTTCAGTATGCACAAAGTTTCAGCTGTTGTGCATTGTGCAGCCCAGTTGTTCTCCTCTTGGTACCTTTTAAAGTTAAACTAATTTAGGGACTCAACCTCTGGGCTGAAAGCTTATTAGCTGCCCTTCTATTAAATTAAATGCTCAATTAGAAAGGAGATGAAGAATCTAAACAGTATAACGATTTAAACACGGACAGCAGCTGCAGGATTATGCTAGTGCACTGTGTTTCATCATTTACTTGCAACACATCGAGAATTTAGGGAAGTGAGCCGGACCCTTCAGTCAACCACACAGACAACTTTCATAGGCCATGCCAAGAATGAACAGCTACAGGGTTGTCACTGCAGGCACTTGT
Source organism: Diplodus sargus (assembly GCA_903131615.1). NCBI lineage: Eukaryota > Metazoa > Chordata > Actinopteri > Spariformes > Sparidae > Diplodus > Diplodus sargus. The sequence continues at coordinate 966,245 of CAEMYA010000140.1, read as the reverse complement.
TTGCGGTGTGATGTATTTTCTGAGGTGCATAAGTAACTCATACTGCAGGCAACTTCCACTGTGCTTCTTGGCAACAACCTGTTTTCATTTGAAACCAAAGATGTGGCACACACTTACCGCTCGTCTTGGTTTTAAGTTCGATAAAATCTGAGGGAACCGATCGTATGTTATCGTGGCAAATACTATTTTCACCCGCAGACATTCAGCTCAGCTCCACTGAGCTCAAACTCTTGTTTTATATGTACCAGCTGTCCTTTTTGAAGGGGTAATGTGTGTGTGTGCATGTGTGTGTGTGACAGAGAGAACACAACACTGAGGCTTCCCAAGCATTTCAGGCCCGGGTTGTGTTTGCCACACAAGCAGCACCTGTTCGTTCCCACTAACAAAAGTGACATCATTGGTGCTCGCAAGCTAGCTAACCAGTTTGCCATGCGTAGCTGCTGCAGTGTTAGCCCTCTGTTATGACAAACAATCCAGGCCTGGACGAGAAACACTTCGAATTCACATCAGAGCCTGTGCGGCTAAATGTCACTCCTTGGCTCCTAACCCTCCGTTATATTTACAAGGGTGTACTCTCTACATCTTGAAGGATGATGTTAGCACTAGAGACTCCCCTCTGGAAGCAATAACATGTCAGCTCTCAGTTAGCGACGTAAACACAGAGATATAAACACAGCCAGGCGAGTTCATGTATAGGTTGCACGAGAGCAGCAGCTAAGATTGATTCTCCCGCAATGCCAAACACAAGGGCAAACACTTAGCAGACTCACGTGTTGCCTGAACCTGCACACACAAACACACTGACCGTGCCGTGGCAGAGTGCAGGATAAGATGCCGAGCCACTTGGCACTTCCGGGGAAGAGGTTTATTCTGGGAAAAAGAATCTTACACTTTCCTTCTATCTCAGCCTCACATCTCCACGCTCCCTCTGCATATTCTTTCAGACAGGACACTCCACTTCACTTATTTATTCTCTCCTGCACTCTCTTTACCATCACTTTATCAACCAAGTGAACTGGTAAGTAAAGACATAAGCCTGTATCAAGACTTGATGATAGCATCACCATTAAATCAATTTTTTCTGTGTTTGGAAAAAGAAATGCAGAAGTCTCACAGTGAGACATCACACATGGTGATGACGGTGTCGACTGTGAAAAGCTGCAGTGGTGTTGAAACTGTGGGCTGATGTGGGGAGACCAATATCACGCAGCAATGACAACAACATTTTCTAGATATACGTGTTTAGCAATGGAAAAAAAATACTTAAAAATAATCAAATATTGAGGCCTAAAGCTGTTTGTACTAGAATCAGCTGTGAAAAATGTACAATACAGTTTCCCAAAGATGGTGTTCTCAAATTGCTTCTTTTGTTCAACCAACAGTCCAAATCTCAAAGTCTCTTCATGTACATGCATCAAATTCTCAAATTGAAGAACCTGGAACAAGCAAAGTTTTGACATTTCTGCTTTAAAAATTATTATTACTACTATTACTGTTTTTTTAAATAGTTGGTGATTCAGTTTCTCTTGACTGACTAGTCAGTATATCGACTACCTGTTGCAGCTTTACAGCACCAAATCACAGAAAACACATCATCTGCTGAATTTTAGGGCTTTTGTATCAAATCATATTTCTTGGATCGAGTGAAAATGTTTTCAGAAACATACAACTGTTTAGCTACATTTTAGAGAGTTCAGAACAGGAAGTAACCACCATATTGTTCCTGTACCGTTAACTGGGCAGTGCTCATCAAATATCAACCACATTCCTGTTCACTTTTTTTCTTTTACCGCATACCGTTTCGCTGTAATACAAAACTATTTGCTACCAACCAGCCACCATACCATTTCCTGTCTCAAAACGGAGCTAAAACCAGGCAGAAATAAAGACCATTACTCCAAGTAATGCAAAACTGTATCCACAATAATGAACCCATCAGTCTAAAAATGATATAAAATGCATCTAAAAAGGTTTACACAGACGTACAGCAAACCAATTTTTGTCAAATTATAAACATGCACACATTAAGAATATAGATATATCAGAGGCCTAGAGAGAAATATAACATGATACTGACCAGCTGCATGTAAACATGGGTAAGATAAATAGCTTATTGCAGTGCATGTAAACATGTGCTCTGATCCTTAGTATAACTTCTCACGGTAATGTTTCATGTGTGCATGTAAACACACTCAGTAACAATGTTGGTGATTTGTTAATTGTTAAGATAAATGTATGAAACATGAAATATGACAATGGCTTAATCTAAATCAGGTTTGAGGGGCATTTTAGTTAATTTAAGAAAAGGATGAAAAGGCAGGGCAGTTTTTTTGGGATACTAGGCCACAGCCAAAACTGGCCTCTGCAGTCATAAAAAGTTATGGCAAAGGAACACAGAGGGAGAGAGATAGAAAGGCAGACAGCAGATGCAGCTTCATTTACAGCTTTTAGATGAAGCAGAGGAAACAGTGGTGAACAGCCTGCTGGTTTAACCAAGGACACTTAAGCCTGTGATGTTTAAGTCACAGGATGGCTAGTTTCAGCCACCTTTGTGACCTGCTAGCCAGAGATTCACAGTGAAAGTCACAGCTTCAGTTTCAGAATAACAACTGCACACGTTTATTTCTTAACTAAAATGTTTGTGGGTGAATTGAATGGCTACATGTTAATGTTATTTTATTTTGCCAAGTTATGTTTGATTAAATGAGTAATTGCAAATACAGAAATAAAATGTCACAAACATTTACAAATGCCCATCAGAATTGATTGGAACCCAAAGTAATGTTCTTGTTATGTAACAAAGAAAAGCAAACAAATTGTTCCATTGCTTAGACAGGACCAGCAGGACTCAACTGATCAAATTTCTGTCGAGTCAATCAAGTAATCATTTCTGATAAGTTTAGCATTTCAACACAGCTTTCTTGCAGCTACGAACTACAGCACACTACACAGCAAAAAGCTGTGTGCTATTTTGAATAGTGTGACTCGTTTTAAGTTTATAGTAGTAAGACATGGCAGGTGGGGAATTCTATCAGCGTACACTGACACAAGACCCTCGACAAAGTAAAAGTAGTGGGGAAAGAGGGATCCGGGGGTTAGATTTAAGGATAGAGAGGGAGGAGGTCAGAAAGATAGAGCCAAGCTCTTGGCAGCCAACTAGGCTAATCCTGCTATGCTCATGTGTCGTTAGATCTGATTAAACCTGTCTGAGTTCGTCACTGTCCCAAAAGACCCCCAGGCTTGGCACAGCTACGCCTACACAAACTGACCATAGCAACACGCATGAAGGCAGCACGATCCACGCCCACACTGGGTGAGGAAGTGGGCACATGAGGACGGAGACAAGGCATGATCGCGCCGACACATGCCCAGCTAACAGACGCTCTGCGTGGACGTTGCACTTGGCATTGGTATTGGAAATCTACTTGGACAGCGTCTAAATATTCTCCAGCATGAGCTCATAATTTTTAACGCAGTTTGATTGCATCTGTTCAACAGAGAGATGAACGCAGCACCTGACCACAGCAAATGCTTCACACGTCAGCGAGATCGGAAAGAGGATAGAGGGCAATACAAGGAACAATACAAGGTTAAGGCCATTCACTCGCACTGCAGCACTGGGCTGGGAAGCCAGATGACAGCAAGAAGTGTTGCAGTGAATACTAATTGTCTTAAAGTTCAAAAAAGATGAGTCAAATTCCCAAAGCTTTTCGTGGATTTGCGCACTTCCCTTCACACAGACTTTCTCTAGACATGACGTGTGCCTCCACTTAAGACTTAAACAAAGGTTAGTAGAGAGCAAAAAGCAGACCTGGAATGACTTTGCAACTGACAGCTGTAGCATCATGGACGCACAGCGAAAGAGTCAGCTGTTGTTATGCCACTGTAGAAATTCCATTCACAAGTGTATCGCCGTCACTTTTCTCTTCACCTTCTCAGTCTTGCTTGAAATGTGTGGTATAGACAAGAATCAAACCATTCCAAATTAGGCTTAATCCTCCCTACCTGATATTATGTCAGGATTAGCAGTCTTGACTTTTTCCTTCATATAGAAAAAGACATTTTTGTAAGCACTAAGACTGTTTATTTTCCTATCATTTTGCCAAAAATGTGAAAATCACAACTAAATAGAAACATAGACTGGGACAGGAAGTGTCACACCATCACATTTCAAACTTCCAACTTCCAATCTGGCTTAAAATTAGATTTTTAAGTATTAAATATTTGCTTGGAAGAACTGTAGGATGACCGTAGAACACTGTCGACCCAATGGATTATGTGTTTTTCAACTTGGAGTAACAACCCCATAATGTAACAGGGAAAGACCATAGATGCATACCTTGTATACTTTTACTGATTGCGAGAAAAATCATAACTGTAAAACTGGAGGAAAGCACTTTCACACACACAAATTCAATTGACTCAAGAAACTGAAACATTTCCATGTAACACAGCAACAGAACTCCATATGAAAGCAGACAATTTTCTACAAAGATGGCCTCCAGTAATGCTGTACTTGAATGTCTAAATGGCGGAATATAAACAAATGTTTTAGGAAAGGCAAACAAAGAAAAAAGCCCTCTGTCAAGGTCTGTTGTCACTGTTTTAACAGTGTTCAATGTTCAGGGTAACTGTGGTTTTGCTAGCAGCTACAATTGGGTCATAACTTGACAGTTCCCTGTTGAGTTTTTTTAAATACAAGTTGAGTTTTTTAAAAAGTGGGTCTCGTTTTGTTTGTTGTTGCTCATGCAGGGGATGCGATACCTGTTCCTGCTAATAGTTTCATACTAAACCACTGACCTACAGGTGGCAGTAAAAATGCAGCAAAGTGCCATCAAAAGCGTGTAAGAAGAAGACTGCTTGCACGAAAATAACATTTTAAACAGTTGCTTTCTAATGTTTTATGAGAAAGAAAATGTGTTTTACAGGTTTTTTTTATGCCTTAGGTGAAACACCCAATGAGATTTGGTGACTGACACTGACTGTAAACGTTCGTTTGTTTACAAGAAAACTCCACAGGGCACATTTAAGATTGCAGTAATAAGTGCTGTTACTTTAACACCACACATTCAGCCACTCACAACTGCAGTTGCCCACGATTCCTTAATTTTGCATTGTGGTCAAGTCTACTCTTTTAAACATCTTTATCAGAGAGAACATATATCCGCGTAGAATACCTTCCTACACAGGCCAGTGAGGCAAAGTGCTTATCTTTAGGAAAACACCATAAACCCTTTATGCTGAATGAAGCCATAAAGTACTGATATGAACCAGACAGGCACATAAACACAAATCATATCAGATATCTTGTGTCTCTACTGACTGTGCAGCTCCATAAATCGCCCACCTTCTTTCAGGCTGTGATAGACATGTCTGTCATGATCCATCGTCAGTCCTGCCTTCTCCATATCTTCTCCCATTGGAGGGGAGCCCGGTGGGGAGGGTTCAAAGGAGAGGCAATGGTTGGTGTCCAGCATTATCATTCAGAATGGAGATCAATTATTTGATAAACATTGAACTCTTCGTTCAAAAGCAGCCCTCCTCACAAGACCCAAATGTTGGCAAGTCTGGCTGAAGAGGGGAGGAAAGAAGAGTCCTCGATGTGTCAAAACTGCACCAGCTGTCCCTTCAATTAGCTGTCCTCTCTTTCCAAGGGAAGGACATGAATATCAAATGTTTCAAAAGACTCCCATACAAGTCCAAGAGAATCTCCTTCTAAACGAAAGCGTGTCGGGGAAAGCACTGCTACTGCCTCGCCTCTTCTCTCCCAGTGCCTCTCTCTTCTGTATCAGAGTAATCGATTGGTCTGTCTCAGCTTCTCTCTTTCTCTTCTTCCTCCAGATCTCTCCTTCCCTTGCAGTGGCGGTCGGCAAGTCACGACAGCGCCGCTCCGCTCTGCAAAAGATTCCCGGAGAGACGAGGAGAGGGGGAGAAAATCCACAGGGCCAGTCGTGGATGAAAAGAACAAGAGAGCCGAGGGGAGAGAACTGAAAAGAGGCCAGCGGCGGAGGAAGAGAGGACAGCAGTGAGCTCGCCAGAGAGAGCGCCCGGAGAGACTGCTCTGGTTGCAGCTCCTCCTGAATCTCTCACACTCACACACACACACACACACACAAGCAGGGAGTGCTGCCGATAAAGTTCTCCTGTTCAGCTGTTGCCATTCATTCACTGTTACAGGCTGGTGGGGGGGGGTGTGTGTGTGTGTGTGTGCCACGTACAAAACCTCCTCTCTATCAAACACACACAGAACAAACTCACAGCACCTTGGTGAAACAATATGTTATTGAACACCTTCTAGACTTACACACTGGCTCTCAAGAAAGGTGACTCAGTCGATCTATGAGCAGTTTTTATTGGAAGGCAGTAACCGTTTTCAATAATGACCTCATCTGACAGAATCGACCTTTGTCAGAGATGCTTGGCTAAATCTGATACTCGGATGAATCATACACTTTTAGAGTGAGTGATTGATTGATACTCAATCACGACTGCAACTCTGAAATGGTTTGTGAACAGTCTGCCCTTGACGAGAGGCATCACATTCAGACAAGGACTCAATGAAACATATTTTGATGAGGACTGGTGCCAATGGAGAATCAAAGCTGACGCATCCTAATCCTGTCCACCAAACTGTCTCAGGCTCCTGCAGAATTCGGATGCTAAACGCCGTCCCTGGACGCACCCCTCCCCCTCTCTCCACTCTGTTTTAAATAGCAAGGCCAGCTGGCCATAAGGGGGCTATATTCAGCTTGGTATCACCTATGCGCTTGCAGGGTAAGGTTACTTCCAGGCACACACATCACAGCCTGCAAAAACACAGCAAACTTTTAAGCCACATTTTCTTGTACTTAATCAATGTTTTATGAGGCATTCATGATCCCGCCATGCATACTGCACAGAGAGGAGTATTAATAAAACAAGTAAGAGTAAAAATATCAAACATGAAAATCAGCACACAGAGTGACATCGTTGCTGACCAGTTCACAACACCCCTATCTTAAGGCTGACTCACTCATGACTTCAGTGCATATGAAAACACGCAGGCGACACCTTGAACAAACGACGGCTGCCATCTACAATAACTGTCTGTTATGAGTCTGTGATTAGAGTCCACCTGCTGTTATGATTCATAGTCTGTGCAGGAAGCACAGGGATGACAACACACACAGGGATTAGGATGTTGCTGTGTGGGCTGAGCCAATCTCAGCAACTCACTCTCTCACGCGCATGCGTGCGCGCACACGCACAGGCACACGCACACACCGTAAAACTGACAGTGTGCCAAACACGTTGTTTTATTTCAATCTTCATGGTTCAAAATCCTGAATTGTTTGTTACTTTCACTTCATTTTACCTACTCTGATTTTGTAATTCTGTCTGTGGATGTGTATTTCTATGTTCTTTGATAACGGTCATTGTTACTTTACCAAGGGGATAAAGCAGAAGTTTGCAGGGGAGGTTTTACGGTCTTAGGGCTTGGTGGCCATAGTGTGTGGGAAGTACGGTCATGTTCTTTCCCATGACCTGACCACACCTGAATTAGTAGCTTTGGTCACTTAAGGAAACAGTAGACAAAGTATCAAGGAAACTATTGATGCAACGAAGAGCCTACAGCCATGCTAGTAGCTCTGTAAAGGCTACATGTAGGCCCTGCAGTGCTTTAAGTTTAATGCTAAGGCTAGCATGGCAACATGGCAGGTAAAATGCTTACCATGTTTACCACATTAGCTTTGCATGTTAGCTAGTAAGCAAAGACGAAGTGCAGCTGAAGCTGATGGGAATCTCATTAGTTTTTCTTATTTGGGTTTATGTATTTTGTCATAAATCAAAAAGTGGTCTAATCAGGATTTTGACATTATGTAGAATTTGGCATTTTCTGAGTGTAACACCACTGACGTAATGTGAGTGCTAGCTACAAACAAAACTCATCACATCATAATAATGTTCTGTCCTTAATCTTCTATCTAGAAATAAACAAGTATGTAATACTGTGATCCTACCCTCTCGTTGAAGTTGCATAGTGCAGAAACAAAGTGATGGGGGGGCGGAGTGGCTGTGACAGAGACACCATTCACCTGATTACAGGACACCGCACCATCAAAATGATTTTTGAGCTGTTATTTTAAGGTAAAAAAAAACTTACATAGTGTTGCTTTAACGGTGGCACCACATAAAAAGTGAGGGGAAAACCAACAAAATACTATCATTACTCCTGAGGACAGAATGAATGTTTCCCAAAATTCATGGCAATTACTGCAACCACTGTTCTGACATCACTCAAAACCAGAGATGTTAATCTCATAGTGGTGCTAGAAAAAAAGTCAGCCAAAGTCATTTGAAAAAACATACCCCCAAAGCACCACAGATATCTGTAAACTTCATGGCAGCCTGTTTAAAAATTGTAGTATAAAAGTGTAGAGTCTGAACCAAAGTGGTGGGAAACTCACTAACAACCCTAGAGACGTGCCGCTATCATGTCTAAAAACAGAATAAAGTCTAAGAACTTTTAAGTACAATGGGCCTGTTTCCCAGTATGTTTGCCAATGTTTTTGTATATCAGCACTACCCATATATGACATTCTTGCGTCTGTGTTCAGTATTCCAGTCACATCCACTGCATTGGGACGTGGTGTTAACCTTTAGTAATAGAAATGATCTATCATGGCTCTGGCTTCAGGAACATTCCAGTGAAACTATTTGGCCTTGGACATCCTTATCTCGGTCTTTCTTTATTCGTCACTGAAAAACATTTACGGGATTCAAGCAAAAGAAAATCCCTGCTGTTTGTGCAGGCAGACAGGATATAATTACTGTATGAAGGTCTTGCCGAAATAGCGACTCCGAGACTTCCTGTGGATGTGTAAATGAATGGAAAACTCCCCAACAGCTTTCAGTCGGTCATCATAGCCTGGACCACCGAGGGCATATACAGCAAAAGCAGTGATTTCTTATAAAATGGCACCATGTTTAACTTTTTGTCCACTACTTGCTGTGGCATCTTAAACATCAGAGCAACACTTAAATAACCTACAAGCCGATATAATACAACATGATTCCAAATCATGCTTTTTTTTTAATTCTACAAAATGGTTGAGGGAATGAAGTGTCTTCAGTCCAAATATTTTTATTTTCTATCCTGGGGATGGAACATCATGACCTTCTTAGCAGAGAATTTATGTCATTCAGACACGACCTTCCCAAAACAATTGCCCCACTACATTCCATTTACCTTCCCACAACAATTAGCAGTTTCCGTAAACCTCCCGCCAATCATCACCAACTAACAAGACCAGGCAAGCCGGACTCGGGTCAACCACAAAGGAGGATTCTCAAAAATCAAACCATTTAAGGAAGAATTTCCATCCTTAGTTGACCCTTGATCTCAACAACATGCCTCTCAGACCCTTCTATTCATGTTTGTAAATGTCTGTGTTTAAAGAAACAAACAAAAAAATGCCTTCTGATGTCACTGTTCAGTTAAAAGTACTTTTTTAACCCATTTCTCCCCTTTTCTCTACTTGCCGTTTATGCAGTGCTAGAGCAGAATGGTCTAAATAGTGAGCAACTGCATTGGACGAGATAGAGGATTGTGTGCTTTTCCTGTGTGTACCTTTACATGAGTTTTAAAAGAAAGGGGGAGCATTGAATATTCACTCCGCTCGCTCAGTACTGACCAAAATGTGTTAGTGGCGTGGTGTGTGATTTGTCAGGTATCTAAAGTTTGCATCAGATGCTAGGTTGGCATTTCAGGCATATGTACTTGTTTTTTGACCAGACATTTTATTATCTAAATGGGGAAACTTAACTTTAGATTATGTTTCATTTAGGAAATGTTCCATCGTTAACACTGATGCATAGAGAAGTTTGGCCATTTCTATTCAATAAAAATATCCACAAACTAGGATGTCAGAAAAGGCCTTCTTTTATCATCTTTCCAGACGCTTGAGTAATATTTTGGTACTACACTTCGCAGTGCTCCCCATTTGTATTGTCCAAGGATTCTGTTTTTTTAAATTTTTTATTATTATTGGTGACGCTCCAGTCACATTCAAGTTTACCAATGAGACAGATCAATACAGAATGCACCAAACAGACGAACCAAACCAAACCAACCCCCAACCTGCCAAGAAAACAAACCAGGCCGTGCGCCAGTCTACCACAGGTCAGACCTGCCATTAACATTCCAGCAGGAAAAACAGAAGGTGTTTTTTTCCTTTTACTTCCTGGTCACCCCCCACCCCACCCACACTGCTGTGGAATTTACCAGCACTGTTTGCATTAGGCTGTGACTCAACACTGACATCAGGCCTAGGATTTCTTAGTTTGATCCACAAAGAGAACCAGCCTGAGGAATGTAGTCAATGATATCTGAACCAAGGTGTTCACACTGGTAGCTGAATGGCAGCCATGTGTGTAATCATAAAGAAAGGATGTGGAATCTGGCACAAAACCCTAATGTAAATGTTGGTGTAGCAAGTCTGCACTTAATCACTTACTGTACTGTACTCATTCTCTGTTTGTTCTGGAGGAGGTAAACTCATTGCCAGAAGCTAGTAAGCGAACTCTGTGTTTGCAGATGAAGCATTTATACAACTGCCTCTGGGATATCAGAGACATGATCCCTAGCTGACCTAGTGCTGCACTTCAACTTGGTTCCCAAGAGGAATCATGTTTTATTCTAAGACTTTAAAGGAAGTTCTGTTGTGCAGTGTACAGATTTATTAACAATTTATTGACTGCCACATATGAAGGAAATGCATCATGGGAAAAATGTACAATGGACAAAAAAGGGGGGAAGAAGTTGGAGTACTCACATGAAAACTCTGTCTTAAATTGACATAAAACTAATTTCATTCTAAGGTATCCAGGGTGCTGAGATTTAGTCATTAAATGAAAACTAAAACATTGGTCCTACTTTCACAGTTTGGACTATCAGTTTTATTGGCTATGATTAAATTTTACTCATCAAAGTAATCATTAAACCATGTCAAGACCACCGGTAGATCAGTAATTACAAATATGTACTCATGTTAAGACAGATGACATTTTTTGCATTTGTTGTACTGATGCCTTGCCATAATGCGGTGTATTGAGTTTTGAAATCTTACACATGCTATGTATTACCAAACTTCAGTGAAGGTTTGGACGAAGTAGATGGAGTTGTTTTGTAAGCTGTGACCCGCAGCTCTATAGGTTTCTCTTTTGGTCAATCAGCTAGTCCAAAAAATCCCTACACCCTCTTACAGCGAGAGCTTCAAATGAGTGTGTTTGTGTGTGTGAAGTGGGGCTGGGAAATATATATGATGTATATTGGTGTCATGTAATAAACTGTATAAGGTCTTTGCTGCATTACAGGAAAGTGATGTTATTTTATTCTCAGGCTGTTTACTTGTTGTTCTAATTGTTGTATTATCAATATGGAAGTATTTGGTCAAAAATATTGTAGTCTTTCAGTCTGTCAAATAGTGTTAACATTTATGAAGTGCTTTTGAGAAGATTTCAAAGTATCGAGATGTATATTGTGAATTGTGATATAGTTATTGTAGTAATTTAACAGCCATATCTCTCTGCATCATGACAACTGGCTAAAAAGAGGGAGTGGCAGAGGTCTATAAGGCGCATAACTTCATGTAAGAATTCACATAACATGACCAAACTTTGCAGAATAACATGCTGACACACCATTTTGCCACATCCTCTCTCAAAACGTATGAACCATTTGTTGTACACTGTTGTGGGTGGCATCACTGAGTTCCCCTTTCATTGCTCTGTCACCCTCTGTTGGTCCATCAGTTCAACAAAAATCTATCCTTGAGTCTACCTATAACAAGCACATCGATACCCACTGAGCCTTCAGCACATGTGCACACCAGAACGCTATAGGAAATTAAAGCCATTAAAACCCTGGTCAATTTTTGGGTGGTTGAAGAAAAACGGTACTAGACAAAGTAACAGAGTGCTTTCTAAATGGTCAAAGGTCCTTTGTTGAGTATGCATTGACCACTCTGCAGACCCACCCATCAGCCGGCCCACATCTTGTCAATAAAAAGTAGACCAACTGTGGGCTAATTGTGTACTGTTGAAGGAGAGAGAAGCATTTATAAGAGCGCCAGTGTTAAAGAACAAACAGAGGCATAGACCAGCTGGCAGCTGTTAGCATCTGGTAACATGAGCCTTCACTGTAAACCAGGGAGGACTGAGGGAGGACTGAGGGAGGGAGGGAGGGATGGATGGAGGAGGGGAGGTGAGGTCGCGTTTAGCAAATGGGTTTCAGAGAGAAATACAGGCGGAGAAAGAGACAAGAGGGAAAAACTGAGTACCAGAACCAGTGATGACGGCTTTGTAACAGACTGTTACATAACTGGAACATCTGAAAATCATTTTTAATGTAACGAACCCCCTAACCTCCTGCCCCAGTTACACGGGGAAACACTGCTTTCTTTTCTCGTTTACGACTGGCTTCCATTTCAGTCCTACAACAATAGACTCCTGAGCAGACTGGCTGCAAAGAAAGGCTGTCGAAGCAAATCAGGAGAGGGAAGAGAAATAAAGACAACAAAGCTGAAGTGAGGGCATGTGTGCAGCACGAGTGAGGCCTGATATCAGAAAGTTACTCTCTAATGTATGTGTGTGTTTTTTCTGGTGTTTTCCTTCAAGTTTTATAGGCCTCTCCTTCCTGCCTTCCCCCTTTATACATCTAATAAAAGCCTGGCTGTTAATTTGCTTCAGCAACCAAAATGACGGTGCTTTTATTAGACACTGACCTTTAACTGGGACACTGGTTTCTATTCTCATTTTTCATTTTAAACAGAAATCCACTTAAATGTTACCTCTTTAGACTGGCATATTTTTCAATCATAGACACTCGTGGTGTTTTCAGATTAGGTTCACTGCTGATAAAAAGATTAGTCTTCTGCTTTCTGATGCATCCGACTGATCTTTGTGACAGACTGTTCTCACAGCAAGCATATGAAGCCGCCTATGTTCTCACCAAGCTAAGAAACAAAGGCACAACACCGACAACACTCAAAACACTTTGTATAGAGCGTGTGAAGGTGAGAATGAAGAGGTACTGTGACTATGACGAGTCCCTGACGACCATGAACATTTCGATCCGAGCACAGACAGCTGCGTTCTTCAGTCTGGTCTGACAGTGGGTACACACTGCTGGCAGTGTTCTCGGAATAAGAGAGTAACAAACTGACGAGACGGGAGCAGAGTTTTCCCTGGAATTTGGTGACACTGTTGATGCAATCTACTGTTGACAACAAAGTTTCCTGTTTGTGTGAGAGAAAGTCAGCTCAATTCTCACTTTTACTTGGACATCAGACTAAACTAGTTTTACTCTTGGCTTTGTCATATGAGGGAATATTAATTGTTTCCTAAATACATTTCACATATGTACCAAATGAAGCGCATATCTTCAAACAGCTATAACCACATTGCTTCCACCTGATGCTGTCTATAGCTGTGAATTTTCGTCTGCACATGGCTTGGCACCTGAGTCACTCTAGTGACAGAACAAGAGTCCCGTCAGCTCACAGTGACCTCTGCTACATTCATCAGGAAACGTTAAGTGTGGCACACTGTGTTACAGCAGGTGAGTCACAGGCTAATGGCTGTTCTATTATTCAGAAACGGCAGAGCAATTTGAGTTGCAGATGAGGCAGTAACTAAATTAACGAGAGGATACGTGTCTTCGGTTTGTGTGGTTGTTTGTTTAAGATAGGGATGTTCCTCACAACTATTTTCCCTGATGTTTAAAAGGTTTACTAGTCGATTGGTAGTTACTGTACAATGTACAGTGGCTTAACATATTAGTTTTTTTTATATCAAGTTTCATGTCTGTCTGGACATCTATTCGGTTAAACGTAAATGTCCAAAATAGAATGTTTACTAAATTGTATTTTCAATGCCACCAAAATGTTGGGAGCTTGGAGCCATGGATTATCAACACTGCAAATGATCCCATCAACCATGACATCTAAAAAGAAAAATAAAAAAAAATAATAAACATAGAAAAATAAGGGAAAATAGGAAATGTGCCTTATTATTACAATGGCACTTTAATGGGGTGAGATACTTAAATACATCTCGGCTGCAACAGTTAACTGCTGTCGTTCAGGAACCTTTGACGAGGTAAACATGACATTTCAGGGCAAATGATGTCATCATGTAACTTAAAGGTGCACTATGTAGTTTTGGGAAAAATGTTAATCAGAAGAGAAAAATCTTTGATTGTTTATGCCTACATAAACAAACGACCTTTGTTTCCATGACTGACTACACAAACAATAACGGAATTTCATACTGTTTTACTTTGTTTATACTTGGCGGACCCTGCCACATTTCTAGCATCAAACAGTGTTCTGATGACCTTATTTTCCTCTGAGAGCAGCTTGTTTATTCAGTTATGGAAAAGATAAATATTTCTGAGTTTGTATCATTGCCGCATTAATATTGTAAATATATAAATAAAATTCAGAGTTTGAATTTGTTCTCCAAAACTACATAGTGCCCCTTTAAATGTGTACATGAACAAAAACAGAGTTTGACTGACAGAGGACAGCAATGTTTAATTGACTGATCTTGCATGTCTCTAGTTTAAATGTTCCAGCAGTATCAGGTTTGTAACTTCGCAGCAGGAACTTTTACTTCACATTTGCATACTTTAAAGTAGAGGTTCTGCAGTGGATAATGTTGGGTTGAGTTGGTTTTAAAGGCAGAGTAGTACAGTATTTATGCTACAAAATCACCCATTATTTAAAGAAACCTGAACCTTTTCATCACCCCCTTCAAAAACAAGCTGTGGCAGTATAGCTCGTCCTGCACACAATGCAGCCCTCCAGTCTAATTAATACTGAGCTGTTTTCGATCGCAGCATGTCTGAACAAGACGATACATGAATTCAAAGTTTTTCTACCCAACACTGACTAGAAATGTGACTATGTGAGCGTGTGCTGCAGCTGTGCTCTGATCATGCACCACATCATACATGCTTTTACAAAGACAGTAAAGACCGTATAGTTTACGGACTTCTAAATGTACATAGTCTGATATGTGTGGGGAAAATGTGCTGCTCGACCACGCATGCTTTAAGACTGTCGCAGGCTTGCGTGGCCTCAAGTGGTGCATGGTATAAGAGCTGCACGCTAGTGTGCTTTTGTGCATCTTTAAAGATCACTTAGCTACGTGAGTGGGCTTGTACCTGTGGGTGTGCAGTCACCATGCTCCTGTTGCTACGAGCAGACCCACGAAGCTGATAAAGCGCTTTTCTTTAGCTTCAGGCTACAAATCTGAGCGAGTCTCTCTTGCTTCTCATTATCTAACAGGAATTTACTGGATCGCAAATCAAAGATGTGAGTGTGTTCGTGCTTGTTGAAATACCGTGCTGTCAGAACACACTGTGAAAATGGACGGCTACCAAAGCCTGTGAGTGCATGTCCAGGTCCCGACAGTGACATGATATGTGAAGCGTGTGCGGTTGTGTGTGTGTGTGTGTGTGTGTGTGTGTGTGTGAGAGTCCTGGTGAGTCATGCATAGCCTGTGGGTGTGTGCGTGGTGTGCTGGACACATTTAAGATTTAGACCTCTCGCAAAACTTGCTTCAGTTGCATAAATATGTTTGTGCCTCTATGTTTATTAGACTGAAAGCTGTTTACATTCAGCCAAAGACATTTGGTCACCTGCTGTTTGGATTCGGCCTCTTTCATAATGGTACTGGAAAGCTGAGATTTGTCTTGCAGTTGTAATCTCATCCCGAAAAAAATACATTTGATGTGTTTTTTTCTTTCATTCTTTTTTTGTCATTCATTTAATCACCTGGTTTTCTGTTTGACTGTACGTCATCTATGTACGTGATTGTCTTGGGAATATGGAGATTATCTAATAGCATGACAGAGTGAGGCAGAGAGGCGAGGAGACAGACAGCTGGATTGTGTTTGCTGCAGCTGTGTGTTTGGATTACGTTGAAACATAACCCCCCTCCCTCGCAGCCTCCCCCATGTCCTGTTCTACAGAACCTTTAATGGTCTTATTCTTCAATGCTTTGGTCCTCTTTAATGCAATTTTACACATCTTCTCTCTCTTCCCTTCTCTCTCCTCTTTCTTGCCATCTATCAGTTTCTCCGTCTAATTCTTCCCTCTCCTCTCCCCTCCTACTCTCAGCCTGACAGAGTACTGTGGGGCCTCTGCTGCTGGCTGCCTCCCAATCTGTTACATAACAGTACCGCCAGTCTCCCTGAAACACTGCGGGCTAGGCTAGCCTCGGCCAGGCTACATATCTTGCTATCGTATCTTAAATGCTGCCCAGCAGCAAAGCGTCTGTCTGTGTGGGATCAGATTGCATTAGCATTTTTAATTTCAGAGGGCAAACTGATCGTTTCTGGCGCCTCTCGAGTAGAGACGAGCACTATTGGCACAACACTGCGGTGTACAGTAAGCTACGGCCCATCTATTGTCATTATGCAAGGGTGGGGACGCATAGGGACGTGATCTTTATCGCTTTATGTTTACATGTCTGGGTGATGAAGTCAGCCAAATCCCAGACCTCACCGATGGAATTTTTACCAGCTCCTCATCCAACATTCAGCCACAGTCTCTGTTCACATTTAGACCACTTTCTGAAAGATATCCCAACATGCTTCCATTTTCTTTTCTATCTCACACTCTAAAACAGCCAACGAAAATCACAGGATACCAGTCTCGGGGTCTGATATTCACAATCTGGCCCTCGGATTTTAACTTGCCTGTGTTTCTGCAACGCATGAATCTGCTGGGTTTCATTGTAAGCCTAACACTGTAACAGCCAACTGGTTTGATTCGTCCCCATCAATGGTTGTAGGTGTAATAATCAGTAAAATCAGCTGCCGTAACCAAAAAATAAATCTGCAGGCTCTCTTGCTACAGTGGCTCATGATTACAAATCACTGTTCTGGCTTCCTGAGGACACATAAAACACTGCCTCATTGCATTTACCATTTACAATCCACCGTCTAGTCTTGGCAGCAGTAGCCGCAGTCTGTGTTACGATCTGGAACAATCTGTTCTGACATGAAATGAGTGGGTCACTTCCACTGTCTGTGACACCTCTAACCTACTTTTCCCCCACAAGTCCCCGTCAGTGAGCCCGGGCTGTGTTCTCTGTTCCTCCACCCGCAACTGTATCCTGGCCCCTGGCCTGGAGCTGGCCCTCGGGAAGCAGCAGTGCCTTGGATGGACAGTTGACAGCTGCATTGACCTTTCCACCTTCTCAACACTTTCATCCACCCAGTTCTGCTCAGTGCAGACCCCGCAAACTTGGCCTCACTGCCCCGCCTGTTCGCTTTTGTTCTCGGGAGCC
Source organism: Diplodus sargus (assembly GCA_903131615.1). Classification (NCBI taxonomy): domain Eukaryota; kingdom Metazoa; phylum Chordata; class Actinopteri; order Spariformes; family Sparidae; genus Diplodus; species Diplodus sargus. The sequence continues at coordinate 948,905 of CAEMYA010000140.1, read as the reverse complement.
TCGAAGGTACAACCCTGAAAACTACATTCGCAATCTACATGTTGTATTTGCCACCAACCCAGACTTTTTAAACAGCTTCTTTTACAGTGTACATCCTCTTCAACATCTGGAAGTTTGCACTTTCGTTCTTCTGTTAAAACGTTTTTTTAAAAACATTTTTCCTTCCAATAAACTTTTATAAATCATTTTTCCAACACGACCATGTTTTCTTGATATTAAATGCTTTATGTGTACAAAAAAGAATGCCTAAAGTTAGAGTTAAAGTTTTACAGCGCACAATGCAGAGCAGCCATCATCTTACACAGAAGTGCATCAACACTGAAGACTGCAGAGTCAATACACTGAACATTTACTGATACATGCAACAGCTCACACCGCACCTGGAGTCAGCAAAGCCCACCTCACTTTACAGGTAGCTTTCAATCATCATCGTTGTTTTTTTTCTAAAAGACAAGCAAAAGACTTGAAAGCAAAAGACGGCGTACTCAAACGGACTTTACCTGACTGGATAGTCATATCCCTCTGCACCATGCTGAAGGGAAAGCTTCACCCTCCCGGCAAGATTAGCGATTCATACTCCCAACACAAGCAGAATAAAAAAGTGACTGGGAAAAGAAGGCTGGAGAGAAGTTTCAGTGACAGAAGAAGCCACATTAAAACATGTTTTCCTCTCACCGGCTCGCAGCTGGTACTCCACAGGTAGCAGTGCACCTCACATTCCCTTTCTCTTGACTGTCTGTCTACAAGTGTGTGCACGCCTCGACGACGAGGGCGTGTGTAGGTCTGTGTGTGTCTGCCCCTTTATTGCTCCTTGAATAACAACACCCAATGGTTCCAACCCCTCTGTGGCTACACCTCTGTTTCACTCCCATGTACAAACTTTGGGTCACTCCTCTGCACTCTCTCAGCCAGTTTGGAAGTACAAAAACTGAAAAAGAAAAACAAGCTGGTGCCAAGCCTCACCTCCTAAAATACAACACGCCCCCTCCTTTCTTGCTTTCCATTTTCCCTCGCTTTCCTTCTGTTCCCTCTCTGAGAAGTTATGCAATACTGCCATTACGGACATGACCTCCCCCTCCTCTCCTCTTCCCCTTCCTCCTTCTTCTTCTACTGCCGCCGCCACAACAGCCCACACTCAAACTAGCTTCTCCACCTCTTTTTTAAAGTTTTGAATGATCTCAGTCACATTATCATAGCTTTCAAAGGGCTTTTGTTTGCAGCGGAACAATTGAGAGGCAGGTTTGTGACTGAAAACAAGAAATGTAAATTACTTTGAAGATCGCTTTCTGTCGTGTCAGCCTTTATGTCATGAATCACAGCTAACTCTCTCACAGACGCATGCACACAGATGCATATGGACCTTAACATCTGTTCCTGATCCTCATCCTGAAAACATGTCACCTCTCTCTATTTATACTTGCACGTTTCTTGAACAATAAACCTCCCAGCACTTGACCATGACTGAGGAAGGAACCTTGTGCAATAAACACATTGCATAACCTGCTGTTAGAGATAAGGCTTTGATAAGCTTTACTATAGGGGCATTCCAATCTGTTTCACTGCCCAAGCTGTATGCGGTCACATGTGATGCATCGCTCCAGAGCTCTGAAAGCATCTTCATGTAAGCTGAGCTACAGGAGTGCCTGCAGCAACATGTCTGCTTCTAGCTAGCAGAGTTAAGTGTGTAAGGAACAGGACAAGAGCAGGGGTTGTTTAAGTTGGGAGTGGTGGCCTCAGGCTACGTGTGTGTGAGAAAGAGTGTGTCTTAGTGTGTTTCACTGAGGTAAACATGGTCCTGTGACTACTCGTCACAGTTCCATTCTTAAACATTTCTGAAATGATGTAAACATTTCTTGAAATTTGTGTATTATCAATTAAGTTTCTTCTGTTTTTATTTCTTCGTTGCAGTCTTTGGTTAACGCTCGCTGTACTGTGCCTCAACTTTTAACAAGTTTTAAACTGTTTTTATTGTATGTATGTGTGTTACTCTCTGCCACTGTTAGAACCGCTCTAAAGAAGGTAAATCATTTACGTTTCTAACTCTGCCGTACCTTCTTCTCCTGACAAATCGACCGCGGGTCAACCAATTGTGTCTCCACAAAAACAAGGCGGCCAACGCCCAGATGGGAACAATGGTGTGTGTAGGTAAGTAAGTAACAGTTAGTCCATTACCAGGTCTGACCTATGCTCTGATATCTCAGCTTATTAAACAGACTTGGCAGCGGAAACATTTGGAGACTTTGTTTGACTAAAAGACTTTCAGTAGCACGTGCCAATGGGCACCCTGTACTACGGGCCTGCAGTTGAATGGTGCAATTCCACTAAATATGTTAAGTGCAGTTTAGTTGAACTTGGTCAGATGAGAAAGATTCTATCTGATCATTCATAGCTGCCATAAATCACAGACACCGCTTGTCTTGACCTTTTATCGACCCAGTTTTGGTGTTTTCTTTTTCTTTTTTTTTTAAATAGTGTGAACTGATAGTAGGAAACTACTTGAATTAGGTTTTATTGCTATAAAAACATAATTGTTTACACCTGCAAGCCTGTAAGTACAGGTCAGGTGCTTGGAGAAAAAAAAACATGAAGCAAGAACTAACTGCAAACTGAACTAATATTTGCTTTAAATAACTTGACAGCGCTCAAAGGGAGTTCTTCAAATACCTTGTCAGACAGACTAGTCAAAAATCCAAAGATACTGAGCTTACATGGCAAGTTAATATGTATTAAATCTTTCAAGAAGGCAAATTGAGATTTATTTTACAAAACATGTACAAATGCACAGAATTTGAGAAGCAAGAATGAAAGAAAATGTCCATCGTATCTGCAGAATGACCTACATTCAAAGCTTCTATTGAGACTTTCAAATTTAAAAGTTTGACCTTACCACCCTAAAATAATCGAAATCAAATAAAATGCTTCAATTGACTGGAGTGATTCCAGCCATCACTGGAATCTAATTCTACAAATAGTATAATCCTAATTATATTAGTATTAGTGGCAATAACACATTTAAAATGAATAATGAGACATGCAAACAAAATAAAAACAAAAACACATCAAATATTGATTTAGAATTTAAATGTCAACATTATGAACTGCTTGGAACTATTCGGCATACGCTTCTTAACAATTAATTATTTTTCACAACAGTTGCTGCTTAATTGACTGAATCAATTCATCAGTTCAGCTGTATATGCCCATATCCAGCTTCTACTACACGACAGCAGAAAATGTTTATATGCTCAATGGACACACTAGAGTTGGATCATATTAAAACCATCACCAAGAGCTCCCAATAGCCTCACTAACAAAACCCCTGTCCAATAAACACGCTATCTCTGAGTTCTGTGACTGTCATTTGTGAGCTTTGATCAGTTGTAATTTGGCTGTGTGAACCTAAACAGACCAAACACATAAATCCGGTGAAGTCAATTTTTCCACTGTGATTCAAACCAATGGAGGCTGCTGCACGACACTCTGCACAGAGAGCCATGTGTTTTAAGCTCCGCGCTGACTCCAGACACACAAAAAAAAGGCCTTTACAGTCAAATGCAGCAGACGTGCAACACAGTCTAATCTAGCGTAACAAGAGGTCAGCGCAGAGGAGCAAGCCAATTAGGTACGGCAGCTTTTTCACTCCCTTCTTTCTGGAGACTTCACCACACACACACAGCTTCACCTTAGTACTTAAACCTTCATGCTTCTCTCTCTTTACCACCCTCCATGGTGAAGTAAGCTCTCCAGTGACAAAAACAAGACGTACAGACACATCTGACATTTCACTTCTGTCCCTCAGATAAGTGTTTCTTCCCCACTTCTGCTTAGCCTAAACTTATGTAACATGTTCTCCATGCACGCTTTTTAGCTGAGAGGAATTCATGTTGGAAAAAGGCCACCTGTGTGAAGGATGAGTAGCGCTCCACCAAAATATTACACGAGCTGGAAGCAGGAGTGTTGGCCTACATGGTCTGCAGGGTGATGTGTTTACAGTACATTCAAAACGTGTAGGGGCTGAATGAAACCCCATCTGCAAGAACAGAGGTTTAACATGCTATGACGAGAAGTAACCAGGCAGTGTGTGCCCTTCTCTTTGTCAGATGATGGCTGTGATTGACCACCAAAGAAGAATGAGAGAAAATTAGTGGACTGGAAACATTTTGAAAAACAACCAAAAAAACGCTTCTGTAAAGTGTTCAAGTCAGAAATAGCTCTGGAGCAAAATAATGGCCTTTTTTCAAAGCCGAAACCATGTACAGCAGTTTTCACAACTGTTCCTTGGACTATTCTGCTGCGAAAAATTGAGCCAGGATGATCCATCCAAAGATGTAAAAATACCAAAATGTGGGATTAAGCGTGGTGATCGAAATTCAAAAAAAGTGTGCATCCACCGTGATCTCACCATTCTTTCTCTCTTGCAGAGGCATCGGGTCGGGTGCAGGCTGAAGGGAGAGCTCTTGGAGCTCGCTGGTCACTGCCTCGCTCTGCGGGCTCGGGGCCAAACCTGGCGTCTTGGAGGCTTCCATGCTGCCAGGACTAGGCTCCTCCCCTTTCTGTGGGTGTAGCGTTGCCATGGTGACAGAGAGACCTGTGGCAAAATAAGGACATTAATAGTTTGATAACTTATCAAACGACTCCGTGTGATACAAAGACAGCAGCTACTGAGAATGAACTGGAAACGTTTATTTTAAGGTGCAATCCATAATACTTAAAAGTAAAACATAATCCATCATATGCTATGGATTTGGTTCAGTTTTATCTTAAAGTCTTATTCAGAACACCAGCGCATTAAAAAGCTCGGGGACTCGAGACTTAGAAAACTTCAGTCCTGATGCAGAGTTGGCATTTTATCATCTGACAGGTAAGCAGCTTATGATCTAGCTACAGAGCACATAATCCTGCTGGCTGATGTTTGTCTTTGATGGAAAAATAACAATCATCAGGTCATCACAGCATCACAGTCAATAACATTTTAAAGTCAACCTGTGGTATTTCGTTGTTTGGTTGTCATTTTAGCCATTTGCCAGCTCACAGGAATGAAACACAAAGATGGCACAAGTAAAATAACCCATATATTCTACTTTGAGTTTGAGCACTGTGGCAACAAAACACCTTAGCCAGTTTATACTTACAGAGGTATGTATACTGTGCTTTTTCACTTGTAAAATGTGGCAACGTTTGATAAAAATACCCTTGGATCTAATTTCTGAAGCCCTAGCCCCGCCTCTGTTTGTGATGTACTCTTTTATCAGGAAAAAGTGTTGCAGATTCAGATTGTCTGTATTAGCCAATAACAGTCAAGTATTGAAACCAGTCATTGAACCTGGGGCACTTCCACAAGCTACAACAAGTCAAAAAGTTCCCACTCAGGGTACTAAAGATGTCTGTTTAACTCTCCGCCTGCCTCCCTCATATACACACAAACAACTGGGGAAAGAAGAAGAATGCAGGGCTGTAGGCTAGGGGATTAAAATCAGCCGTCAGAGAACAATTTGCATGTTTGAGCTTTTACAACTGTTGCTGTGGCCGCTGCTTTGGACAGACTCAACTTTGTTTATGGATTTCACCCCCCCTTTTAACTTCTCAACAACCGCAGAGTGATTTCCATACATTTAACCCTTCTAACAACTTCAACAAGACACACAGCTGGAGGCAATTCATAAAGGAAGCTATAAAAGATGTGAATGTTTGTGAAGGCTCAGCTGACACTTGAAATGGGGCTTACAGTAAAAAAGGTTTACCCGATTAAGCCTAAACATCTTTAAAAGGCAATTCAGACTAACTCAAGCCTGGAGACTTAAAAGAAAGCTGACATTCTGATGGTCATAACAGCACATTTTACACATAAATTAACATTAAAAAGGAAAATGTTAACACAAAGAAAGCCACAGAGAGCCTTTGGCAGCACATCATAAACCACTAGTGAGTACAGACTCTTCTTGACACCTTGAACTGCAGTAATGGTTGCATTTGTAGCAGCCCTCTAAACGTGCCATTATACGATCCAGTCCAGAATAAATAATGTGAATTTTCCTAAGCACCCTAAATGAATGCACATATACAATTTCCATGATAAGATTAAGCTACTTTAAAAAGGTGCAACATGTAAGAATTGGCCACCTGTCAAATTCACACTCAAAACAAAAAGGGCGCAGCATATCACCAGAGTAGCGACTAACTGCTGCCAACTGTAGCTGCTGTTAGCTAGTTAGCTAAGCTAGCAGTCTGGACTTTGAGCTTGGGGACACCTCTGCAACTCAATACACAGACATTATAATGTCAAATCTGCTATTAATTTACATATTTTATATATATATATATATATATATATATTCAGAATTCTGGTTGCTGTTTGAAACTGTGCACAGCTGTCATGGTTTTGGACATTTCTGATATTGTGACTTGTCATAGCAGGAAATGCACAGGTGTTCTACTAACATTAACAATGACTCGGTTCTTTTCCAGCTTCCCAGTAAGTTGTGTTGTCAGTAAGTCTGCATGCACAAAGCTAGGACAATGAGACTGAAGCAGGAAAATGGAATAACCATCATTCATTTCATTTATTACACCTTTGCTTATCCTACTGTGACAAATCAAAATGTCTTCTATGAGAAATGAATATTATTAATTGAGGAGGAAACTAAATCCTAGTAGCATATTGGGAAGTTTGTTACTCTTTCATATTGAACCGAGCCCCATTTAAATACATTACAATGACACTAACGTTTCTAAATACTGACGTGCACAGCACAGCAGTAATTATTGAGGAACACCATGTTTCAGACTGACGGGTACATCTGTAATACAAACTGGTTAATCTGACTGGAGTGAACACAAACCTGTCTGAGATTAGCCTGCTGCAGAGGGATATGTATCCATTGTAACCAGGGTCAACTTTATTTACGCCTGCTTTACAGAGCAGATTCACTGGAGTAAGCCGCCCGGTGTGACTGGTTCTCTTCCTTCATGAATACACTCCCCTGGACTGAACAGGCCCAGTAACTTGGGCAGCACATCACTAACGGTTGTTTACAAAAGCAGGCCCGCCTGCTGCGGCTGCTGCTGCTGCTGCTGTGTGTTGATCTCTCTCTAGCTCTCTGTGCAAATATGTGTTTCCTAGCCGAGGGGTTCTGATGGGGATTCTGTCACTGCTGCACAGTGAGCCTGAAAACAATGAGGCAGTGTTGTCTGAGATGTCACTCTTCTCTCTCACAATCAAATGCTAGCGCACACACATGTGTCTGAATAGCGGCACACTAACCACATGACACACTAAACGTATGCGTGTCGCTGGGCTCAGGATGTGTGTGAGCTTTATCATGCTACATTTAACACATTAATGGCCTTTTGTAAAGCTTGCTATAACAGAATATAAATCAAAACAGAAATACAAGAATATCTGCAGACATATCAGAATAAAGGCAAATGTGCTTACTTCCACAAGGTAATATTTTAAATATTGTGTTTTTAAACTAGATTTAAAATACAAAAAACACAAGCGACAGTTCTCAGTTTTTTTGGTCTGTAGTCTGTATCAGAGCCTGGATTAATGCTGATACTGAATTAGTAACTGAAAACCTCCTGATATCGATATATCAGCTGACATACATTTTTTCCACGATCCCTCAATTGTGGTTATAAGCACTCGTGACAAAGAAACGTGATCGCTGAGTTTTGCCTTCGACACAAATACTTTTTTGATACCATACGTTGGAATTGCAATTGCTTGTTCACAATATAACCTGATATCACATGGTACTGATGTTCAGAGTCAAAACAAGTCTAGCGAAGGGAGTCACAAGCTTTTCCAGTCAGGCTTAAAGAACCAAACCACAAAACCGGTTTGGTAGGGGAAAGATATAACACAACAGCAAAATCTTATAGCGCTAAAATGCAACACTAAATCAAGAATGAAGGTCAGGCTGCTGCAGTATGATGAGAAAGCACCCTGTACCTCGACTAGTACGAGATGGTGTACTGCCATATTATTATCGTGTAATTAAAAACAGTTCAAACAGCCATAATAATGTTTGACGTGGCTTCAGGACAACATGTGATCTCTGCCTCTTCGTATATTTGAGATGTTTATCCCCCATGAACAAGACATCAGAAAGTACATTTGGCTTTATACCTCTGTGGCGTACACAACAATTCAGTTTCTCAGGGCCCAGGACTCTACATTAACCTTAACATCAGGTGTAACACGAGTAATAAAAAGAGATGCTCACTGTAGCATCAGTTGCTTCATCATCACTTTCCCAAGAAGGGGCTGCTGTTCTGACATGCACTGTGTTACTGCTCTGGTGCAATGCACTGAAGAGAGACACTCTGTACTCCAGCATTCCTCTCCACACGCCCACACTAGCCTTTCAGATTTGAATCACTATTACAAAAAGGTATACGCAGAGACAGACAGCTGCTTTGTATCACCATCACACAGCTTGAAAACAATCACAAGCCATCTTCAGTGAGCAGCACTGCAGCAGGGTAAAGGATGTTTCCCACCTGGCCTGTCATAAGCTAGGCTCGATGTGGACTCAAGCAATGTTTTCTTACCTTTAATCACTAAATCAGCACGGGGCGTTTTCCCATTTCAGCAGGTGGGAGCTTTGAACGGTTCTGTTGGATGAAAAACACAAAGAGCAAAGGTTCAACAGGCGATGAATGGTATCTGATCTCTTCCCCTGCCAAGCCCTTCTTCTCTCTGCTCTGCTCCTTTACTCTGCGGATTATGGTGCTGAGCAGCGGTACTACTATCAGTGTGGAAGAGCCACTGAGCAGGTTAAAATTGATTAGAAGGGATTATGTGGGCCAGATGAATCCACGTTGCAGAAGGCCTTTCCACAGATGTCATGGGGCAGCAGCCTACAGCTGTCACTGTCCAAAACACAGACATGCTAAGCTATTGTTAGCTTGTCTGGGGTGGGAGTTAACCCTGGACAGAATACACGCAGGTTTAACTAAAGCTACGATGTGAAAATCGGACACAGCCAACAATTATGGACGTGAAAGGTTGCCAACTACAACATTACGTACTAATTTCTAACGCCGGCTCGTTTGAAGCCTTCTCGGCATCCCTGTTTACTGCAGACACCCCAAGTTAGCTAGCTACCGTTAGCATGCTATGTATCTCCTAGCCACTAACCCCAACTCTAGACATTTAGGTTAGCTAGCTGTTCGGCGCAGTTCCTGCCTGTCCTCTCTGGTGGGAAAGCTGGCTAATGTCGTGACGCTACCTGTTTAAATTTATATATACACGCTTACGTTTCATGGTCGCCCTTGTGTGTTGTGTCTGTAAGGATAAAACGGCTTTGGCATCACACCACCACTTCCGAATCACAAAGGAAACTTTAACCGGAAAACCCTCCTCTACGTGGGACGCAAAGACCCACTTCCTTCACGACACCTCTCTGACGAGCTTACTGCTAAAAGTTAGTTCTCTGTGACAGGAGGAGTGAGTGCAGCAGTCAGAGTCATGTTAGCGTATATTAGATAGTGTCCTGGCTTCTATATAATATGTGTCGTATTTTTAACGAGAAGGAGGAAATGAAATAAAGGCAGATGTATGCACGGTAAACAACATCCACCCCCCCTGCACAGTCTCTGTCTCCATCTAGTGGCCAACTGCATGAACTTCAGGAGGCAACAGCTACAGGTAGGTAAATCAATGTGCAAGACTATTGGTGCAAAACAAGTTCACTCTGTGTTATTTCAAGTACAGATAAAGCATCTGACTGCGTCCAGGAGGGTTTACATTCTGGTGTGATGTTTGCAATAATAAAGTGACATATTTTTTCCCCCACCCAGCCAGTTAACAGCAAATTCAGCCATAACTGCAGGTTTGTAAAAAAGTCACTCATTGAATGAATGAGTCAAGTCATTCATTTAGTCTATAATGGTAACGTTAAAGCAGGTAAAATAATGCCTGCCTGACTGGATCACCAGTCAGCCTTCATTTTCCGAGAAGATTTAATCCCTGGTGGCAGAAAAAAGGCACAATGAAAGCGAGTCCTATGGGGAGCCATGTAAACGCTAATGGTTTCATTATTACTTGAGGCCGAGCTCAGGTGAGTGCTGGACAGGTGGCCTGGTGACAGAGCTGTGGCCTTCTCCGCTGCGCTGCAGAGTGGAGCTCGAGCAATCAAACCGATTTGAACCGAGCTGCAAAACGAACGACACTCTTTTATATCTGTGCTTTATCCAGCAAGAGCCAAATATAAAAGCTCGATAGGGAACCATGCATCAGAGGTGGTGATGATGTCACAGGAAGAAATCGGGGACAAGCAGCAGATAAAAGAAATACCTTCATACAGGAAAGATAAGAGAGGGGATTTTTTTTACAAAACTGAATAAATACAAAAAGAGATTGAACAGATAAATGAACAAAGAGTACAAAGGGGCAAGGGAGTCCTTTAAAAGAGCAAGAATTGGGATATGGATGTGTATAGTTTTTTTAACCTTCTAATTTGTTTTTCCATATGACTCACAGTAGTCAACAAAAATGTGGATAAAGAAGGTGGGAGATAAGCTGGTGTTATGTTCAGAGTAACGGTTTGAAAGTGGCTTGAAATCAGCTAAAGAGCGACTTAGTCACTTTAGAAACATTTCCTTAACCAGTCACCAGCCATACTTTTTGTCAAGTGAGGGCATAAGCTCATACAAGATATGACAAGATGTACCTATATTGATCCCACGTAAATAGAATAGAGTTTAATAAAAATATACTCAGATAAAGATATAATGAAGAATGGAATAGAAATGCTGTATACACTAGAAGGATCCGTGTCTACCTGTGCCATGTTGGGACAGATATATATATACAGCGTATACACTCATACAGACTGTTAGTAGATACATGAGCACCATCTGTCATCATCTATGGCTGGATCATACAAGTCTTAGAAGGCAGCTCCTTAGTGGGACCTTATTTCGGAAAAAATGTGTATAGTAGTGAATGGAGCGAAAGAAGAAGAAACAGCGTGTGTAATCAATATTAACAACCATGTGTATGCATGCGGTGCATGCTGGATTAACTAAACATGTCTGACAACGCCAAAATGGTTCACAGTGCCCCATCAAATCTAAAGTTTGGAAGACATCTGGATTTTAAAAGAAGGAAGGAAAGCTGGACAAAATTATGGCCATTTGTAGAGTCTGTAGAAGAGCGATTAAGCTCCCCGGCAGCATGTCAGAAATACTTCATAAAAGACTGCCAGTTTTATAGGAACGGTTTATTAATTTATAATGGAAAATGAATAACGACAATAAACAGATGCTAAGAACTGTATTGCATCCTATCACACTATATCGTCCTTTAATCAAAATGTATTGTCCCTGAATCCTATCGAAGCCCATGTGTCTCTATGAGTGTTGTCGTCTTATAAAGAGGAGATGCACAGCACTACCACATGAACATGGGAACGCTTCAAATATCAAACAGGTACTTTATTTTAAAAAAACAAACAAATAAACATAAATCAAACTGGAGCACAGCTCCCATTGGTTACAAATGATATCACAGCTGTACATCATGTCTCTATGGCAACTACAGCAGATCCAACTCATCCATCTCTGAGTTACTGGTATGAAATATGATCGGGTGGGAATTCAAAATGTGCGTTTCACAGTGCCTATTTCATTGTTTAAAGTGCCTCATTTTAAAGGCTGAAAAACCAAACAAGGCACACGACTATTTCTGTATCATCGTCGAAAAAAGAAAGGTTAAAGACGATCTCATGAACGCATGGTTTTGTTTTCTTTACTTGAAGAGGTAAGTAAGGAAAAGATTTAAGACAGACATGTTATAAAAGTGGAATCAAACTCTTGGTTGTTCGCTCTCTTCGGCACCGAAACACCAGCTGATGGTTCTCACACACTCCCCAAAACACAACAAAAGCAAAAAATATTGCAGGTAAAAACATGCACAGTAGTAAAGTATCACAGGACGTTTTTTTGGAAATGAGTATTGAAAATATGTTTTCATGTCCTGACTTGCTCTCTCACATTAAGAAACACTTGGATTTGTCATCAGCCAAAGACACACAAACTACAGTTACTACCAACAACCTGTACAATGAGATCTAAAAGACCTGTCAAAGACGGACGATGTCTCGACTCTAAACACGGAGTCAGGTAACAGTACAGCATCATTCATCAATGGTGCTTTGTTTTACATATTCTTAGTAATGAACCATCAGTGTTATTGTAGCTGGCACATTAAAACTGTGTTAAAAAAAGACCTCTGAGCTCTGACTGTTAAGACTGAGGACAATCTGCCTTACAGCATCAATCAGTACGATGGTGCTGTCACAGAAAATAAGCAAAAATAGGATGAAGTTGTAAAGTTTCTGATGGAAATAATTACGGCCAACCGGCAAAGACTATCATATGTTCGTCAGCACAGTGTCTGGGAAATGTAGTCTTAACTTGAAACTTTAATAATACAGGCTTTTCCCTGTACTTGAGATCGTGCAGACAGAAAAGGACAAAGGGCACGGAGCCTGAGGGGAAAAAGTGAAAACTCGAATGATGAAGGAAAAAGAGCTTTTTTCAGTGTGACCAGGGAACAGATAGAGTCCCAGGTGGATCGTAAGTGTTCAAATAGTATAACAAATGAATCAATAATGCATTAGCAATCAGAATAAGAGTTCAATTTGCGAATTTTTAATAATTTCTTCATATCAGAATTTCCACTTATTGGGCCAAATCAGCATTAAAGTGATCTTTGTCTCAGTGTCAGCTGCAGTAAATGACCGTCAGCTCTCCCTCTGTGTGGAGAAGCAGCGGGTAGCACCGACAGGGAGGCAGAGCATCGTAATGATAAACGGGGCCGACAGCAAGATGTAATTTAGCCACCTAAAAATATATCTGTTTAAGTGTGCGCTATATTTTGAACACTCTTGGTGCTTTACACTGCCATCAGACAGCCGCGTAATACAGGGCAGGCGAGTAGGAATACAGATGTTGTACGTTTGAGGGAATGTAGTCCAAGAGGAAAAGGCTGTCGGACGGCAATGTAAAGCGCCAGAAAAGTTTGCCAAAGTACAGTATACACTGAAAAAGGATGTGGGTGGCTAAAATGCGTCTTGCTGTCGATTCTGTTTAGTAATACAACACCTTCCTGTTGGTGCTGCGCGCTGCTTGAGCTGATGGTCATCTACTGCAGGCAATACGGATAGGGATCACATCAAAATACCTGAACGATCACTTTAACGTGTTGAAAATCAAACTGGTTCTCTGGAGTGCCACACTCGCTTGATAGTTTGTACAAAAAGAAAAAGAAAAAAGACCTTTCAACAAAGGGTGACCAGGAACTCAAAGACAGGGGAAAGCCTGCAATACAACTGGAACAAGATGGCAGCAACAACTCATGCTAAAGTTTACAATGGGCTGTGCTCATGTTTGAAAACACATGGCACCTTTAACGTGCCATTTCGTTCTCCTCCCATACCGTCTTATACCTTATCCAGCCCGCTGTAGGGATAAGTGTGGGGATAAGTGTTAGATTTTCAGTCCACGAAATGCACCAACGTCTTTGCTGAGTGTTAACAAATGAGTGGGAGGGGGGACAAAGAGGTTTAGACTCGACGACGATGCCGGCCAGCAGCACCGGTCTGAATTCTAATTAGTCCTCAGCGCGGCAGTCGCAAGGTGAAACCGGCTGGTGGTGAGATCAACAGGCAGACTTGCTGGACAAGGTCGACTGGCGACCGGTGAGATATGATAACTGATCCTAAAAAGGTGAATCATCAGTGTGATGTCCATGTGGTTCACACCTCCAGCAGCAAAACACCCTTTTTTGATGTGCACCCATAAAGCTTCGCCTTCCCTTATCAAGTGATCGATCGTAGCAGCAGACCAAACAAATGAAGCGAGCACTTCTCTTCTCGAGCTGTCTCTAGCTGCTCTCAGCAGTATGAAAAGAGTCGCGCTGCTTCGAGTGTAAATGCAGGTTATAGGCGGTACAAGTTTTTTGGTATGGTTCGGAGTAAAGGGTGAAGATCAGATGGCCATGGGATCTCTTCTGGAGAAGGTCCAGTCCCACATGATGCCGTCTCCATTTGGCAGATGGCTGGACGGCAAGAGGACCCGTGTGAACCAATGACTGAGGAACAGATAGACAAATACCTGGAATTATGGCTAGAAACAACAAAGGACATTCTCATACATGCAGTCCTGATGATCAATAAAGACTATCTCACTGCTTACAAATCAACAATCAGATTCAATTCAGGTTTGACTTTTGCCTTAATCCTGTTTCATAATTGTGTTTGGAGGAGTATCCACCAGGATTCATAAATAAAAGGTTGGGCACTATGTAGTTTTAGAGAAGAAATTCAAACTCAGAATTTCAACATTTACAAAATTAATTGCAAAAATAAGGTCCTCAGATCACTGTTTGAAGCTAGACAGGCGGCAGGGTCCGCCAAATATAAACAAAGGAAATGTGTTGTCCCTTTAAGGTCAGTTAGTTTAGTCAATTTATTTGGTCGAGCAAATGAAGAGAGTTCATTTATTTAGTTTGTTTAAGCATGAAATAATATTCCAAATTTCTCATCTGATTAAAATTAAAACTACATAGTGCACCTTTAATGGAATACCTGTGATAATATGCAAAAAAGACTAAAATTAGCAAAAACCTTTTTCAAGATTTCAAGCAGCTATGAAATGTGAAAACATGACTGTAGGCAACTTTGGTTTGGTTAAGCATACTTCATGTATATGTAATTTCCACCACTAGATGGCTCTCTATCAAAACAAAAGATAAGACATTTGCAGCGTGTTGAGGAGACGATGCTCAGCTGATCAGAGAAGACAGAAGTCGTGGGGTCGGATCCAGACCTGTTCTGACCTAGAGCCATTTACTGACCAGGAGAGCTCAGAGATTACTTGCTAACTTTTGAGAATAAAAAGTGGATTCATCTACACTCCCATTTATCAACCTAAATTCGTGACCTGCCATCCCATGTATTATTCTAAAAATATCTCTATATATATTTTTATATGTAGCTTCTATTTGTAGTGGCGGGGTCCGTCATTCCTGCCTGGATTCAGATTGCCTTCACATGTCCGAGGTATTCACAAGACTGTTTGTGTAATCTAACAGAATTTGGTCTCATTCACAACAGCAGCTGCACTGTTTACTGTTACTATGTTTACAACATATAAGGGATGTATTATGTTATGGCTAATATAATTCCAACATTTCCCACTGCGGCCGCTCCACATTTAACAATTCAACTAGTGAATTAAGGTCTGGAAAAATGTTGTATCATTTTTGGAAAATGGGTGACTGAACTCACCTCCTTTTTTCTACACCGAGCAGTAACTTCCAGTTGTTCATGTTACCATGGTGATATGGATTTCTGAACACCTGCGTGAGAACAGAAGGAACTTGTGAGCATTTCGTCTTAAAATGCACATGTCCAACACTGACTTTGTACAAGTGTGCGTGTACCTTGCCCTTCTCCCGTAGTCTTTTGGTCTCCTTGCGGTTGATGTGTCGCTCCACGCTGGTCTCTCCTCTGCTGATGAGTATGACATGCCAAAGTGTGAGTCCTCCCAGAGCGACTGCCACTGAGCTGCAGAGGGGGGAACACATTACAACGTGACCTGTCTGAATGATGTTGTCAACCTTAACCTGATATGTAAACAGGGGGAATATACTGCATGTAGTAAAGTGTTTTTTTTACCTGGTCAGCACCCAGAGGAAGATGATACACTTGTGAGCAGTGGTTTCCTTTAAGGATTCCATTGGAGGAGGGGTCATATAGTAACTCTGAAGGAGAGAGTATTTATATCAGAATCATATAGGTGTATGTATTTCACTTCAAAAGGTCGGTTTCGAGGATGGTCAGTGCTTTCTGAGGTCACTTTGGCTCAGGATCAAAAGGCCACTTGCAATGTGGGTAAAATTACAAGTCTAACATGCTGGGTCCTGTTCCTGGTTAAGTGATCTTTGGTTGCACAGGACGTCCAAACTTACAAAGTAATTGGTATTCGAATCCTAGAGCTGTTTGTTTACCAGATGGTGCACAATCAACTTAGTGATAAGACCATCCTGGATCCGATAAATATGAGCGCAGAGGGAAAAGATCCTGTTCAAGTCTCCTGTTTCACATGTCATTAGCCACCTGAGCCCAATTCTGCCTTGTTACTACCGCCTAGCAGGTGCTACAGTACGAAGCTATAGCTCCTCACCTAACCTCGCACCATTAACAACACCTGGACAATCTAGTAATGTTAAACTTATGGGGTTTATGAGGCGGATCATTCTTTGTTCAAAGGTCTGATGATGAAGCCTCACCTCTATAGCGCTGTACGCCTCCAGAAACAGTTCCCTGCTGCTGATGCTGCAGTAGATGCAGCCCAGGGTCATGTACAGGCAGAAGGAGAAGAAGTAGCGGTGGTTGAAATGGCCCACGCAGTTGTTCAACCAGGCTGGAAGCATGTTCAGTTCAATTTGTACAAGGCTGGATATTAAAAAGTACATTTTAAAATACATTTTTATGTGTTCTCTTTTGAGTCTTTTATGTGTTACTTGTCAGAAGGATACGACAGTGGTGGTCCATCTTCAACACGCACCTTTAATGAAGCAGAGACAGATCACCATGAAGGATTAAAAAGACTAAATAAATGACAAACTCTGTACACGAGCTTCGTCGTTTGATCATCTTACGTGTTGCAGATGCTGCAGTGGTGTGTCCTGGCCGGTTTTGGAGTGATGCATTTCTTACAGATGGACACAGAGGGGATATGAACTTTGTCCTGAAATAAACAAAAAGAGAATGTGGAAATGTCTTATTGCGTCACCTCTAAGTGTCAACCTTGTGGTATTGAAAAGAAAAAAGACATTTTATCTGCAAAACACCAGAGAAATAATTTCAACCAATCCAAAAAATAAGGCAAGAACAGGGTTGCAACGTATGAGATTTTCATGGTACCTTCTCAAAAATACAAAAATACTGTTTCACCATGTGCAGTATTACAGAATTAAGATAATAATTAGTTGTTATAATTAGTGTTAGGGGCCCTTATCTTAAGCTGACATGGGATGTCAACCAGCATGTCAACCAGAGCTGCAACTAACTGATTAAAGGTGCAGTATGTAGTTTGGGGGAAAACATTTCAATCTGAATAGAAGATCTTCATTGACAGATTTTTTTTCTGCCTAAACTAGTTAATTTTCACTACTGAATAATCTGAACAAACAAAATAAACAAACTGAACTTAAAGGACAACACAGTTTTATACCTATTTTACATTTAATTTGGCGGACCCTGCCACCTCTCTCGCTTCAAAACAGTGTTCTGGGGAGCTTATTTTCCTCAGAGAACAGCTTTGTTATTCAGTTATGGAAATAATAACTATTTATTAGGTTTGCATTGTTACCTCTTTATTCTGAATTTTTTCTTAGAAGAAACTAAGAATTGGTACCTTGGGTGGGTGTCCTGGGGAGGTGGTTGTGGCCTTGTAGTAATGGAAGACCACCATGACGAGAAGCCAGTGGCCGCAGCAGAGGTGCCAGATGACCCAGTGCAAAGGGTAAGCGCTGAGGATTGTGGGTAGGACGAACAGGTAGACAATGACTACGACTGAGGTCGTGAGCAGTATGACTAGAGTGACAAACACCTGAGAGGGAAAGACAAGAGAGGGTGAGGAGTGCAGTTTGGGAGTGTGGAAGCATCCATGATAGAAATCCAACCCCTCACCACTCCAAACCAGCGGGTCACATTGTCCACAATCCAGTAGACGGGTTCAAACGCACAGTCCAGCAGAGTGTCCGAGTTGCTGAGGCTGTTGAAGTACAGTGACTTGAGCAGCAGCTTGCTGTAGCTCCACAGCTCCAAGAACCTGCCGCTGACCCACGGCTTGCTTCCCCCGCCTCGGCCTCCTCTCTGCGGGCGGCACAGCCGGCACCAGCGCAGCGCGAGTCGCATGGCCCGGGAGAGCTGCCACCTCCAGCTGCTGCTCATACGCATGCCACCCCCTCTCCTACACACTCTGCCCTCCAGACACACGCACACACACAGACACACACACCAACAGTTAGAGACGCAGGCCGCGTAAAACAGAAGCTCTTCGTAGCGTAGCCTGACGACCGCCGAAGGTTCCATTGTCATCTCGAGTGAAGTTTCTTTAAGACGAGCGAGCCGAGATAAAAAAAGAGCAGAGGCAGAAGTCAAGCGTGCGGGACATCCACAGCCTGAGAGGGCTGCCGTTCTTAGAAATGACTGAAGTTTGGTGACGGCATCTTCTGTGTGACACATGTCCTTCAAAGAAAACAGGAACTGGGGCTATCAGGTAATGAGCTACGCCCGTCAGCTCCTACAAATAAACTTCGCCTGTGAATAATTCAAGGCAAATCAACATCTCCAGGCCAAAAACCTATTAGAAACTTGCAGGGGAGACGCAGAGTGGTAACCCTGTAAGAGGGAAATGCACAGGGATTAATGTCTTAAGAGGGAAATAAAGTGGCTACCTGATCCAGGGCATCATTTCATGAAAGTGAGTATTGGTTACACTGATAAGGCTTGTTCAGGTTCTCCAAAATAGCGTGGCATTAATAATGAGAGATGCCAACCTGGGACCTCTAGCAGACAGTAACAGTAAGGTCGGGAAACAATCTGTCTGTGCCATCGGCTGCTTCTTGACTTTCCCCTGCTGCAAACTTTGATCCACATTATTGTTTTACACTCACACAGCGAAAAAGAGCGCATGTGCAATAAGCCGTCTAACGCAGCAAATGATGACACTGACACTGGTTTTCTACTCTTCATTGAGAGATGAGACGTACAGCATTAATAAATCATGACCAACTTCATTTAATTACATTAGAGTAATTATTCTACACAAATGTATGGAAATTAGGGTATATATGTGTTTATTTTAAATGTAGGTTAACCTGCTAAAAACAGGGGTTTAACTCCTTTCACATTGCCAGTGGACGAGTTTCCCTATTGGTTTTATTTGTGTTCCCTTCGTGTGTCACGTTTGTCATCACAAACACACAGAGAAAAAAAACAACATGACCAGAAGACGATAAAACATATTACAACACAACAGTCTTCTTTTCTGAAATAGACACATGGTTTTGGCGACAGATGCTGCTACAGGAGTGAGACATCTCACTTCTTTTCCCATCTCTTTTGAGAGTTGGAGTTGTGCAGCGAGGCTCAGTTATTAGTAACAAGGGAGCTACTCGGGTGTGTAGTACGGGTCTCTTTTTCAAATGTGGCTCAGACAGAAGTGATGTTTAGGTGCTGCTCGACAGAGGCGGATTTGAAAGTATTAACACGCCAGCAGCTTTAAGCGTGATGTGATAACACTCAGCCACCAAATGTGACATTCCATCTCCCCCCCGTCATCACATTCACGCTGCATCCCAGCTGCTGTTTGAATCAGCTGTCCCCTCAAGTGGCTCCAAGTTTGTGCACTCGCTGATGTTGCTAACAGTACCTAATGCTAATATTACAGCCAATCGAGGGTGGGGATGATAAATATCAGTGATTACAGTAGCAATTTGACCTGGGAGTGAATGCAGATTGTACAATACACATTCACATTAAAGACAAAAGTGAAATGTTAGCAGGAGTTTTTTGTGAGAGCAGTATTACGACGTTCCGTTCAGACCAAACCAATCATACTGACTGGTAACACAAACAAGATTCTGACTGGCTGTACAACACAGCTCTAAAAATGTTTCCAGTCTCATAATTTTTACTTAGTATCACATAGTTTGGTCATTCAAAACATTTCAGTTGTTTCAGTTTTTTGTTTGTCCTGGAAAAAATGGGCCATCCGGACCTCTACCTTCTCTTTGAGATCAACCCGGCCAAATCAAAGAAAAATATCATGACTTGAGAGACGGGAGAAAAAAATGTGCCGACACTTGTGCTCGTTCACACACGCAGGCTGTTGTTGGCTGAATAAGAAGGACCTTTGAAAGGCGCAATATTAATTTGCATGTCCTGTACCTGGCAGAGACAGTTAGAACATGAGAGAGTGGCACACAGCGGGGCACTGCAGTCTCCATGGCAACCCGCTGCCCTAAATCTGGTCTTAGAGTGAGGCCGATCACTGTCTGCGTGTCTCGCTGTAATAAGCTTTACTTCGCTCTGCGGTCTCTCTGACTCCAAGAGGAGAAACATGTACATGTGTTGATGAGAAGAGGCTGCAGATAAACTTCGGTGTGTTTAAGTCATGCAGAAACAGAAGTTAATGATGATTCACACCTTTTTATAGTCGTACAAGATAAATACTTTTTGCAAATCAGTTTAATGAGTAAAGTCGCTCTGGTACTTTGCTACTGAGATGTCACTATTTTTGATATTTTTAAGGGTAGATATCAATCACTATATAAACAAACATTAATAGTATTTCAAAAGCTCTTGAATTGATAGTCAGCTGCCTTAACAATTGATTCTCGATTCTTGGTTAATCATTAATGATGTATGAAATATGTTTTAACCATCGATATGACTTATGTTCAATGCAAAATCCCAGTTGGTTACGTTAGGAAAAGAACAGATAGACACCAAGTTAAATGAATTATAAACTAAATAACACAAAATAACTACTTTAGCTATTTAAAAGCTAAACAGTAATAATATCCTTTTATGCTTATTGCCTTTTTGTATTCTCAACTACAAATTATTTCTTACTTTAAATCAAAAACATTTTCTCATACCAGCATTTTGTATTTTAATGTTGATATATTCAATCTGTTTTTTGGTCATTTGTGCCAGATAATACTGTATGTATTTGTGCCCATCTCTGATTGTCAGTTAATAGATTAGTAATCGGTTATATTCTTAACAGCAATTGTTCGATTATTGATTAATCTTTCCAATCACTAATTTACAGTGTAACAATTATTCTGACTCTGACCACATTTACTGATTATCAAATCTGAAACTTGGCTAGGTATAAATGAAGAAACGCCTCTGGATGTCTGTTCAAACCGCTGCACTCACTCACTTACTCACTCACTCACTCACTGTACATACTGCATATGAGGTAGACTGAAATGGGGCTTAGATGGAAACACTTCCACTGGATTTATTACAGTTCAGGAGTTGCACTGTTGTCATTTTTCAAGCAAAAATGGCAGTTAATATCCTGTTCCAGCCTCTCCAATATGATGGGTTCTATGCTTCATTTAATTGTTAATTCAGTGTGTTCTCAATTTAGACTGTAAACAAGACAGAGAGGATGTCACCTTCAGCTTACTCAATGTTTAGAGAAAAGATATCTGCAAATTAATTGATTAACTGAGTGAAATTAACATAATTTCCATCCATTTGGTCACCATTTTTCCCTCTTGTAATATAAATCTACCTACAGTTTGGAATATATACGGAGTGTCAGCACCAGCAGTCACACACAGAACATAGTTATACTATCATACAAACAAGTACAGAAGCAAAAAATATCTTGTTTCACTTTGTAATGTAGTATGTTGCTTATTCAGTACACAGATCTTATCAGGACATGAGGGGGCTGAAGAATCCAATAGACGACTGAGGTTAAACAGTTTAACAAATATCCACATTAAGACAGTTCACACTATTCAGTCTTTCAACCAAGTGGTTAGTCTTGTCAGCCAGCAGATGAAAGCATTCCTCCCATTAGCTACAAAATATCATGCTTTAACGTTAGCTAGCTGCTAGCTCCCTCCAGACCCCTTCAACCTGCCCATGTTACCAGGCATTTTTTAAATGTATCCATAATTATGGTACACTCACTCCGACCACATTTGTCGATGGCATACTGTACCTGGTCAGGTGAGCTGGGCGGACAAGCCTTTGGCACCACAGTCAGGTCATGGTCAGGCGGAAGGTTTAGCTAAGGTCCCCGCTGCAGAAGCACAGCCAAGAGTGGCGGTCCTGTGAAGATTGTCTATCTGACAGACGTTTCACTCAACTGTGGCGAACAAACACGTCTTCCGGTGGACCGTTAGAGGAGTGTCGAGTTTTTTTTAAGCACAATGTTACAGCGTTTGGTCAAATACCGACCCACCAGGATACATTAGTTTGGTTAATTTATTCATATTAACACATTCGACAGCAAAAAGTTCAGTGCACGTAAATCAAATCCAAAGTGGGACCTCTTCAACTTCAGTCTTCTCTTTGGTGGCTCTATTCGCTTCAAAGCGCGCAATGTCTCCTGGGAAATGAAGTTGTTCTTTGCTGTAACAGTTCGTCAAATTGTCCCTGAATTCGCGCTGTCGTTGTTACGAACAGGAAAATAACACCGTATTCCATTGTTACATTATCAGTCCTCAAGATAACAACAAATAATAATGAATTGACCCGCCATTTGAAACAAAAAACAGCGCTTTCTCTGAACTTGGCATAACCAGGAAGTACTGCGGTGTCATATGATGGTAGAAAAATGGCTGCGGTGCAGTGGTAAGATGCTATGTTCTCATACAAAAACTGTCAGTATGCGCAAAATTCATCGGTTATATCATGTATCTATTGACATTTTACAATTTCTTGAACGTACCAGAGTGTTTGTCGTGAGCGTAATTGTAGTTTAGCTTGCCAAATGAATTGTCCAGTGTTTTTTTTGCAGGTTTCACCATAACATTTCAAAGTGTTGTCATGGCTGTGGCCTTAATCAAATACCTAATTTGGCTATGTTTTAGTTGTCGTCTAGCTAAGCTCATGGGGATGTGGTATAAAATATTACACATATTGTTGTTTTTAGCATAAGTTCAGGAATGTAATGGTAAATGAACGTGTGAGGACGTACCCTGGATAACATCATTTTGTCATAAACACATGGTGACTTTACAGTTGTTACATAGTCCAGATGGTGAGAGCAGCAGTGCATCCTTACACAAGTGTCTTTGTCTTTATTCTTTAGAGTAATACTGTCTTTTATTCTTCAGAGTAATACTGTAATAACTCATATCTCTGTCATGCGCTGACACTTGCTGTGACCTTAATCTTTGTATGTAAGCTCTCGTATCCAGATGAGACTTAAAGGGGCACTATGTAGTTTTGGAGAGGAACTTCAAACTATATTTTATAACTATTTATTTTTTCAAAAAAGAAAACAAGCTGTTCTCAGAGGAACATAAAGTCCCCAGGACACTGTTTGAAGCTAGAAGGGTGGCAGGGTCTGCCACATATAAACAGAGTTTAACCGTATGAGATGAGTTGTCCTTTAAGGTCATTTATTCAGTTTAGAGCTAAACCTGTTCTGGTCTTCTGTCCGTCTGTCGTGTAACAAGGCGTTCCCGTGGGCGCAACTATGACACAGAGCTGCAGAGATGTCGTACTGAAGCTGCTCTGGTTGAGTTTGGCGACTACCATCCCCTCAAACCCATCATGGTGGGCCATCACTGTTTTCTTACCGTTTTGACTCCAAAACAACACTCTGTCAAAACATGGCAGCATAGCTCAACACAGTCTGTCATGTTGTATGACAGAAATTAACATAGCTGGTCCTCCCCTCCTCTCCACTCAGGTGACAGATACAAAGACCCGCCGCGGGGCTCGTAAAGGCAGCACCTCCTCGTCTTCCTCCTCCTCCTCCTCGGCACCCGCGGACCCCCTCAGCTCCATGCTGGATGGGACCGACCCCCTCTCCATGTTTGCCAGCGAGGCTCCGGCCATGTCACACAGCGCCTCAACAGGGGTAGCACACACAAACCAGCCGATATTTAGACAAATGTTTTTCAACGCACACACAAGACGTGGAGAGGCAATGATGCCCAAAGCTGTTTTTAATGAGAGATGTTGTGATTCCAGGACCTGGGGCGGAAGAGGAGGGAAAAGGAGGAAGAGGCGGTGGGACAAGACTTCGAGCCCTGGTCGTCAAAACGAGGAGAGATCCTGGCCAGGTTCACCACCACTGAAAAACTCTCAATTGTGAGTCATCCTCCATGACAACAGCAAAGAGCAAAGTTGTTGTGTTTCTAAAGACGTTTGTTTGGTCAGAGGCTGTGCACAGCTTTGCTTTGTTAGACTGTAAATAATTCAGATTTCTTTGTCTTCATAGAATCTTTTCATGGGCTCTGATAAAGGTAAGATCTGTGTTTGTATCATAGGAGTGTTTCCGAACACTGAGAAAAATTCTCAGTTCATTAAATTACTAAATTGGCAACTGTTGATATTACTAACACGTTAACCGTATCCACTTTAAAAGACGATAACACATCAGAAGCTAACTAATCATCCCTGCTCTCCCTGCAGGAAAAGCTCCAAGTCCAGGATCAGCAGTTTCTGAGAAAGTTCGTACTCGCCTGGAGGAACTGGATGATCTGGAGGAGGTACCTTTTCTCCATTAGTGCACGAGGGACATACAGGCTTGTTTGTGTCTAATAATTCTCTGGTGGAGTCTCTACGGCAGCAAAAGTTTGGAGGAGTTAGCAGTTAAATAAATTTGTGCTTAAATAAACTGCAATTCAGTAGATTTTAACTGACCGTTTCCACTTGAACTAAGCAGAGTGAATCCATATGAGAGCAAGGATGTGTTTTGGACCTGCTTGTTTGTCTGTGTTCAGGGCTCCCAGAGAGAGCTGCTGAACCTCTCCCAGCAGGATTACGCCAACCGCATCGAGGAGCTGAACCAGTCCCTGAAGGAGGCCTGGGCCTCGGACCAGAAGGTCAAAGCCCTGAAGATCGTCATCCAGGTAATCCAGAGGTTTTGAAAACACCCAATCACCAAAACGATGAAGATAAATCTCTTGTCTGTTGTGAAATTGTCAGCACTGATCTGTGATCTGTGTTCCAGTGCTCCAAGCTCCTGTCCGACACCTCTGTGATCCAGTTCTACCCCAGCAAGTTTGTTCTCATCACTGATATCCTCGACACTTTCGGTGAGTACGGAAGCCTTATTTCTCTCAGCTCAGTAAATGTGCAGGTTTTCTGACTGTCATCTCACTTGTTTGTAGGCCGGCTGGTGTACGATAGAATCTGGACCATGTGCTCAGACCCGAGACCCCTACCAGGTACAGATGGGATGTTGTGTTTGCTACCCTCCCATATCAGTCTTTTGTCTAGCTTATGAGGGGACACTGCACATTTTTAATTCAGTATTTAATCTTGTTTTCCTCCGTCACCAGAGTCCTTCACAGTTGACGATGTGAATGACACGGCAAAGGAGACGTGTCTCAACTGGTTCTTCAAGATCGCCTCCATCAGAGAGCTTCTGCCCAGATTGTATCCTTTACCGTCAGCAGAGGCCTCACTGCTTCAACCTGTCTTCGAGGACCAGAGCTGTATCAGGCCTATTATAACTTGGACCTCTGATCCCTCTTTGTCATGACTCTAACTGTTCCTCTGAATGTAAAACTAATGCTCAGATATGGAAAAAATAAGAACAATGAGACTGTCTTGGTATAGGTTGATTTGCTTCTCAGGACTCGACTGGGCCTGGTTTTAATATGACTCGCTGTCTCCACCAAGACACGCTCTTTACCTTGGATGAATTTGACTCTTTAACGCTTGTGAATAGATACGTCGAGGCTGCCATTCTCAAGTGTAACCGCTTCCTAAACAAATTGTAAGTTTTCATGTGTGTTTCCATCGTGGACTTCTGCATCCCAATATCCCCTTAGTTCTGTATAGTACGCAAACTGCATTCTGCCTTCACTTATTTCAGTACTTTAGTTAAATAAGGTTTCAACTAGGTTTTTATCATATCATGCACAATCTATGGAAGCCCAGAGAGGCAAGTGAGAGCAAAAAATTCTGGGGCTCCAATTTTGGATTTTCTACTTTTTTTGTTTTTTTGTTTTAAAAATCTGATGTATGTTGAAAAGAAAGTTTTTTCTTTTTCCCAATTTGTTTTGACCGGTTTGTTTTTGTTATACTCATTTTGACCACACGAGGCCGACGTGCACCCCTATCCATTTTCTGAATGGGACTAAAAGCATTCATGTTTTCCTCTTGTGTGGCCAAAAGAAGTACTGCAACAAAAACAGACGATCAATTGTAAAATTAAAATAAGAATGACATTTATGGTTTATTTAAAATTATTTTGAATTGCACTTGAGGACTTTCGGACTAATAACAGGGCGTGCTCTCACCCTCCACAGTGGTATTCAGGAGACACTCCCTCGGTTGACGGCCATGATCAGAGGGATCGGGGACCCTCTGGTGGCAGCGTACACCAGAGCTTACCTCTGCAGGGTGAGACTTACCCACTGCTTCATTTACGTCCTGTGTTTTTGTTTGTCTTTCTCTCTTTCTCCACGACTTTTTTTCCCTGTTTCTGTATTGGTGGGGAGACACAAGTGGGCGCGGTGTGGAAGCCCTGATTTTTGATGATCCAAGTGAAGTTTTTAGATGTTCTGGCGTTTCATTTGCATGTCCAGAGAAACCTCCAGTTCTTCCAGTAATCACTGGTTTGGGGGAAACAAGGAGGTCTTTGGCCACAGATGAGTGATACAGAGCCCATCTCTCTCTCTCTCTCTCTCTCTCTCTCTCTCTCTCTCTCTCTCTCTCTCTCTCTAGGTGGGCATGGAGGTCGCCCCCCAGCTGAAAGACAGCCTGAACCGCAACTTCTTCGACCTGCTGGGCACCTTCCGGCAGATCAGCGGGGAGAGCGTCCAGAACCAGCTGGTCCTGCAGAGGGTGGAAGTGCCCGAGTACCTGACGCTGTATTCGCCCGCCATCAACTGGATCCTGCAGTGCATCGCCTACAGAGCTCCAGAGGCACGTAGTCACACACTTTTTACTCGAGCCCTTTTCAGATGGATTTCTTTTCATGTTGAAAGCTATTGAGTGTTGGCAGAAATGGGTAACTTTTTTCTGGTCTCAGTGTCGAATTCAAAAATGTAGTTCGTGTTTCCTTTTCAGCCTCTGCTGACGGAGATGATGGAGAGGTGCAAGAAGCTGGGGAACAAGTGAGTGTTAAAAAACTGTAATAACGAGTTAAATTTGATTAGTAGGTTTATTTCTGTGGGGGAAAGACTTGCTTAGACTGGCTTTTACCTTTTGTGAATTCCGGAACAGTTGTACCTTTATCTCTTCAAATCAATCAGTTCATGGAAGTCGCAAAACAGCGAAACGCACATTTTGTTCCAGGAACACAATGTGTGTCCATCTTGAAAATTGTAATAACAGGCAGGACCTTTTCTTTCTCTTCTAATTAAGCTTAGAGTAGACGCCCCCACCGTGGACTTTGATCATGTCAAAAAAAAAAAGAGTTCTGATTAAATGTTTTGGGGCTTGTAATCACATTTCCTATCGCATCACTTTATTTAGCGTTCTTGTAAACTGTTTACTTGGAATCTCTAATCAGAATGGTAACAACTGGGCTGATGACAGATTGTCTGTGGAACCACGGCTCGTGTTTCAAGGGTTTTTCGTTGCGGTGAAAAACAGGGAATTTCTTTTCCACTGCAAAGATCGAACTTTATTTCCCCACAGTGCCTTGCTGCTGAATTCAGTCATGAGGGCGTTCAGGCCGGAGTTT
>CAEMYA010000140.1:845926-919057 GCA_903131615.1 Diplodus sargus | reverse complement strand
GTTTGTTTTCCAGACGGTGAACCAGCTGGCGATGGAGACCAACAGGGTGATGAGAGGGAGTCACTCCAGGAAAACGGCGGCTTTTGTCAGGGTGAGTCAGCCTCATCCGTCACACAGAGTCACGTCTCGTCAACCAATCCTTCGCCTGTTCAGAGACTGTTCTGACATGTCTTCCTCTCCTCCAGGCGTGCGCTGCGTACAGTTTCATCACCATCCCGTCTCTCAGCAGCATCTTCAGCCGTCTCAGCCTCTACCTGCTGTCTGGTCAGGTTGCGTTGGCAAACCAGTGTCTCTCCCAGGGTGAGCTGCTGCTTCCTTTCAGAATTTTGCGTTGAACACATGAGATGATGGCCAGTTCATTTTTATCTTCTCCAGGAATTCATGACATCCTTCTTGTGTTTTCTCCCCCATCTTTCCTCCCTATTACTTTTTTTTCTATATCTTTCAAATCATTTTTCTTTAATTTCCTACCTTTTTACCAAAAAAAAATGCTTTCCATTTGTCCTTATTTCCTCATGTTTCCTTTCCTTGTTACCTACTGTCCTCCCTCCCTCTGCCCGCCCTTCTTTCCTCACCTCCAGCGGATGCTTTCCTAAAGGCAGCGGTCAGTATTCTTCCGGAGGTTCCTCGCTCCATCAGCGTGGAGGGGAAGCTTCGCTCCTCAGAGAGCTTCCTGCTGGACTTCATCAACAACTTCCTGGCCACGCTTCTGGTTGTCCCGGTAACACAATTCATCTCATCTCCCAAGCCTTTCAGAACAAAAAGATGTGTAAAATCATCCAAAGCAGAAACATTCGGTGCTCCTCATTCCACTGTTTAGACGTTTGAGGTGCAGTTTCGGAGACAAAGATGACGAGGCGCCAAAGCAACAGGCCAGTCTCGCTAAAAGTTCTACATATGTGTGTGTGCAAATGTGTTTGCAGGATCACCCAGAGCACGGCGTGCTCTATCTAGTTCGCGGTCTGCTCAACATGGTCCAGGATTACACCTGGGAGGACAACAGCGACGCCAAGGTGCGGGTCTACATCAGCGCTCTGCCCCTGCTGGCCGCCATGAGCCAGGAAACCTACCTCTACTCCATCCCTAAAGGTCAACGCACACACACACACACACACGCAAAGTGTTGTAAAAATGGTAGGGAACACAGAATGTCAGAAGAGAAAGATCCAAGGCACTCTTCTGCCAAAAAGCTTAAATAGCCTTCTTTCAGGCGGCTGTTTCATGCTAAAAGTCTTAAAATCATTTGATATGCATGTTAAAAGCAAGTAAGCTTCATCAAAGACAAATCCAGCTTTTGCTCTCCTCTAAGCACTTATTTTTAGAACACTAAATCCATGATTTTCCCCAATTTCAGATAACAGAATTCCCTAATCCTCCTCTATGGATTAACCCGAGGTTGATTTCTGTATACGTCTGGATTACCAGGTTTTAAGTGTTGCGTGACAGGAGGCTGTACTTTTAAACCATCGTACGCTGTAGATGTTTATAAATTGATTTTATTCAAGCATTTTTTTTTTTCAACTAAATTGATTATTTTTCTCCTTTCCTGGTTTCAGTGGACTCCAACGAGACACTTTACGGAGGAGACCCAAAGTTTTTGTCAGAGATCAACAAGCTGTGCGAGACCCTGATCGGACAGATCCTGGACCACCTGAAGACTCTCGGTCGGGACGAGGTGAGGCGGAAGTGCCTTTATTGTGTTTCATTTTTATGGCTCCAACGTTGGCAATAGCCATGGTCACATATTGTTTCCAGGTTGTCCATCCGTCTTTCCATCCTATTATCGTGAACGTGATACTTCAAGAACGTCTCGTTGGGATTCCTTCAAAGTCCTCAAAGTCAGTTAAAACCCTGAAGAGTTTCACTAATTTAACCGTTTTTTTCCATACTATTCATGGTTGACAGAAATAGGTATTTATTGCATTATCGTTTATTTTACAGTTTTACTTGACAAACACATATTCACAGAATGTTATTGACATAATAATCCATCTTTCCAGTATTCACAAAACACGTACAAAATCCGTAGATGTTTTCCCTGGAATAAAAGTAAATCATGAAGTGGGATTTATTAGTCTGCTCAGTTATTGTCAGGAGAGATGATCAGAGGTGCAGAATTCTCACATCCATAGATAAGACCAGGGCTGAAGTATGGGAGGAGTTTCTCAGTGAAGCAGCAGCCAGTAAAGCAGTAGATGAGAGCTGCGGGATCTATGTCATAAAAGGAAACCACACCCTCCTCATAATCCACAAACACCCCCACCCTCTGAGGCTGAGACCCCAGGGAGAGGGTGACATCAGGGTCATCAAGAGCTTTGTACTCCTTTCCATTTCTCAAACATACAGTCCAGTAGCCCTCCTCAGGACTCAGTGTGATCAGTCCCTTCCTGTTGACCGACTCTCTGGCCACTCCGACGTCCCAGTCAGTCTTTCCTTTAACCTGAACCTCGAAGTAACACTTTCCTGAGGCGAAACTCTGTTTTCCCAAGACGCAGAGGCTGGTTGAAAATCTCTTTGGGTCGTCTGGAAGCTTCTTCTTCTTCACATCACCATGATTGATTTGTTTTTCATCACGGGACAGGATGAGTTCCGGATGTGCTGTATCAGGATCAAGAGTCACTTCCACTGCATACTGCTGGACCCTCTTCAGCTCAGCTTCAAATAAACTTTTCATCTCTCTATGAAGCTCCTTCTCCAGCTGAGCCAAAGCTCTCACCGCAGTCCCCTCATGTGATGGCGGACGAACGCTGACTTCTGTCCAGTCCTTGGTGGGTGTCTGGTGGATGTTCAGGGACCGAACACTCTGGAGAAGATGGAAGTGGTCTTCAGAGAGTGACAGCTGCTTCAGCTCAGTACTTGTTTTCATCAGCTCAGAGATTTCCTGTTCCAGCTCCTGGATGAATACGTCGGCCTGTTTTTGGGTTGTTTGCTGTTTCTCTTCTATAGTTTTGAGGAGCTCGTTGAGGCTTCTCTCAACAGAATCCTTCAGAGAAGTGAGGACCTGAACGCCTCCTGCTTTCTCTCTGTCTGCATTTTCCTTACTGAGGTCGACTGAGCGTCTGATGTCCCGAATCTTCAGTCGTCTCACCTCGATCATCTGCTGAATTTCAGCCTCTGTCTTCCCCAGCTCTGTCTTCTTTTCTTCAGACACGTCTTTCAGAGGAACAACTTCGTGTGTCTTGTGGTCTAAAACGGTACAGAGCATGCAGACGCACGCCTGGTCGGTCTTACAGAACAGTTCCAGAAATTTATCGTGCTTCGCACACATCCTGCCTTCCAGGTTGTCCACAGGGTCGATCAGCTGATGTCTTTTCAGGCCTGACATTGTCAGGTGAGGCTCCAGGTGAGTCTCACAGTAGGAGACCAGACACACCAGGCAGGACTTCAGGGCCTTCAGTTTGGTTCCGGTGCAGACGTCACAGGGAATTTCTCCCGGTTGGGATGCTCGTGGCTCAGTGCTGCTGCTGCTGCTGGCTTTCTGTCGAGCCGCCCGTCTGAACTGCGCAGCCATCTCAGAGAGCAAAGCGTTGACGTGCAGCTCGGGTCTCGTGTCGAATGCCTTTTTACACATCGGACACAGGTGCCGGTCATCGGTACTCCAGTGTTCAGTGATGCAGTTTTTGCAGAAGTTGTGTCCACATGACGTGCTGACAGGATCAGTGAACGCATCCAAACAGATGGAGCACAGGAACCGATCTTCAGACAGCAGATATTTCAGAGCAGCCATACCTACGCTTGGAGTGTGGAAGAAAAGAAAACAAGGTTTTATTCAGAATACAGTTTCAAATATTAAAAGAACAAAGTGTTAAAAGAAGAGTGAGGTGACTGTACGTCTTGTTTTGACTCGCACCAAGCTGAGCTGTGAATAATCCAACCATTTAAGCCGTGCTGGCGAGATCGAGCTCACTGCCAAAATAGCACAGAATACATGTCAAAATATCCTTTTGTGTGGACATGTTTTTTGTTGTACAGTGGTGCAAACAAAGCTCTGCCTACTTGATGACCAACACACTGTGTTCCCTATCGCTCCTTTTGAATAAAAAGCTTCCCGCTTGTTTTGGTGGTGGAAAGATTTTAATGGGAACAGTCCGGAGAAATGGACTGTAGACCAGCTGTAGGGAGCGATTAGTCATACGTAATAATACCACTGAAACTAAACTCCACACCACAGAGAAACAGTTCTAAGTTACCAGAGAGACTGTTCAAGTGGGTTACTTGCAAAGTGGGCCTGTGGACAGACAGCCATTGTTAAAATCTAAGTGTCAGTATGCAATGAACAGAGTGGATCTTCTTAGCAGAGTAAAACTTAAGTTTTGTGTTGATTCTGGTTGTTGTAAATGCAAATATGATCAGCTGTACTCACCGGTGTTTGTCAGAGACTTTGCTGTTAATAACGACCCGATGGACTCGGTTGGAATTTCCTCTTGAGAGAGAATCCGTGACTCCGCTCACAAACTTTTAAGTTTCATTTCTGGAGTGTGACGTTGAAGCTCTCTTCTTGTCCAGTGCTTCTCCGCCTCTGACTCCTGCCCTGTCGGGGCTTGTTCCCTCTCTCTGTTGACATGATTATTAGGAAATGCTTGGTCAAAGGTTGAGGTCATTGTGACCTCACAAAATACATTTTTACGATAATACACAATAGTGCTCAATGCCATAGCCCAGGAACAACAGCTAGACTGACAGCACGTTTTCTAGTCATTAGTCATGTGACTGACATTGTTGCTCTTGCCCCCCCTTCGCAGCAGAGCACGCGGCGTCAAGGCGCTCTGGCCTTTTCCCTGTTCGGGGTCCTGCTGGCTCACGGTGACCTGAGGAACAACAAGCTGAGCCAGCTGGCCGTCAACCTGTGGAACCTCAGCCACAAACACGGATACTGTGAGACTCGTGTCTCGGTGAGTTGTCACACAGCCACATCTCCAACATATGGAGCCGTAATTACTTTAAATGTTTGTACAGTAATCTCATTCATTGAACACCGTGCAGGTGAACGCAGCATTAGTGACTTCCTGTTTGTCTCTGCTCCAGGTTCGGACTCTGGAGTCCATCAAACACCAGGCTCTGCAGCAGGACATGAGCCACCTGACAGATACCGTCCAGAGGTTGGCGCTACAGTCCCGCACCTGAACGTCAGCCTCACCAACTTTTTGGGAAAGTGGTTGTGCTCCAAGATTGTGTAAATAAGAGATGCCAGCAAGCACGAGGAGGAAGAGGAAATGCCTTAATGTATTCTGAAGAGGTGTACACGGATAAAAAGCACTTTGGTTGCTTGGCACTGAATGTTTACCGTCAGTTTGGACCAATGTAAAAAAGCTCAGTGTTGATACTTGTAGACTGAAGTTACAGGAAGCTGTTTTTGTGCCAATAATCCGTGTTTTTTTTCTTCCATTTTCAAGTTAAAAAAAGCTAATGATCTAACCATCACAGTACAATAAACCCTAACAGAAAAACTATGTTAAGATTGTTCATTTATCTTATGCAGTGTCGCTGTTTAAATAAATGATGACATTATTCAGAAGAAGAGAAATAACACAGCATGTTCTCTGCTCTACTGTAAAGTCACAAGTCACAGACTTTTAGAAGAGGACAAACCTAATAATCTGTCTGGTGTTTGTTGCCTGCAGTGCTTCCCTGCACCTTCCACCACACCACCACCACCCGCCCCGAGCGTGACGTCAGAGGATAATGGCCGCCAGGTGACGGTGGTCTGTAGGATAAAATGGTGACGTTGACACTTTATATCCAAAAGGTGAAAGGTCAGCTTCAATCCTAGTCTCTCCTACATTATAAGTGAAAATGTTGGTTTTGGTTCCCCCTCCACCAACGTTTTCAATCGGGGTAGCGATTTTTCAGCTGATACCGAAATCACCTGCTTCTCACGGCCCGATGCTGATTGGTAAACCGATTATTTCACATTTTTGCGTACTAGAAATAAGTTCCTAACCGGTAGTTTATGCACAGCTGATGAAAGGCCGATATCTATTGAGCAAACATGGATGATTTAATTTTCGGCAGCTCAGATTCAGTTACGTGAAAGCTTGCAGACTTCTCCCTCCTCTCTAAACCCTTGTCGTGTATGTATTGCAAACTGCAGTTGTGTGGTCTTCCTCCGAAAACTGTAGAAAATGTCCACACAAGAGACTAATTGTGTCTCTAGTCTACGCTGCGGGGCTTCTACCTGGTTTGCACTTGTTCGTCTCCTACTTCTCCTCTGTGCTTATCGACAGATCACAATCCGACTTTCAGCCCCCGACTGTATCAGAGTTTGTAAATGTTGCGGTAATTGATCAGTCTCATGCATTATCATGCACCCCCCTTGCAAAAACGTGGACAGGACAATATTTGTTTCAAGACATTCTCAAAGTCTTCTCAGTTGTAGTTTTATTTACTCAATTAGTGAATCATCGAAAAAGGCAAACACTCCCCTTTAGTTCTCAAAAGGAATAGGATTATTAGAAAACAAAAGCAAACAGCTGTAATGATGTTCTCTGACACAGATTTGGTCACACACCCGTTTTTCCCCCCACTGCCAGATAATAACACAGGGAAAAGTCTAACAAAACTGACTTTCAGGTTAACAAATAAACCATCTGCGGATGTTTTATTCCTCTGCAGTCAGCGAACTAAAAGTGTTAACACTGAATATTAAAACCTGTGTGATGTGTGTATCAGAGCATGTTCTGTGGTTCTGTTGAAGTGATCGATCTCTCAGAAAAATGTGCGTAATTGAGGAACCTAAAAGTCAATTTTGCCTGATTTCCCTTCAGACGGTCGACCTCAGTGCTTTAACTGGGAGGTCTGCAGGAAAAGACAACCCTCCTTAACAAATGGGACTTCCCAGCCCAATTAAACACAACACTGTTAAAGCCGAGTCACTGAAATATCTGTTAGCGGTTTTCTTTTAGATTTTATTTCTCAGTCTACAATGGCCACTGCTGTGGTTTTGTCTGCCGCCTCGCTGCTCTCCTTCTCTTCAACATTAATAGGTATAATCACAGCAGAGTATGTATATCGACAACTCAATACTATTCTATCTGTCCATCTGTAGCACTACGACGTGGAGCCAGTTGGTCCTGTACGGCACACCAAAACAGCCAATATTAAAACAGGCATTTTATCAAACAAAGAATCATGCAAATACAATGAGTAATATGTTTCAAATGAACCAATAACGTGTCATGTGATTGAATACGTTTTTAAAGCGACTCACTTTTGTGGAATTGTTAGTCTGTTTTTGGAGACTTCATTTTTATTCAGTTTTTCATTAATTCGGGAAACGTAAAAAAAAAGGTGCAATATATAAGAATCATACTTAATTTAAGTAGGGGGCAGCATATCGCCAGAGAAACTGCTAACTGCCGCTAACTTACTGCTATTAGCTAGTTAGCTTTGCAGCTAGCAGTACAGACTGGAAACTTGCAGAGCAGGGGTGTACAGATATACGTAGACAGCATAAGGTCAAAATTGTTATTTCTTCATTCTACTGTAATCGGTTTACTGTAATTTAAATTCTCATATATTGCACCTTTAATAGGACATCACCCAAAAGAGTCGAGTTCTTTCAAGCTGTGCACTGTTTCAGTTATATATTTTATTCTATTCCATCGCACAATTATTGATTTCATCATGTCTTTTTTTAGTATTGGCCATTTTGGTGTTCTGTAAGTCCCACACAGATAATTACATAGAAGTAAATAAACTCTAACGTAGAGTAAATTACTCTACGCTGGAAGACCTCTGGACTTTCCTAGGTCCCTAGTATTAAATTAAATTTGATTCCCCCCCATTTTAAGATGATCTGGAGCAGAGGTTAAGATCATTTAAAATAAAATCCTAACACAGCAGACTGACCTGAACCGTATGCCACTATGAGGACAAAAAGAAGCTGAAGGTTGAATGGTGTGAGACGAGAAAAGACGGCTATCCAGAGGAACGAGCAGAGTGAGAGTGTTCTCTGAGGGCTGATCTAGTTAACACTGATAAACAGCAGCTATTGTATGAATCACACTTCCAAATGTGCACTGATTGAAGTGATGTGGGGCTCCTGACTCACCTCCAAGAGGAACTGTTGTAACGGGAAAAACACCAAATTAAAAACAGAATGGAGAAAGAAGGACAAGTCAGAGGCAGCTCGGTACACAGCTTTTGTAACATGAAAAACAAGACTCACTCCAAAAGGTCATCTCACTTTGCTCATGTGATGAGATTTTTTTTTTCCTTCTTCTTCATAGAGACATGTAGACAGTCAGAGCCAACAACCAGCAAAACAAACTCAGAAGTGCTTTAAATGCAAACTGTAACAAAAAAATAAATAAAACGGACACCTTCCTCATAAATTCCTCTTGGAGATGCAAACAAGCTGCACATCAGCAAGTGCCTGGTAAAAAGTGGACCCTCTACAATGGAGCTGTTATTATGAAGGGTTCGTTTCGTTCATATTTAAGATGCAAGATGAGTTCTAGAAAAAAACTTGCGCTGTTGCCTTGTTGTCCATTTAGTGAACTGAGAAACTAGGAGTTGGCCATGACTACAAGAACAATTTAATCTACTACTGAAAGAAGAAAATTAACGGAGAAAGTTGTTGACATGTGCCAACAGCAGCAGCAGCTCTGTGTGGCCGTCTGGCAAAAAAACCATCTGGATAATCTTTGTTGTGAGTTGATTAAACCCTCTTTTAATGATGTAATAATCAGTTATAAAGGGGGTTTCATGTGTAATGCTCTCCTCTCCACTGGGAGCCTGCAACCATTTCTGTCTCTGGGGGCAGGTTTTCACAGGGAGAGGGTGAGAGTTTATGTTTAAAAATAATACACCCTAAACAGAGAGCAAGAGTCCCAAACTGACAAAAATAATGATTAAAATAATATAATTTTACAATAATTCAACAGGGGAAGAGTTTGCAGTTTGTCGCAGCCAGTCCCGGCAGTGCTGAGAGGGATGTTTTGGCGGCCTGATATTTGCTCTGATTATAGACTGGATGGGTAGGGAAGGGGGTTTTTGGAAACAGCACGCCTCTGAAAACACAGACCAGCGCCTCGCCCCAACCTCGTTGTGGAGGTGAAGGAGGGAGGCGGCGTGGTCTTCCTCTTTTTTGTGTGTTCGTTTGTTCTTTGTCCTGGGGCGGGCTCAGTCCAGCTCTATGGGGCTGCTGTCCTCCTGGGCTTCTTCACCCACGTCATCCTCCTCACCCGAACCCATCAGACTGTTCAGCAGGTTTCCTGTAGGATGATACATACCAATTGTCAGTCTGTGCATACAATGCTGCAACGGAACAGTTGTTGTAGAGACAACAACTTTCTTTCAAGGGGTGTACATAAACATGCTGGAGTCTTTATGAGTGTTGTTATCTAGTGTCTTTTGGTCTATTATGTCACTTTTAAAAGGTGCACAATGTCATTTTTAACCATTCGTGGGAAAAAACTTTGGAATGGCTGAGTTCTATGGTATGTGCTCAGCATAACATCTCTGACTGAACAGCCGTAGTGATGGCTAGCTGGCGTTAGCAATGTTTACGTTGGAACGTGAATGCAATGGAAGGGGTGAAAGGGGGGATATGGAATGCCACCCTTCCACTGCATAAGTTGATAGATTAATCATCTAATAAACAAAAGAATGATTAGAATAATTGAGGAAAATAAATCCATTCCATTTTGTGTCCAAAAATAGTTGGGAAGATCCTTCCTGATAACATGACTACAGAAGTCACTGCACCCCGCAAATGTTTAGCTCCTTATTTGCCATAAAGACATGATGTCAAGTTGAGTTTTAACAGCGCATATGGGGAACAAAACTTGTCTGTAAATAATCTTTGACATTAGTTCAAATAAACAAAGTCCTGGTCCACTTACCTAGCAGGCCACCGTACGATGGGGACTGTTTGGGTGGAACTCCAAAGAAAACTTGTCCTATTCTGTCGAGATACTAAGAAGTGAAGAAGAAGAAGAAGAAGAAGAAGAAGAAGAAGAAGAAGAAGAAGAAGAAGAAGGTGTGTGAATATGATATTTTAAATATGAACGCTGATGACAGTGAGTCACATGTACTGAAACATTCCATCATGACATAGAAAAATGCAATAATAGGACACTGCCATGTTTTTTATTACTTTGAAAAGGTGCAATATATAAGAAATGTAGCTCCTTTACTAGTGGTGTAAACACCAACCCTCCCCATGGTCCTCCTAACTTTCAGTCCAGACTACTACGGCAAACTTATCCAACTAGCTATCGGCAGCAAATTAGCAACAGTTAGCGGTCACTATAGCAAATTTGCTGCCCCTATTTGTTTTGAAATTGACAGGCAGTAAATTCTTACATATTGCACCTTTAACCGGAATAAAGGTGGAGTCTTATCGTGCAGTGTAATACATAATGTACACATGGTTAATTTCAGTTACAGTCACAATAATAAAAGGCGATTTAATATCTGATTCATGGCAATACGTAACTAGGCATTAAGCAGTTTTTCTAACACTCACCTCATTATACATGGGGTCCCTCTTCAGGGAAGGTTGATATTGCTCACATAACACTGTGAAAACTGTTAATTTACCCCTGAAAATACAAAGAGAAGAAACATTTTACACACTGTACAACAAAATCCTCATTCCAAGGAGTCTGTATATATACACACACAACAGAATGAGACATACGTTTTTGAGTGTTAAAGACAAGGTTTTTCCTCACCCATCCACTGCCAGCAGCAGAAACCAGATAAAGTTTAGCAGAGGCTGGACGAAGGGAGGGCCCTTCTCTAAGGACGGGTGTTTCTCCGTGTATGTGCTGAACACCACAGAAGCGCTGTTTTTGTTCTTTAAGCAAAGGAACCTGGAGGGTGGAGGTTCACAGGAGGATCACAGGAGGAATGGACAGAAATAGAAAAAGGAACAGAGGTTAAAAACAAAAAAAAGAGATCAAAGCTTTTTTTTAAAAATGCTGCTGACAAACAGAAAATGGATCCGACTGCAGGAGAAGAATATATCAATACAACTCCACTGATCCACTGATCCACTGAACAGACCGACTCTGAATACTCCACCTTAAATCTAATAGAGCATTTTAGATTACATTTCCTGAACACTACGGACTACTGATACGCTCATTTTCAGATTAAAAGTCAAGACATTATTACTGGCAGGCTGGTGTTGGTTAAACATGGAAGGTGATTTCTGCTTTTACACTGTGATGATATCAAAAATGATTTCTGTGGGATTGACTCTTCACTTACTGTAGGACGGCCTGCGCCACAAACATGTCGACCTCGCTACGGAAGCCTCGTGACGCTGAATACTCCACCAGCATCTGTGCACAGCCCTCCCCGTCAGACGAATGCAGGAAATGGTAACGAGACTCACTGTAGTTTTGCTCTGGAGACACAAGTGGTTCAATATCTAAATTAAATCGATGAAGATATTAACTTTTAAGCAGGAGCAGGGCAGCTCCAACATTATGAACAATATTAAGGGCAACACACACCAGTGACGCTATACAAATGGAAGAATAAATGCAGCAGTCTGGGGAGTGAATGGAATAAAAATAGTGCTTCCCTGGAGTGGCGTATTGTGACACGTTACGTTAAGCATCTTTATGACTTTGACTGATGGATATTTGAATAATTGATGAGATCAAAATGAGAGACTCAGAAACTTTGATTTTATATGAACTTACATTCAACATTTACAGTCTTGTGACGATCGACTACATGATTTATAGATTACCTTTCCATAAGGTGACAGCCAGCAGCTGGTGTAGTTTTGGGTGACCCAACTTGCTGGATCCTCCTGTGGACCATTTCAAGGCTCTAGACACAAATGCTACTCTCTCTGGGGAGTTCTGGTCCATCTGGCTGAACAGCTTAGCCAGGTTTTCTACTCAATACACAACCACACACAGACAGACACATCAAATAACATCAGAGAATGTACGTGCTGATCAGAACAATCCTGCTGTCCTTCTGAGCGGCGGACTTAAAAGTGATTTGTAATTGTTATGGAGACTAGAGATATCACTGGCAGATCAGTACAGTATTAGCGTCAATCAACAGTAAGTCAGTATAAAGTATCAGTTGTTTGTATATGCTACATAAAGCCAACTGCCATCTCAATATAAATACAACTCACTGCAATAAATCACTGGTACATTTTATCAGGATACACTGTAAATAATGGAGACCTTGTTAAAACATTTTAACATTAGTAAATGTTACTTTTAGGCTACCTTCTTCCCCTACAGCCCCTTCTATTGCTCAGTGGTGAAAAGTCACTGGGTATAAAATGATCAACTTGAAAAGTTGACATTTTAATAATGTGACTTCTCTTATAGAGGGTAACAGATACGAAAGCAGACAACAAATCCCTGCAACTATACACTATTAAATAACTCATTAAAGATATATACTGTTTAGGGCTGGTAGTCTTGTACATGGTCAGGTGTCTGTTAAAGGCCGAAGGCCGCCACTCACCTAATATTTCATCTTCAACTTTCGCCTCAGATTTCTCCAACACCTCCAGTACCAGCATGGACAAGTCTGCTGCACTGTTTTGCTGGGGATGAAAACACAACCAATCATATTTTTAATTTCACATTGTGCATGAAAATTTGGGAGAAGAAGTTTAATCAATGGATCTTACATTAATGTTTTATCCAACAGGGAATCTGGCATCTAATTGACTCCTGCTCGCTTTTAATGCACACTTAAAGCTAGGGCTGTGATGATACTGGAATTTGTA
The DNA here is from genome assembly GCA_903131615.1 of Diplodus sargus. Lineage (NCBI taxonomy): Eukaryota > Metazoa > Chordata > Actinopteri > Spariformes > Sparidae > Diplodus > Diplodus sargus. The sequence continues at coordinate 906,336 of CAEMYA010000140.1, read as the reverse complement.
ACATGCAAAATCCTTTTCAAAAGGTTGATGTTCAATGACACAGGGAAAAACTGACACAACATTCAGGCCTAACATTTTAGATATATTATTAAAAGATTAATATAACATGTATGCAATGTGTGTTCGGCAACAGTAAGCTGATTGACTCCTGACAATAGTCATAGAAGTGGGAGTGAGTCAAGTTGCTGTTGGAGAGAAGAATGTGAAGACATTTCACAGAAGTTTTGGTGTTACGTCAGAGATGTTTATGAATTGTGCTACAGTGACCAGAGATATCTATTGAGGTTGGCATGATCACCAGCCAGCCTCGAGCCAGTTTGTAGCTCGAGAGGTGATACTACAGTAAACTTCGCCAACCCTCTCCTGGTCCTCTGAGCCAACAGTCTGGGCAGAGTCGACCAATACAATGAAAGCTGCACAGTTAAATGAGCGTATTAGCTAACAGCAACTAAAGTTTGGAGTATTTAGCAGTTACTCCTGTGAAATGCTTCCCTTATTTGCATGAATTAGCCAAATTCTTAAATATTGCACCAGAATTAGAATACATACACTCAATTATGCAAAAGTAGATGATAAACAAAGTCAATCAACAAAGCCTTTGTGAAACATATCATTATCATTTTCATATTTAGAGTGTTTTAATGACCGTGTGTACACTGAACACAAAACCAACAAAGCAGAAATGTAGGATGTACCTGGTTATAGCTGAAGAAGAGTAGAGCGCCATTGTACATCAGCTCCCTGGCCTCAGCATGTTTAGCCTGTGACATGTACCTGATGGGAAAGCAGGAGTGTCAGCACTACGCACATGAGATGATACTATCTGCTTATCAAGACTGACACAAGGCCTGTGTACATCACTCAAAACCAGTCCGGCATGGGGCTGCAAGATAAGATGCAGGCACACCTGTTATGCTTGAGATACAAAATGTTATTATGACAATGACTAGAATAATATTACTGAAGACCAGAGGACAGCTGTAGTGGTTTTAAGATGTGCATGTTTGAGAGGATTTCAGGAGTTAATGCTGCAGTCATGAGTGCTAGTCATGAGAAAGCACAAGAGAGGGTAGAAGTAGGAGGGTACCAAACTCAATCTGTCATATGGGGAAGGTTTGGCCTTAACTGGATTGGATTTTGAGCAGATCACCTTATTTAGTAAACTCTTCTCACGGTGGACAGCCAACCTGTCTGGTGGCATAACGACTATCATTACCCCGAACAGCATCCGGGTGTCCATACTGAACCGTATAAGGTAGCTATATACACTTGAAAGTGTGTGAGTGGTCATTCCTGAAGTATACACCGGAAAACAAACCAGCATTTATTCTGACCACACGTATGTCTGACTCTGCAAATATGTCCAACTAGCACGTTAGCATAACCAGCTGTAAATTAATGCTATTCAAAAAACAAAAAACACAAACATACCAGGTAGTGGGAAAAACATGTCAGGTTCAGACTGCGGTGGTGCAGTGTGTGGCTATCTGGTTAGCGCTAGCACAGCTGGACAGCTTCAACACACGTTAAGAAATGACAGCGGTGAACAGAGCAGTTAGCCGCGATATACTGCAAATTTACACATGACGAATCTGTGCCAAAGCCGCACATACACAGGCTGTCTAGCTGTGTTGCATTAGCAGTTTAGCTACCTCCGCTTCGGCTATTATCAGTTTGTGTTGCTAACACCTAGCTAGCTAACTAGCCGTAGTTATCGGTCCTATTTTGTGACTGTCGGAGATTGACACCACAGCAGTCCACACAAACAGTCAGACCGACGTGAGTGGGTGGGTCCGCGGTGAAATTCAGCCAATCATAAACGGCCAGGCATAGAAGCAAGGTTGACAGTCGAATGATCTGGAACAGGCAGGCCCCAAAGCCAAATGACAATTACAACTGCACCTACGAGCGTGAAACGCAGACTTACCTAAAAAATAAAGTCCTGTACATCTGGTGTGCTTCATAGTAATCCCCCTTTTCTACACTGGCTCGCAGTTTTCCCTCCACCCTCTGTACGCCTCCACGGTTCCTGGCACTGGAGCACCTCAGAGACTCCTGTTCCGACATCGTCTTGCTCCGCAGCAGCGCTAGAGCCAAGTGTTGACAGTGGGAAACCGGAAAGCTTTAAACAAGACAGACCCTTCTCGCTCGCCGTAGCCGGTATATTATGGTAACTTGAACGAAATTCATGTAACCCCAGTGAACGACCAACGAGACCCGATGGCAGCATGAGTAGCCTGAAACCAAGTATTTAAGCTTTAATGATAATAATAATAATAATAATAATAATAATAATAATAATAATGATTAAACATGATTATTATTATTATTGTTAAACCACTGGGTAGTTTAATTTACATTAACATTACCCCAGTGCTCCCTTCGAGGTATAACTTAACACGATTCAACCTGCACTGTAGGACACTGTGTCAACAGAAAACAATTTCCCAATTTTAAACTGCATTCATACCTTGAACCCACCTTTTTTTAATACAGAAAAATAGAATTTCTTTTCAAACGGGTGATTTTGAAATGCGTTCTTTATTCAGCATTCAGAAACATTTTCACGAGACTTATCCAACTAAGATAAAGGGGACTATCAATAATTTGATTACTCAGAGGGGCACTATGTAGTTTGAGAGAAGAAATTCAAAGACAGAATTTTAATGTTTACAACATTAATGAGGTAATAGATCAAACTCCAGAAATATGTAGTTTTCTCCTTAACTAAATAAACAAGCTGTTCTCAGAGGAGAATACGGTACCCAGAACACTGTTTGAATCTAGAAAGGTGGCAGGGTCTGCCACTTGTCAACAAAGTAAAACAAAATAAGAAATTGTGTTGTTTTTTTAAGTTCAGTTTGTTTATTCAGTCAAGAAAACAAGTTTCTTTGTTTAATTTGTTTAGGCATAAAAAATTCTCTAAACTACAAAGTGCACCTTTAATACTAAATAACACCACTGATTTGGTATTGCCCTTCCTTAGAGCTGGTGCGTCCACAAGAGACCGACTGAAAAACAAGAATGATCACAATCTGAGCAGCAGAGGTTGATATCCTGACTTTGGGTCAGTATGGATCACCATGCTCTAAATTCCTAAATTTAGAGCCTATTCATTGTTACAGTTTATGACTATGTTAGTTCATGATTACAAATGGAGATGGAGGGTCAAAGGTCAGGGATTGTGTTTAGTTGGAGCTTGAATGTCCTTCACGGCTCCCAACCTTTCATGCTGAACGTCTCTAGCAGTCCACTTCTCCAGCAGCAGCATCAGCTGTCAGTTGAAAAGATGTTGAACTATTTCCAGCTCATTTTCTTCTGACATATAACTGCTTTAAGCTTAAGTTCAGTTTGATACCTTGTGTTAGCCTTTATTCAACCCCAGTTGTAATATTTTTCATTTGCTGTCATGTACTGTCATTAGTTTTCGCCAGAGGAATTCCTCCTTTTCACCAATGTAAAAGAATATAGGCAAAGTCTACGTTGATACTACTGAACAACCTGAGAACCAACCATGACAGTTTATCATTCCTGCTGATTAATGATTGTTGATGTAGAAAAAAGCCAACAGCCAGGTCAATCATATAGAATCTCCAGGTGAATATAACAGGGAACTTCAAGACACTCTGGACTTGGATCCAGTGTTGTAAAAGTACCCCAAAATCATACTTGAGTAAAAGGTAAGATATTGTCTTAAAAATATGACTTAACTTATAACTTATTTAACTTATTAACTTATGGCTTATGGCATTATATGGGTCGACCCATTACAGGATCTGAAAGTTGGTGGGGTTTCTTGATCATCACAATCAGTGGTTGTCTGAGGCAGCATCCAATCTATAAAGTAACTAGTAACTAAAGTTAATAAATAAATGTAGTGGAGTAGAAAGTACAATACTTGCCTCAAAAGTGTAGTGGAGAGTAGTAGGAGAAAATTGGATGGATGTGTCACATGACCAGAGTGTGCATTTGCAAGATGGATGGATGATTAGTTAATTTATTTGAATAAGTCGTGCAGAAAAATGTGCCTGCATACAAAATAAAACTTGTTGGATGTGCTAGACCTAAAATTCAATTTTGAATAATTGAAAAAGCATCATCACACACAAAAACATCCCAGAGCAAAACAGTTCAGATTCAATCTCTTTATTGTTTTGTTATTAACGACCATTTTAGACAAAAGACACCAGTTCATCTGGAATGTTTAGGCGGTGTGGGAGAACCGGAGCACCCGGAGAAAACCCGCACAGCCTTGGAGTCCCTTGTCTTAAAGACAACTATGTCTCTAGGTAAAGGTGCTTCAGGTGAGGGTGGGTGGGTAGATGGGTGGGCAGCCCTGTGCGCCTGAAAGCTGAGACCGCTCCTTGAACCAGGCTTGTGTTTCTGGTGACAAAACGGATGATTATTTGCTAAAAGCTCCATCACTGCAGGAATCGTTTCTGTAATGATGTTAGACATCTCAAACTCAGCGCAAGCACTTGTAGTGGACGGAAGTCGAGCAAAAGAAAAAGTGCTGACACATACTGGTGCACAGGCTGCCCACCCATCCACCGACCCACAACCACCCCCACCTTACACACATTTACCTGGAGACTGTCTTTCAGACTAGGGACTCTGCCGAGATAGCAAAATTGTTGTGGCCCAGATCTGGCCCATTCCAGACATGTTCTGATCGTCTAATCTATCTATCTATCTATCTATCTATCTATCTATCTATCTATCTATCTATCTATCTATCTATCTATCTGTCTGTCTGTCTGTCTGTCTGTCTGTCTGTCTGTCTGTCTGTCTGTCTGTCAAATGGCTTTGGAGGTGGTGGGTCGACCGTGAACCCTGAAGTCGTAGAGGCAGGTGGAGTCCATGTTTCCCCAGTTGCTGTCTATCTGTAGCTTCACGCGGCTGAAGACACCTTTGTCCTGGTCCTGGTAAGAGACAAGAGAGACAGATGAACACGGAGCGTCAGGCTGTAGCAGAACAGATGTGAGGACAGGACATCACGGATAGAGATGACAGTTTGATCCACCTGACATCTACGTGGACCACTTGTGTGTTTTCTGAATCAGGTTTTAATTACTACCTATACTTAAGTTAGTTTAACTGCCACAGTTTGAGGCAGTGTTATGGCAGCAAGGGATTTCATTAAGAGAAGATCACTAAAGTGTTTTTGTTCTGCGTTAACAATGTTTTTCAATTACAAAGGCATGTTCATGGGAGCCATGCTGCATCGCTTATACTCACAGGCACTTTGAAGGTCTGCAATGACGGACCGTCTTGATCGTAGACTAATCTAGCCAACGTGATGTTCTGATCATCGCCCCTCATTCCCTGGAGAGAGAAAAAAAAAAACAGAGTCAGTGACGAGTTTCACCTTTGGGTGTGCAATGCATGCAGGACATTTCTAGGATGCTGACTTACATAGACAGTGAATTCCCTCGGCGCGCTTGCGATGTTGCCATAGGGAGACAGGCTTTTTGTTATGTGGCCGATCGTCACGTGAGTGATGGAGGTCGGGTGAGAGAGAGAGACCATGATGTGACCGCGGTCGCCCGGAAAGCACCAGCAATGTCCTGGTTGTAACGGTGAATGTCCCTGAGGAGAGAGATTTAAATATTTATTTTCACAAACTACCTCTGTTTGTCTATGATCACATGAACTACTAGAAGTTGCAAAAGTGTAATTAACAATCCGCTGTAAAACTATCTATGAACACTGTAAAACAGCCTTGTCCTATGTAGTTTTGGAGAACAAATTCAAACTTGTAGATATACAATACCTGGATTACACGTCGCTGCGACAGGGCTGAATAATACCAGTGGTACATTTTGTCCCATACAATCCAGACGTGAGGGTTCCTGTGCCAGTATGTGTACGAAGATAAACTGTGCCAAACTCTTGCGCCTGCATGCACACAAATCCAGAACACAAAGTTAGATATCACCCTCCGAACACACTCCACAGTAACACACATATGAATCATCGTGACACTGACGACGGATGATGGGTGCAGGCATGACTTACCTTGTGATTCTAAGGCAAAGTTGGGCATGGTGTCTGCCAGAGGGGTGTTTCCCTGCAGCCTGAGTGACCGCACCTCCTCATTCAGCTTCAGATTCACATTTGCCGAGATTCCTGGAGGATGCAAATCACAAAACGTTAGACACGTTCCTACTAACAAGGAACGCAAACCTAAAACCCGGACCAGGCACTCAAATAAAACCAGCTGTCCCGGGTTTTAACTTTTGTTCTAGAAATGATTTTGGCAGAAAGTTTGAAATCACTCACCAAGAAGCATGACCAGCAGGAGGAAAGAGGCTTTCATCATGTTGCTCCAAGTAGACCTGAATGGTGCCTTAGTCCCTGCGGTCCGTTTATCAGCGCTTCCCTCGTCGTCAGTCACATCCGGATACTCGTCCAAATGGTCGTCTGTGGCAATAGAGTCGTGGGAGTCGTGGAAGTTGCGGAATCTCCTCCTCCGAAAGACCCTGAAGGATGAAATGGAAGTTAGCAAAGTGTAGATTTCATGTATGGTATTGTTAGCACACAGAATGTGTTCATATAGCACAGAGATCTGACCTGCGCAACCTCTCCTTGTAGGAAATATGTGGAGTTCCTTCTTCCGTATAATATTCTGACTGCTGCAGGCGCAGGCTTTTTCTCAACGTGTTTATTGACGGCTACAAATACACCGGGGAAAATCATCAGTGACACTTCATGACAACCATGGAGAAATATATGGTTAATTAAACTCTAGTAAATAGTTATTTCGCTGTCAACAAACAATGAAATGCTTTCCAATCAATTTATTAAGCAGTTGTAAAGGTTTATAAATGCTCTCTAAAGCATTTCACTGTTTGTTAACAGTGAAGAAACTATGAGCTGAAGCTCAGTGGACTCTACATTTACCATCAACACCACACACGTACATTCTCAGTATGAACAATAGCCAAAAATGTCATTAATAGCAGCTAGGTTATGAAAAAACCAGAACACATACATCAGACATGATGTTTACAATAAGTCTGTGTGCCCAGTGTGAAGTCTGTAACTTACCATTATTTCTGTACAGACAGATGCCGTCTGCGACGCAAGTGGTTGAAGTCCTAGCCGGCGGATAGTTTCTGGATATATGTCTTCCTCAGCAACAAGTAACAGTCCTCTCACACTGCTGCTGTAAACGAAGTGGTGTTCAGATTATGATTCAATGTTACATTATGTTAAATTCAATCAACATTCTAATGGATTCTTTAGATAAAAGCCCTGTGGCATGGAAACAGCCGAACATTCCATTTGCAAATCAAGTTTATGTTTAAAAATATCTAAAAAATAGATGTTATATATGTTTGTTTGTATTTAAAAATGGTTCCGTCTGCATGATGAACTTGTGATTTATTTACCCCAAACACACAATCAATAAAGTTTTAATCAGTGGTATTATGATGCAGTCAGATCTGATGCATCAAGGGTAATCTTGAAAGATCCCCTCCGCATAGACATACATACAAATGTATGTGTGTGTGTGTGTGTGTGTGTGTGTGTGTGTGTGTGTGTGTGGTTAATATCCTTAAAATTACACCCACTCTGTCTCCCTCATTAAAAATGACTGAATATGTAAATATTCCAGAGGTTTTTAAATGTTGTCAGAAGTTGATGCTGGACACACCTTCACTGTACAGTCCATTCTGGAGGCTTTATGTTTCCACACCACACTGTCTACGCTCAATACTGGACCAGGATCGGCTTCCAGACTATTTGTTACGTCACAAATCACGCTCGTATGCCCACCTCTTAAAATCAGATTTACAATGGGCACAGAAAAATGTTACACATTCTGCAATGTAGCAATTCTGCAGCCTTCTAGTGTCAAACTCTGGACATGTTTTGCACTTTGTGTGTTCAGCACAGTCTGCTGTGTCTGAAAGTAACATAATAGAGAGTTGCTGCTTTTTACAGTAGCGGTCCCAAGTTTATATACACTTGTAAAGAACTTGTATATCGTGTCACACACACACACAAAAGTATAATAAACTATAATAAAATTAATTATTTCAGGTTTTTGTGACAAGGTAGTCTGTGTTCCAGTCCTTCCATCACAGATGAAGATGTCATGTAATGTGACATAAATGTTGAGTGCACAATGTAATGGCTATAGAATAATGACACCATCAGCATTAACATCGGCTCCCCATGAATCTCCCTTTCATTGTGCCTTTTCTTTCCCTGCCACCAGGTATGAAATCTCCTCGGAAAATGAAGACTGGCTGGTAGCATTTCTTAATATCTGCTTGGAATTAATTAACTCAAGTTTTGTCCTGTGTTTTAAGTAATTGTTACCTAACCCTAACAAAAAATAATAAAAAATAAAATAAAAAAATAATAAAAAATACAAAAGGAAAAGTTGTTTGTTTCCACGTCAAATGAATGTATTGTCAATCTTATCAGATCAGATAATCAGCCAGACGATAATACAGTATATTAAAGTATAAACGTTCATATAAATATATGTTTAAATTCCTTTTACTTGTCGGCTACTTTGATACATAAGCATATTTATTGCAGGAAAATTACTTAAGTTAATTGAATATCGACACTTTTAATCAAGTACTAAGTTATTCGTGAGGGGGACCTTTACTTTTACCCTAGTGATAATTCAACACAAGATCTTTACCTTTACTCAAATATGACTGTTGGGTGCTTTTTTACCAACCTGCAGTTATGGCTGTATTTGCTGTTAACTGGCTGGTTGGTGAAAATATGTCACTTTATTATTGCAAACATCACACTAGAATTTAAACCCTCTTGGACGCAGTTAAAGGCTTTATCTTTACTTAAAATAACACAGTGAACTAGGTTAACTGGGAACTACCTGTAGCTGTTGCCTCCTGAAGTTCACTCAGTTGGCCACTAGATGGAGACAGAGAGTGTGCGGGGGGTGTATGCTGTTTGCTGTGTGCATACATCTGCCTTTATTTCATTATTGAAGGCAGGACAGTGTCTGATATACACCGACATTACTCTGCTGCACTCGCTCCTCCTGTCACAGAGAACTAACTTTTAGTAGTAAACTGGTTAGAGAGGTGTCGTGAGGGAAGTGGGTTTGTGGGTGTGTTTCCTTTGTAACTCAGAGGTGTGATGCCAAAGCCCCTTGTCCTTACAGACACAACACATAAGTGTGCATACATAACATAATACAAATAACATCAAATGTTTTTATTTGTTTAATTAAAAAGAAATGTTTAATGACATGTTAAGTTAGACATTTTAAATATTTTCGCTTCCTTGGCATAAGTCGATGTGAGGTCAAAAGTCAGCCAACCTCACTGAAATGACTCAACTACAATATAGCATCAGTATTTGCTCAAATATTGAAAGAAAATGAAGAGGATGGTTGACACACTGTTCTCACAACTTACAATCTTCATTCAATGCACATTAACTTCAACAGAGATGTGTATTTATGTCAAATTAATATTAAAACGTCACTTATTTCAGTGTGGTGGTGTGATACATGTAGAAGTGCTCGATTGATGCCACCCAGTGAAAATCCAGTGAACAACCGGCACATCCATATTTGTCCCAGGTTGTGAACAACAGTTCCACCCAGCTGGCACACCGGAGTTACACAAATCAAAACGCGCCTGCTATTAAGACATTACTGCTCAGTTACACATTCATCCAGATGAGAAGATAAAAGGCTGTCAGTGCCTGATGGGTTCAGTGCTGCTCTTATTTGGCTTCAGGTCCACATCTTTGTCTGCAACAAAGGGATTCTCGTTGTTTTATGGCGCCAAACATTATCAAAATGCTCATAAAAAAAAAAAAGAAAAAAAAGAAATTATATGTAGGAGTTGCTTCATTCAAAGTGCATTCATCAGGAGCCACTTTGAATTTTAGAACCTAATTATCTTTAACTTCCTCACCAGATCCACACAACTTTGATTAGATTAGATGAAAAGTGTATCCTTTTTTTATTATTTTGTTCCAGAACATCACATGATAATACTAAAATGATAATAAAGTAACCATACGCAATATTCAAAAATACTGTCATTCATTTCGTTATAATCACAAAATGAATTCTGGGTGTTACTTTAGCCACTAATCTGTCTGAGTAGGACACCTAAAAGATGAAACTTTGGGCTCTTGTGATGGACATTATCAACAAAATGCTTCCATGCAATCTGATGTTGCATTTACTCCCAACAGGTAGAAAGAACAGACAGCAACATAAACAAGGCGCGTTACATTTTAAACTGATCAGTTTCATTCTTTTAACTTAGACAACGCTCCGCAGTCAGTCCATATACTCTTATTTGTGCGTTCTTGAAGATACAGACAGTTACAACAAAAACATTTCAGTAATATTAAAAAGGGAGGCGACCGAGGAGAGGAAGCTGCTGTTTGGACTCCACAGCTGTGATTCTCGGTACCTCGTCTTGGAGTCTGACTTTCCCCAAATCTGTATTATTCAAGTTCAGGGAAGAGGGGAGACTTGAACAAAATCACCTTCCCCCAGGACTTCCCAACAGGAACCTATGAGGAAAAACAAGAAAGAGGCACCGTGTTGTGAGGAACCAACTCTGAAGACACAGTGCAGAAACTGGTACCTTTTAAATATCTTATGTCTTTTCTTTTTGTTTTAACAGTAGGGACTCTTCATTCCTTTGCATATGAACACCTGGTTCATAGTCACTTATTTTTTACAGGATAAGAGGGGCTAATATAAAGTCATTGACCTTATGACAAAATGTGACACGTTTTGATTTCCAATGTGTTTAGATTTTGAGCTTTCAGTGTGCGATCTGTTTCTTACCACTCTGATCTGGCCTGAACCGCCTCGCCCCTCACCAGCCTCTTCCTGTCGTCCAGGGGGCGGGCCAGAGCTCGGAGCACTCGGGCCCGAAACGGCAACACCTGAAACAGTGACATATGTTGGAAGGTATTTGACTGTTTTGTAGCAGTATTAGATGGGCATAATTGAGTTTGTACATGTATATAATTTGATGTTAAAAAATTTGAGTGCAACAGAATTACAAAACTCAAGTTTTTCTTCTCAATGGCTTGTGAAGGTTTTCTTCCAGTGTCCATAAAAATAGTAATACTGTAATAATTTAATAGGTCAAATATGCTGTATTTATATACTGGGAGGGGTAGCACACTATTTCCTACTGCAGCCAATTTGTGCAGCTACTAGTTACTCTCAATGCAGACAGTAAATAAGTCTGACTTTAATATATATATATAAAAAAACAAATGGGTTCACTGAACTGTTAACAAGCTAGTCCCAGCCCCTCTCAATCCATATTACCACTCTGAGCTTCTTGTCTGGACTGCTAGCGGCATATCTAACTGAGCTAACTACGGTTAGCAGCAGTTACTCTGAAGAATCCACATTAATAATATACACAGGTAATATACTACCCCCTATATGTTTGGAGTATAAAACTGAGAGTTAGCCAATTCTTACCTATTGAACCTTAAAGGGTTGAAACATTTTATTCAAAATTCTTGAAAGGAATCATCTGAGGTTTCCTTCTGTGTTAAATGAGTTGCCTCAAAGCAAATTCTTACTTGAGTCATTGAGAAGAGACTAACCGTGTGATTCTACATTTTTTTAACAGCTAAAACACGGACAGCTTTGTGTTTTACCTCATGTACGGGGAAGCGGGAAACAGCATGGATGCACCGCAGTGAAGTGATTCTTACGCTCTGCAAGAAACAAGAGATATAGATCAAGATGGTTACAATATTCATAATACATAATGAGAAGCTTTCATTTGACCAATCAAGACACAGCATGATACAACTGAATATGTGCAGTGTGGCACCTTCGAACAGAAGGGATGAGCTGGAGAGTCTCAGTCTCTCATCTCTTAATGTATATTTTTGGGGTCGACATGCAATTGTCATCGCTGATATATATACACTCGGTTTTTCTTTATTCAGAAATATCAGCAGTTAAAAAACCCTCCAAGGTGTGACATCTCACTAACCATGGCTCGACTAGATGTGAGGGCCAGCAGCCTGCTGACCAAAGCCTCTAGCTGCTGTATGAGTGCTGCTGGTGGGTCGACAAGGACGGGCTCCAGGCAGGACAAGGTGGACAGCTGGACGCCCTGGTCGGGACATGACAGGGCCTCCAACAGCAGAGACAGAAGCTGGACGGGGACAGAAACCTCACATTAATGTTGACCGATGGCAGTTATTGAAGTTCTTTAAAAGAAGTGACTGAAAATGAACCTGCAGTGACCGCTTGCAGCAGTTTGGTCTTTACTCACCGCTGGTAGTTCAGTGACTTGAACCTGTTTGGGCAGTTTGTTGACGATGTTAGACAGAGCCTTCAGGTAGTTGGGCTTTTTCTCTGCAGGGAAATTTGGAAATTTCACATATCAAATGTCCCGTAAATATCCTTCAGAGCTTATAACTACATGAAGTCCCTGTCCTTGAGCTGTGTGTGACACTCAAACATACAAACAGTTGTTTGTGTGGCGAAAAGCATTCAGAGATTTACTCGCCAATGCTTAAATAAATTCTGAAATGTCTGTAATACATAGCAGCCTCTATTTCTGTCTGCCTTTCATGATAGAAGACATTTTCAATACACGATTGTTAAAGCAGTGCCAAATACCTTGGGGTGCAGCGTTGAAGCCCTGGACCAACTTGGCTGAATTCTCGCTGAAGAAGCGCTGGCGGTACATGATGCGTACGTCTGCGTGACAACTGCGGTTCAGCACGTCGGCAGAGTCGCTCATCAGCAGCGAGAAGCCGTCTGCTGCCATCGGACCGAGGTCGGCATCATCGAGCAGAGAGAAGAGCTTCAACAACACACAGTGGGAGAAAATTTAAACCACATGTCTGCAAAAGTTCGTGAACTACAAATGGAGAGAATGCAACTGTTGTTACCTTGTCAATCAGTGCCGTGGACAGAGGGTGGTATCTGAGAAGCAGAGCCTTGGCAACCTGGAGACAAGAGCAACTTCACTTCACCTGCTGCTTCTCACACCAACACAGAAGTTTATTCAACTTAACTTATCAACTTAGTATGTTCACAGACAACTGACTGAAAAATAAGTTAAAAAAATTAATTTGTGTAATGTCACATACTAAATGTTTTTAATTGTCTGTCCAAACATTTTGACAATCATAAAGCAACCTTCTCGAAAACAGCGTGACACTTACCCAGATCATGAGGGTGAAAGCCTGAGTGCGTACAGACGAAGACTCAGAGTCCAGCTCACTACACACTCTCTTCATTGTGCTCTGAATGAGGCTGTCCAGAGGATCACCTGAAGAAGAAACCAACACAGCTGCTGTTAGGCAACACAGTTTGGTTCTCATGTTGGACAAAAACGAGGAGGAGGAGAGTGTACGGACAAACTGACCCTGCGCTCTCTTATTAACCAGGCCGGCAAAGCACTTTGCAGCCGAGGTGTACGACGGCGGGTGGCTGCAGGTGCAACTCAGCTCCTCCAGTTGCGACAGCAGTTGATCCATCTGAGGCACCTCCACCTAGATGACAGCATGCACCACTCAGAAAACAGCAACAGCGACGGAAACATTTGTAAAAGCAGAATTAAGTGATGGAATGTAGACTCACGCTGCGAGGTAACGAACACACACATCCCATTAGCAGACAAACCATCTGGGACTGGCTCCATGAGTCCCCCTTCTGCTTCTGGGGAAACATTACATGTATCAATAAAAAAACATTTTCACTTAACACCGACTTGAGAAAGATCTGCAAATCCAAAGATTCTCAGCCACTACATTCAAGCTGTAAGATATAAATAATATGAAACATTCTTATGAAATTTTGTGACAGTGTCTAAATGACTAAGAAGTATTCTTAATACAACCCAAAGTGCACAAAAGTTAGGATGCTGTGAAATCAAATACAGAGTGCAACGAGCTGTGTTTCATGACAACAGCTTTACGAAGTGTTCCTGTGTAATGTTCAGGTGTTTTTGGAGCATTTTACAACTTCCCCTGTCTTTTGTTGCCTCTGTCCCAACTTGTTTGAAACATGGTATCTAAAGAAGTCGATAAGATAAAACATTAAATTCACTGACTGTGTACTTTTTTCTACTCTTTTTTTTCTAGGATCCAAACTTTTTTTGGAATCAGGGTTGTATTGAGTCTTACAGTGATCAAACTTGAAATCCAGGTTCATACAAACCTTGAGCAGCTGGATGTGTGAAGGGAAGGAGTTGTCAGGCAAAAAAGAAACATCACCATCCAGGAAGAGAGACACAGCCCTCGACGCTGTCTTTTCCGCCAATCTGGAGACATGAAACACCCCGAAAGGAAACCACACAAACCTCATGAAAAATGCTCTGACAGTGTTTTGTGAAAAACAAATCAAAGACACTGACTAAATAAGAAAAGGTGAGAAACACAGGAACTGAAGACATATTACGTTTTTTTTTCTTTTTTAGAAAAGAAACTCATTCCCAGCTGAATACAGTTTCATTGTCCGTCAACTAAAAACCAAATGCATGTGGTGATAAAGTGTATGACATTCATCTATTTCAACTGAATTAAATTTGGATTATTTATTATAACCCTGTTCTCTTCAACTAATTTAAATAACTTGATAACTTCCCCTGACAAAGCTTAGTATGTTTTTACATTGACATGATTTAGTTCAGATATCAGTAGCATGGCATCGTGGTTTTCAGCTTGTACTGACGTGGGCTGCAGCCTGGAGCAGGAAGTACTGATGACAGGGACCATGGCAGACAGGACCACCTCCTCCAGAAGAGGACTACGACGACCAGTTGACCCCTCACCTACAAAACATCACAGAGGATTTCACCTGAAATAATTCACCTCTTCAACTGTCATGTTAAAAAACGGTAAAACGATAGTGGAGCTGTTATGAAGAGAGAGGGAGCCATTAATCATATGCCAAGGAGACAGACTATTTTGAATATGACTCTGGTGGAAGTGTAAAAAATGATCAGTAGACACAGGTAGAAAATATGTGGGGTTTTGGTGAAAGGTTAAAGAGAAGATTGTCATCATTTTATTTCGGCTCAGAACTGCTCACCTTGCAGCCCTGCCTGCAGAGCCAGAGACAGCAGGCGCGGGATGATGATGTCATGGAAGCACCGTCCCGTCTCCTCGGTGTCCTGAATCTGCTCTGCTATTCTCTGGAGGCTGCGACACGTCAACACCACCTCCTCCACTGAGAAACCAACACTCCCTGAAAAAAACATTACACTGACCTTCATCTGAACCTGGTCACAAGTATATTAATATCCAGGGAAAAAGCATGAATTATTTTGTAATATTTAATAAGATGCTTATTTAGATTAACAAGACTATATAAGTGTCAACAGCATCATAAACATGTTTATAGTTAGATTATACAGCATTTTTAAGCACTTATAACAACCATGTTTACAGTTTACAGTATGTCATTTAATACAAATGCTTACTTGCTCAAATATGGAGAGATCATTTGGACTGATTTAAGGCAATTTATGAGAAAATGCAAAAGCATTTTGTGTCATCTAAACAATGAATGTTGTTTATTTTTAAACAGTCGACTTCCACCAATCAAATTTGTCTGCATCAGAAGTAAGAAAGCTATCCGTCCACGCAGATTACCTGTGTGTGCTGAGCTCAGGACCTCCAAGAGGACAGGTGTGCTCTCCTGAACGACACTGGGCTGAATGGACACCGCAGCGAGGGCAGACAAACACCGCTGGCGCAATGCGTGATGGGACTGCTGCTCAGAAGCTTCTCTGTTGTTGTCTTCATCCATGGGCTCTGAGCAGGGGAGAGGAAAAGGTTTGTCAGGTTTATTACTGGTGGTCCATTCAGCTGATGTAATGTTAAACTTATAAATGAAGACAATTACTGGATTAAGGGTTGCAGAGACTTCTTTTCGCTTCAGTTTTAAAGAACAAATCACCTATCAGTGCCAAAATATATGAAGTGTTTTCATAAATTTCCCGTAACCATATGTTGTATTTCCATTACACATTTTTCACTTACCAGAAAACATCTCCTTCTTTAGTCTCGGGATCAGTTTAGTGATAAAAGCTGTGGGGTGCAACTCTGCTAAGGCTCTAGCACACTCTATCACAGCAAGACTGGAGGCGGAAACAAAGACAGAGACGTTTCTGATTTGTCAAAAAGAAAAAAAGGCAATATGGAAGCTTTGTGTATTTCAAAGGGAAACAGAGAATTAGCGACACAGGAATGAAAAGGATGCCAGAGGAGAGGAGAGGAGAGACAGATGGAAGTATGCTCAACGTGAGCTGACCTGACTCTGTCGTCCTCCTCCGTCAGCAACAGTCTGATCAGGTGATCTACGGCCAGCTCGATATCAGAGTCCAACAGCAGACCTGACAGACACAGCACATCTGTAATATTATATCACTGCTGAGTTTCTGACCAAATCTGAATCTGCTGTGAGTGCCACAGATCATCTCACCTGTTTGCTGTGCCAGTGAGGTGAGCACAGAGGTGGCTGTGATCTGCAGGCTGGCATTAGTCTCTGCCACAGCTGAAAACACCATGCTGCACAGCGACGGACGGAAGGCTCCAAACACACTCTCCTCTAATGTGGAAGGACAAAGGAAACAGACACATGTTAAGAATCTGGGGTTTGTGTCTTAAGTCTTTTATTTTAAAATAAAATAGCAGATAATCATTTTTGAAGTTTCATTTGTTTTGTACTCGACAGGTGGTCAATTCTTACATATTGCATATTTAAATATCTAGATTTTATCAGGGTCCACTCTACAGCAGAAAAGTTATTTAGTAATATTCCTAATAATCTATCAAGAGGATTTTATTTTGAAGAAATAATAAAGAAAGTATCAATTATCAAAATAGATAGATAGATTCAAATCAGACAAAAATTTTGCTGAAAGTAAAATATGTAAAACGTGAACGGACACCCTGCAGTAAGAGATCAGCACTCACCGTTCTCTGGGGCCTGGCAAGTTTTTACTGACTGGATGAATCGCTGCACCACTTCCAGTAATGTTCGTCTGTGGGAACACTGTGCAAAGAGAAAAAGACCATGATATCATCACAAGCAATCCCTACTGATCGAAATATTTCATGAATTTGTGAATGAAGATAAAAGAGAATCACCTCAAAAATAAAGCCTGAGTGTTACGATAAAAGAGTGCAGGTAAGAGTGGCCGTTATCTATAGCCAAACTGGTTCAGATTCAACTAAACATCTGGATTTCAGCTTTACTTGTTTACCTGTGATCTGTTGTTGTACTGCTCCATGAGAGAGGGCATGACAGCGGCTGTTATGATGTGGCTCGCCCTGTTGGAGGCGCTGCAGGCGGCCTGGAGCAGTTTGGCACTGGGCCACACAAGCTTCAGGTCTGGTTCACACAGGTGATGTTTGCAGTCTGGAATGACATCACACTTTCAGTAAAAAATACAAAAAAAACCAAGAGCACTGGACATGTTTTACTGCATCATAATAATATGGTAACCGCACTAAAATTACCCCAGGGTTGGGTGAGATGACACCATGTGACTGTATGTTTGCGTCCACAGGTAGAGATTTGGCAATATTGTTTTACACTGCACGGCGTTGGCAGATGGGAGATATAACATTATCATAAAAATGATGGAGAAACACGCACTATATTTTGCTTTCCTGATAATGTCATGAAATAAATTAAAAAGAAACAATGTACACTTAAACGAACTACTAACAAGCCTCACAAGATCAAATTACCATACATTACAGCTTTTTGGGCATTATTGATCCTACTTAAAACAATGGATATAACTATTGCACAAATGTGATTACTTATCATATATCTGGCAACACTGCCTTCACAGGAGTGTCTCTTAGATAGTATATTATCTTGGGGCTCCATTGTCATTTGATCTCATAATCTTGTGAAACCAGCTCAATCCATGCGAAGTAATGTGATTTGGATTGCCAGTCGGTTCACCACCCTGAACAATTGAATTATGGATCTCATTTGAAACTTTAAAAGCATCCTTGTTACGGCAGTTACTAATCTTAATTGACTTGGCAAATTGTTTGACAAAAATCAAAAAATACCTGTCAATATCTAGTGTTCAGCCAAAAGTTCTGTCTAAATTATAATATATCTTATATCAAAAAGGTACTTATATCACTTCTATGTTGATGAACTGAATATTAAATCCTCCTAACTCTAACTGCACTTTGGCAGGAAACTAACCATCATCTGAGGGGAATCTTTCTATCTTGTTGACAAGAACAAGAAATTAAAGAACTTGAACAGTCACTGTGGTAGAATTTCCTGCCCATCTACTGCAGTCAACCCTCCCATTACCACAGCTTTGACATGTTTAATTCAAACTCTGTTGTTTTTGTGTGATCCAACTAAAGCTCTAATAAAACTGACATTATCCACATGTTTTAATCCATGTCGTGCTTTTTGCAATTATACATTCTTATAAGGTCTATTTCACAACACTTCACCTTTGAGTACAAGATCCAGGAAGATGCAGAGAGAGTCTTCAGAGTCAGAGTTGAGGACTGAGCGAGACAGACAGGAAGTGAGTGCGGTGAGCGCAGCGAGGCCAGCAGACTCAATCTTCTCGCTAGATGTCTGAAACACCTGCAGTGAAACAACAAGAGTTAAATGTGTTTGAAGAAGTTCATTTTGACAAATCTTTGTGCATGAAAAGTGTTTTCAGTGCGTTGGGCCATTTCTTTTAGATTCTCTCAGTTGCATTCTCACTTCTGATGAACCACCCATCAGCTCTATGGTTAGGAGAATGTGACTCACAATTTCCATATGTCCTATTATTAGAAGTTGGTTGAGTTGGTTGATGTGAATACAGTCGCGAAGATACTTCTTGTTTTTTAGTGGCTAAAGAAACATTTCTCACTAATCAAATAAGCTGAATACCATCTCCATAAAAGAAACTCACACTTAAAAAGATGCAAAATGTAAGAATAAATAGGAGCAGCATAACTGCTAACTGATGTTAACTGTTTGGATGGCTTGTTAGCTCAGTTAGCCATTGGAGAATTAACTTCAGTGGACATCTCTTCAACCAATTACAAAGACGTGATTTGACGACATTAGATGACATTCTGTAGATAATTGAAGTTAATTTTTTAAATGAATGTAAATTTCTTACATATTGCACATTTAAAAGATGCTGAAATCAGTCAATTAAAATTACAAGTGCTTTTACTGATTTTGTATGAATGTATCTCAAACCTCTCGGCGCAGTGACGCCCACAGTCCCTCGAGGAACTCTGCCAAGTCCTTATGTTCATATTGTGACACACAGGCAGTCTGAAAAACAAAGAGTGGTGAGATAAGAAACCAGGTGCATAGATTGTGTAATGAGGTTCTGTTTTGCAAAAGGGAATATCAACAATATATCATCTACATTTATGGGCTTTTTGCACAAAGTAGCACAGATTTTTCTCACCAGAGTCTGCAGCGAGTCCAGCTTCGCACTCTGAACATCTGAGTCCAGCTTCTCGATGATGAGAGGTAACAGAAACTGTAAAGGATAATACACTTTCTTAATGGCACTCGTAGAAAATTGTGTTATACAATTCCTCTCAGGGCAAAACATCATCATTGCACCAAAAATCTAAACTTAAGTTGATAATGGTACCTCAGCAAACTGTGGTGTGCCAGCGAGGACGTCCCTCAGTGTCAGGATGAGCTCCTCTCTGGTGATGCCGTGGGGGTCATTGGGAGGCTGAAATGGATGGGAGGGTGGTTTGCATAGGGAGGGATGAGGGTGAGGAAATTAGAGACAGACAGATATCATAAATTCTCCGACAAATTAATCATGCATGTAATGTGTATGTCCACAACAAGAGGCTCTGCAGGTATGTGATGTTTGGAATTATAAGAATGTTATGTGATTTGGGTTGATGTTCGATCAAGTGAGTGTCAAGAGTGATATAAAGCTCATGCATTTGGTCCGTGAGATTCCTGGACTGTGAGGGCTGTAAAAGGCAATAAAAGCTTAAGTGCTGTTTCAGAGGCATTTCCATGTTGAGACCAGATTACCATTTAGGCAAAGAGCGTGGGTTTTGATCATCTTAATCATTGTTGATGGTTCACTTTTTGCTTGGATTTGAGCCTACAGGATTTCTCCTGCGGCCATATTTCAGGGTATACTTGATATATATATACACACCCAAAATATAAACCATCTAAACATGCGTCAGTGATCCACTAAATATTTAAGAAGCTGGTTCATAATTATCTGGTAACACAATGTTGCTCATGTTACACGAAACCTGACATGACATAGCAGCATTGCGGTATGTACCGTTTTTTCTCCAGAGAGTCAACAAACGATCACAGAGCTGCGATCCTCTGTGACGTACACATGGGAAACGTGCGTGAGCAGATGAGGAGGCAGACACTGTGTGATTGTTTTCTACACAATCCCCCCTGAGGTCACAGGAAGTCAGTGATGACATTTCTGTCTGCTGTCCACTCTGCTTTCGTCAGCACTTGGGAAAATGCAGCTGAGTAAACAGGGACTTACTGGGCTGAAGTCGATGGGGAAATAGCAGGATGTCACTTCGAACAGCTCCTCTGTGAATTTACCTGAGAGAGCACACAGGAAATTAACAGGAGGCTAAATAGAGTCAAGAGCAACAGAGGCGAAAAATGCTGCATGGGTGTTTGCACCTCTATGTGCTCTCACCTAGATCATAACCTCGATGGACGATGTTCTTAGCGATCTGGAAGGCTAACAGGAGGTTGCGAGGATCCCTCTCTCCGTCCATCGATTGGACAAAACCAAACACAAAGTCTGCACCCAGACCCTTCAGCTCTGTGAATGAGTCACAAAGAAATACACAATTAGGCTACAACAGTAGGGTGTCGGCTACAACTGTTGAATATTACGACAAGTAAATCTATGACCAGAGAGTAGAAAATATCTGTGTCCTTTTTTCTGTTAAATAAATTATTTCATTTTATTTTTTGCTATTATTATGTTTAATTCTACTACAGTAAAAGCCTTGATCATTGTGGGAAACTGTTTGGACTTTATCATCTGACACACTCTGAGTCAGACTTAAACACGATTTCGCTTACCAGCTTCTCTGGTCTCCATGAGGTTGATGAGCATGCTGTAGACACAAGCTCTCTCCGCCAGCATCAAAGACTGGAGAAAAACAAACATGAGCTTTTATTTACCCATGATGCCCAAATGTAAGAACAAATTAGAAGTATCAAGCTGACTTAAAAAGCATAATTGATAAAAGAGGAAGTGCTTTGTGTACATAGAGGAAACAAGACAGCATCTTCACACACCCTCAGAAGTGTGGTCAAATATTGCATGGGTGTCTATTTGCATACATCAGGAATCAAGAGGAAGTTAGATGCATTTAGTCAGTTACACACTGCTGTTGTGTATTTTAACATCTGGCCAAGGACATCAGATGAAGATAAGACCTGTACACTAACTTATATACAGTTTTTTCTCTATTGAACTTTGTTTCTCACAAATAAAACTAAACAATATTATTCAGTACTGCTGTCACTAATGGATTAAAATCCTTGTTGTACCAATTCCTCACGAAAACACTCAGGATACTCTGACAACAACAGACTTCCTCAGCTGAAGGCAGGTGACAACTTTTACACCTTTAGTGTAACACAAAAGCGAGTCTCACCTGAACGTGGACATCCTGGAACAAAGACCTCAGCATGGACACAGCTGAGCCAGGAGGCAAAGCTGTGCATTTTGTCTGTGGAGGAGGGAAAAAGCATAAACACACTTACAATGTGCATATATTGGTCTCTACAATCCCATCTGGAAGTTCTCAAAATGATTATTAGACCTGCTGAGCAGACACTAACGTTCAAACTAAACGGTCAGTTAATCTTACGCAGGATGTTTCACACATTTCTCACTGAAAATCTAAGGACAGACACTCACCAGCGCTCTGAGTCCCTGCAGAACAGGCGGTGTGATGACATAATGGTCCTTTAGCCGGTTTTCATAGAAGGCAATGAGCACTTCCACTGGGGAGAACAGAGACAGGGGGACAAGCTGATGAAGTCAGTCTTTACATAAACTCTACAAAATAGAAGAGGAGATGTGTACCTTCTCTCTCTGTAAGACCTCCATAGCACTCTTGTAAGACTTCAGAGAGAAGCTGCACGCCTCTGGCTCGTGTGTGAGGCTGCGAGCTGGTCAGACTCAGTCTAAAACAGAGAAGAAAGTAAAGAGTAATTACAGTTCAATAGAAGAATTTAATATCCACTTATAAAACATACCTCTACCCTGACTGGCTGGGTGATACTGCCAAACAGTTTCTTACTATTTTTAAGTGAAACAAGGTCTGTAACATCAGAACATCCACCACCTCCCTTGTCTAACACGTACCAGAATAAAATAAGAGTAAGCTATATAAGGCATGCTTCTGTTTTGTTCATATTATTGCTATAATGTTGGTAAAAACTGTGGCATCTTACCCCAGTGCTTCCACTAGCTGAAGCACTGTAAACTCTCCATCTTTGACACCTTAGCAGAAAGAAAAGTTTAGTGAGTTGTAGCATCGTCAACCAACCACAAACACACACAGAAAAAAGGCATAAAAACACATGGCAATCGCTAATTTATCCCTCATAGTTAACTACAGATTAACTAGCAGCATCGGCGGGGTTCAAAGGTACCGAGTTCATTGACAGGATGCTTTCAGTTGGAGACAAACAGGGCAGCTAGCAAACAGCATGCTGGGAAACGACACCGGGTTAGCATCAGAATTCACATTACTAGTCGAATGACAGCACAATAACACTTTAGGCATGCATTCAGTTTGTGCAGGCATCGTGACAAAACGAGCAGACCATTGTCAAAACGCGTGTGTTTTGTATCATGAGGATGTTACACCACACAGGATGTTGTGGCGCTAAGTTAGCTTGTTAACCATCATGCCTGTGTTGCGCATCCTCGAAGCGGCAGCTTAGCAGCCACAACAGCGCTTTTTTCGCAATGAGCTATTCTGCGTAGGTGAGAGCGAAAACGGAATAAAGACCTGTGTACCTTTTGCTGTATCTTTGGCCTTGCTGTCCTGCAGTCCCGAGACATATTCCTCCACGAGAGACAACAGCAAGGCAGTGTCCGCAGCCATCGTGCCTCTGAAACTCAACAAGACAACATGCGCATGCGCCAAAAGTTAGTGATGAAACGCAAAAGTGACCAATTTTACATAAACGTTTATCATTTAATAAATAATTCAAGGTTTATTAATGGACATTTAAGTCACGTGAATGTCGCCGTAAATTTAAACGTTTGCAAAATGTTGAAATAAAACCGCTGTTACTTTTTGGTGCTGCCTTCAGGTGCTGTCCGAATTCCGAAACAGCCTAGCAAAAGCCGAATTCTCTGTGATGCTCACCTCACCCTTTCTATGCGGTACGCTGTGTTTTTTAACCAACAGTTTCAAAGGAATAACGACGAGTATTGGTTTAAGTGATGTCACATGTAACTTTTCGGAATAACTGTGTGAAACCTACGTCGGTGTTAAAATTGTTCGCACTACCGTCCATTCATAATTGCTTTTCGTCCTGACGTAAGAGAACCCAACACCTGCCTGCGTGCTTACGCGCAGGCGTAAAAAAGTTCGGTGGCGCTAGCTCTGCCGCTAGTCACCTTTTACCAGCAGAGAGGGAAGTAACATTTAGGAGATTTAAAAGAAGAGGAATTTGGAGACAACGTCAGAGAATTTAAGCGGCGTACCGAGGGCTGCGAGAGAGCGCAACTATCTGCTGCTTTCGGGAGAAACTCAACGAGCAGGGAAATTATCATCACGAGTGCGCGGAAGTTTGTGTTTACTGATGTTGCGGTAGCTAGCTGGTTGGCCCTGTTAGCTTGTTAGCGAGGAAGGTGCGCGCTGTTTGGACTGCTAGACATCGGCAATTACAACCAGCCAAACTTACCAGGCAAGTAAGAGAACTGTCACGTTGCTGCTTATATCGTAACAGTAAGAAGAAGCTGTTTGGCAGAGGTTGCGGCGGCTTGCTGGTTCGGCTATCAAACTCTTGTAACGTTGGTGCGGGCCACGAGCTTTGACTCTTGAGGGGTCGAGTCAAACACAACCAGATACTAAAAGAGAGAAGACGCACATTGAGCCCTGGTATTACATGTCTAGATCAGCTCGGCGCTACCAAACATCGGTGTCTCCCTCTCGGCCGTCACGGATGACCTGTCAGGCTCGCAACGTTGGACCTGCGAACCGTCCTCCTCACCGGACCTAGTTCATCGTCTTCGCCCGTGATGGGCCCCCTGTTCAGCTAGTACTACGCGTGGAAACGATCTGCAGCCCTCTAACCATGGGAGGATGTGTGGGGAGATACTGGGAAGGCTGGGAGGACACACAGAGCCGAGGCTCGTCTAGGAACGGCGGACGAGGAGGTGAGACTACTTGGACTCTGTGGGATTGTGTATATGTGTAATTCTAAAAGCTGTTATTCTTGCAACACTTCTTCTGATGTACTTTTATCCTCAGTGATTGCATTGTCAGATCAGTCCTTTTGCCAGCTCAATGTGTTAACCCCTGCTGGGATGAATAATGGTCAATGACACCTGACAGCTTTCCCAGCTCTGCTTAATTGCATGTATACACAGAGTATGCAAACCTAATACACATTGAAGTGCACACAAACAGCACCAGATGTGGTCGAGACTCGCTTCTTTCGTTTCACCCCCGCCTCAGACTCAAATGCATCTCGAGTGTCCACTTGTGATTGGGTTTCACCTCCTTGCTCACATTGGGTTTTTTTTTCTGTGAGGAATGGACTGCTGGGTGCATCACTCTGGGTGGTCTTTTCTCCATGGTATTCACAGGGGAATTAATTTGCATTCACAATGCACCACATATTCTCTTTACATCAGCATGTTTGGAAACGTGTATTCAGTTTCTTTTTTTTCTTTTTTTTTTCGTCTCAAGTGGACTATCGTATTGTGCACAGTCACAATATGCAGAAAATGCCTGATGATGATGATGATGAACAACATAACAGAAAATAAAGCAGAAGTGCACTGATGGATGTGCATTATGAGGCGCTGGACAGACGGTTAGAAATGTATTTCATGCTGGAGACACATTCCTAGACTTAAGTGTAATGCAGTCGTAATTCACCTGTATACTGTCTGGATTCAGCTCACTTGTTAAAAACCAGTGCAGAACCATTGTGTGTGTGTGTGTGTGTCCTCTGCAGCGCAAAACGCCAGTCAGCTGCTAATTCTCGCTGGTTAGTGAAAGTCCCTCCCTTGTTTTGCCAGTACACTGGCTTTAGTGTAACTCCCTTGTGCTGTTTAAGTTGAGCACCTAGGCAAACTCGACCATTAGACCCACCTTCGACACTGATTACTTCCAAATTCACCAACAAAACACCTACAAACACCTGAAGGTGTGCTTATAACATAGTGGACAATTTTCTCACCCAGCAATTCCCAGCTTCACGCTTAATTTTGCGACGGTGAGCTTATTAGGCTAACTGCCATCTTAAAAGTGTTTGGTATTGTAGTCCTGTGTGCACCATATTAGGCTGCTGTTTTATGGTAAAGTTGGCGTGGTTACCGGAAATGGCATCGCTGCTGATTTGCAGATTTATTAATTTCAGGGACTCGTGTTTAGGTCCATTACTTACTTACCCTCCCGGAAGATAACATTCTCCTGGAGATAAACACTGGACGACTGCCACGTTTTGTTCCTTCACACTTGTGTTCGATAGTGACAGATAGAATTTGGATTGCTATGTCAGCACTAAGTAAGAGTAAATGTTGTATTTACAGCCAGACTAAACTGAGTGACGCAGGCGCCTCGCAGCTGAACTGGCAGACATTCTGAATTTCTGTGTACAGACGAATATGTCAATATATTTAGCACAACCTTTTTGTGAACACATGAAAATGCTTATTGTTTATTGGATGATTAGAGGCGTCACTGGCGTGCAGGTTTATGAATGTTGTAATAAACTCTATTTGGACAGGAAACAACCATTTAGGACCCGTCTGAGAGGTCTTTAAATGTCTGCTGAGGTCAGCTGTACCACACACTCAGCAGTTAAACAAATTCAGTTCAGCTTGTTGCATTACTGTCGCATTCAGCATAACTGAAGCAATAAAGTTCCCTTTTATCGTGACTGTTGAGGAATCTAACTGTCTGTTATTCATTTGGATGCAGGTTCAGCCTTCTTTGTTTCCTCCAACTGTACTGATGGAAAGTTTTACAGTCTTTCTCCAGCAGGAATTGTCTCCAGTTTACATCACATAGATGGGACATTTTTTAGGATTGAACATCTGATGTTAATTTATACAGCACAGTGCGACCTTCAAATGAATGTGTCTTGTATTTGTCGGCCGCCAAAGTTGCAGATGTACACATGCATAATTAAAGTTCAAGTCATCACAGCAGAGATTCCCGGGTATTATCAGTGTCTCATGGTAATTTCCAACTCTGATTGATATCAACAGACACTCCCTGCACTATGAGGATTTGATAAAAAAAAAGGCAAGTCGCATCATGTTCTGTTGCGTCATTCACTGGCTCCTGTAATATTCCTGTTGACACACCCTCGTACAGCAGAGGCTCTCAAATCTTTCCTATGATGCCCCTCTTCAGAGCCTGAAAGAAGGATCATGCAATTTTTGTCATTCACTGACAGTGGTAGGGGAAACAACCACACAGACAGACAGACATACAATCTGCCAAGTGAAGGAAAGGTTGGATATAAAAGAAGGCTCATGTTGTCTGGGATCATCTTTCACAATATACAATCATTGATTTCAGTTCTTAACAAGATTTGTTTGTATTTTCTTTTGGTGAAATACCTCTGTGATTAGGCCTGTTAGGTATGGATCGTAGCCCTACAGTTGGGTGATTTTCCTAGGCTGAGTAATTGATAGAACCCTGTACAACAAGGGTTGGACACTGAGCTATTGTACGAAGTACAAAACTGTTGTTGCAAAAAGTTTCATCGACATTAGAGGCATCGTGGAGTAACTGAATAATGTCGATTGTATGGGCAGTACCACATTAGAGAATTCTGTTCGCTATTGGTATTTGCATTAAAATCTAACTCCGACTGTACATGCTTCTGTCTTGGCATAGACTAATCAATAATGAAATTATTTTTATTGTATAATACACCAACATACACACCATACACAAGGGATTTTTCGCATGTGTTGGTTTGTGTTTTAGTTTGGTTGGTTTGTCATCAGGAATACAGAAAAAAACACTTGGGCGTGGGATGGGTCTCGGCCCAGAATAGACCCCAGTAACTTTTGGTGTAGATCCAGGTAAAGGGACGAATCTAGGTTTTTGTTTTTTTCTCACATTCTTCAACATTGCCACATAGAGTTTGTTTTTTTCCCCAGCGTTTTTGTTAATTTCTCGAGGAATAATGCATGGATGTCATTGAAAATCTGTGGTTATCAAATAATACCAATGTATCTTACAAGATGTCCTGAAATATCCAGTGTGGTTCATGCTGTGGTATAGTTGTTTTGGACCTGACTAAGTTATTAGTAGCTTGGTTGTGTAGCTCATCTCCATAGGAGAATTGGAGGTCTACCAGTCCCTGGTAGGGTCAGTGATTAAAGTGTGTATTTTCTGAAATACTACCATGTGCAGTGTGTGACAGAATGAATGTCATTGTTCCTCGTCTCTGGTGAGGGTGTTTTCATAAGTAATTTTATGGACTTTGTCAGTGACTATCTGCATGTCCAGAAAGCTTAACACACTGTTGTGGTGATAAGATAACCAGCTACAAGGCATGTGCTTGACAGCATGTGGGACTGTGTGTCTACTGAGGAAATACAGTCATACATGGTTTCAGTGTGCATCCGGGCCAACTTCCCTTCTATCCATTGTTGATCTCCAGTGTTAGTTCACTGATGTCTGCTTGCAAAGAGGAACACAGAAGACATTTCTCTCATGTCAGGGAATGTGAGAGGCTGTTAAATGCCTCCACAGCGCCAAGGCTACGTTATTTTACAGCTGAGCGTTCTTTTCCCAGGAGCAGCTAATCCTTTAACAGCCACCTATGGCTGTTGGGTGTGTTGTTTTGTTTGTGTCCCAACATACAGCACGGAGAAGCCTCGTTCATGGCGCATTT
This sequence comes from Diplodus sargus, assembly GCA_903131615.1. Classification (NCBI taxonomy): domain Eukaryota; kingdom Metazoa; phylum Chordata; class Actinopteri; order Spariformes; family Sparidae; genus Diplodus; species Diplodus sargus. The sequence continues at coordinate 878,234 of CAEMYA010000140.1, read as the reverse complement.
CATTAACAATCTTGAACACAACGTGCTTCCCCATAACCTCATCACATGGCAGCAGTTTTTATGAGTCCAGCTGTATGGAAACACCCTGATATTGCTTCACGTGTTTGCAATGCATTGCTTCATGTCTGTGTTTTGGTGGGCTTCAGTCAGGTTCAACAGAACCGTTTGTTGAATGATTTCCTTATGTTACTGACTGCTTTTCATACACACATTCCACCGAACCACACTTATTTCTATAAAATGTCCCTTTTAGATTTTATTTCTACCACTTGTTTGCGCAGTGTTTCCTTATAGCATACAATTTCTGGCAAGTGGTTTTGTTCTTTATTTTTTCTTTTGTAAAGAGTTCAGCTCACTTTTAACTTCAAGGGCTCGCATAAATACAGTTAGAAATTCCGGAGCAGAGGAAGCGTCTCTGATTTGTGTTGCTTGTCGCTGTTTCCCAATTCAAGCCCTCCTCTGATGACTTTTGTCAAGCTTCAGCGTCCTTAGCTGTCGAGCACGTCCATTGTTCAGAAAATATTCTCGGCAGATGTCATGTTGACTCAATATGTTGCTAAGAGATAACCGGGCAGAGTTCTGAGTCAGACCTCCTCCATGGAAAGAGGAGACATCAGTCACTACAGCTGAATCACATTACGGTGATGGGACGTTATTTTACCAAAAATATGGCTAGTTAGCTCTGTTAGCGATGTAGCTAGCGGTCCAGGTGTGTGTGTTTTCCCAGCTACTACAGTCGCACAGGAGCTTTGAAACCTGACAGCCTCACACTATCCAGTGGTACCTATACAGCTCCAAAATGAGGGTTTTATATCTTGTTTGTTTAATTCATACAAAAACCAAGTCTAAAGATGATGGACCGGCTTATAGTAGGCTTTTGAGGCCTATATTAATATCTGCATTTTGGGAAAACAAAAGCTGAAAAACCTCTATGAATCCCCATTAGATAACTTTCCATTCCCCTACTTTACTTTTTCGCATCATTTGGAAACAACTGTTGACCTCTAACCTAGTTGGACATTTCTGTAAAGCACTTTCTTGTTACTTATCAGCCAGCAAAGCACTGATACCGATGTATGTGACCAATTTATCTGACAAATTTATCGGTCTAGCTATAGGAAAGGCAACAAAATGTAGTTTCACGGGTGGTTACCATGACTTGGCCAGACCCCAGGAGTTTCACTGGCTTACTGGAAGCAGGTTGAGTTGCCAGAAACCAGAATAGTGTTCAGAGTTCAAAGGAATCACATCACATCTGCCCCTGTGTTGCAACAGCACAGACACTGGTCCCAGTGTACTGGCGATGCGTTTATCCAAGAGATTGTGTCACAACTACAGGCTACAGATATCAGTTACCTCTTGAAAAGAGGATGTACAACGGTATATTTCGCCCCCCTCCTTGTAAACAGGAAGTATCATTTTGCAACCAAGACAATTAGGTTGCCGTGAGCTACAACTGGAGCCTATAATTACTTTGTGGCCAATAAGCACTGTAAAATGTGTGCAGAAGTAGCTTTTAGCAGTTCTTGTTTGAACTCGTACCCAATATGGATGTGCTCACAACTTTTGTATGGGATTACAATAAGAGCTGCAATAAATAGTTTTATAATCGATAGATGGAAACATAATCTTCAGCTCCTTTTTAGATAATTTTAATTAATGAACGATCAAATCCATTTTCAAGCAAAAGTGGCAAACATTAAGTGGCTGCAGCATCTCAAATGTGATTTGCTGCTTTTCTCAACCCATATTACAGTGAACTGTCATCTTTGTTTTGCGTTTTTTGAAGATGTCACATTGATCGCACTGTTTTCAGATGTGTAATTGGCCAAACATTGAATCAATCATTGCAGCAAGTTACAGCCCTAATAACTCGGATATTGAATTAAAAGATGATGATTCTGAATTTTAAAGAAGCCCATTTTCTGTAGGCTTTCACTGGATTCATGGATGTTTATTTGGAATGGACCACAAAGATTAATGATAAAATGATATCCTCAGAAAGTGTAAGACACGATAGATAGATAGATAGATAGATAGATAGATAGATAGATAGATAGATAGTACGGATACAGGACTATACCCATTGTCTTATATTGTATAGACACCACGTGTCCACTACTACTTTGGCTGGGTCGTAGTGAGGAAGCCCCCCTCGCTTCACTTTGGGATTCACTCTGTCCCAAGTGCTCATCCTACACCACCTCATGACCTCCACATTGCTCCTCCTAAGCTGCCCGCACTATAAATAATTTGTTTGAAAGAAATGCAACCTCTTGGATGTGAGCCGTCTCCTTTATACTCCTCTTCATTTTCCACGCGTTCATTCCTCACTGCCTGGAATCTCCGCCTCTCAGGCATTTGGAAATGTAAGCTCACGCTGGTTTAAATCCAAAGGTGCCTTTTTGATAACATTGACTGAAGTGGCTGGCAGTTGACAACATTTACAGTTGTTGCAGAGGACTTCATCGCGGCTTATTAAAGTATCAGCCGCGGTGGGAAATGTTACACCAGTCAGTTGCTTGTATGATAATTTTAGTGTCTGGCAGGTAGCCATTGTTGATGTTTACCTCCTCGATGGTGGTTAGAAATGTTAGCTTTCTGTCCTGATGCGAGCCTACTATTTGCGTTTGACCTCTGCCCTGGTCTAGGTGTGCTTTGTATTAATATTGAATGGTGGGAAACACAGGTAAGGTTACAAGTCAAGACGGATATAGGCCACAGATGCTTCATGCATATTGCAAACTCTGAATGATCTCCTAATTTTAGAATTGGATGGCGTAGTGCGCTGGGGTTGGATGAGACTATCCATCTCCAGTGACGGCTATCGTTTCTCTCCGCTGGCACCTCAGTACATGAGTTTAAGGAGATGATAACACAGGACATGAATTATATGGGACACCGTATGATTCATTAATCAATCTGCCAATTCCTAGCATTCTGTGGCGCATTTACACGACTGCAAAATTCATTTAAATCACCAGTGGTACCGAAAGTACACTGAAAACCTTTGTCAGGATTCCGCTTCTCCCCTCTCTAATGACTTGTGTTATGACTGTGAGACGTCTGACTTCTAGTTTATAAATTATTAACATGAGATTTGCATAAGCTTGATATCAGCAACAATATACGCACGGAAAAATGAGTTTGGATTGGTAACATGCATCACGGTAACACACAGACCGCTGATCACTGCATGGTCCAGAAATGTTTCTTCTACTTGCGGAAATAAAGATTTATTAAATAATGGACCTCGCAGCAACCTGAGAAATTTCACTTGCGTTTAACATGTTCTTGTGCCTAGAATCACTTGTACACTGAAAGCTATAAGATCACCACAAATCCCCAGTCCACATATCTGTTGATTAATAAAACAATAACATTCTCTTAGATGAAGACTAGAGAAGTAACTGCACAATGTGCCACTGCTGTGTGATAACTTGTGTGGACTTTAACACAAAATCAAATCCTGTTCTGTGTTTCAAGACTTTAGTGGCTGTACCACACTTGTTTCAAACCGACAGAAATCACAGACCTTTTCACTACCCGCACTCATCTTTCCTTGCTTTTCTCTTCCATCACAGGGCGTAACGAGCCTCTGAAGAAGGACCGACCCAAGTGGAAGAGCGACTATCCGATGACCGAGGGCCAGCTACGGAGCAAGCGGGACGAGTTCTGGGACACGGCGCCGGCCTTCGAGGGCCGCAAGGAGATCTGGGACGCCCTGAAAGCTGCGGCTGTGGCCCTGGAGTGTAACGACCACGAGCTGGCGCAGGCTATAGTGGATGGAGCCAGTATTACACTGCCACACGGTGAGGACAGGGGATGTATGGATCGCAAAAACACTTGAAGAGAATAACCCAGGGTAACATTTATTTGTTTTCCTCCCGTGAAGGTACTCTCGCAGAGTGTTACGACGAACTCGGGAACCGCTACCAGCTGCCCGTCTACTGCCTGGCTCCACCCGTCAACCTTATCTCAGAGCGCAGTGACGAGGACCCCAGCGACAGCCCCGAGCCCCCTGCAGCACCCAAAAAGGAATTCCAGCTCAAGGTCAGTTTTGCTAAATTTATTGTGCAACTTGTGTAAGTATTTGTACTGTATCTGCAGTAAGTCAGCACACAGACACCTAGCTTGACTATGAGGTTGAATTTGTGGGCTTGAGTAAAAAGTCTATTGGATAGGCTATCATTAATTTGGCAGACGTATTCACGTCCCCCTCAAGATGAATTGTTAAAACTTTTCCTGTAGACCCATTATTATATGAAAAGTGTGGTTGTGACCTGTAAAACTAATGACGTCAGGAAATGGGCCTCAGCAACATGCAAGAATGCTGACATGCTAAGCTAAGATGGCGGACATCGAAACATCGATCAACATTAGCATGTTAGAATTGACATTGTTGTTTGATGGCATGCTGAACAATCTTGGAGAGGAATGAGAACACGTTTTTAATCTCCTGCTTTTGTCTAGAAGTAACTTGATATGGCATTCTTGTGGCTTGTCATTTCGGGTAAAGAGATTCACATATTGTGAGGTTCTTTTTATGGTTATGAATTCATGTGAACATGAGACCGAACGGGCACAACCACTGATTTATAACCTTGATATTATTGTAGAGATTAGTAACTTTATCACATAATTATATGTTATGTAGATGTACACCGTGGTGATTACATTTCTGTATTTTAGTAGTTTTTTTTCTCGTGTGGTCAACACAAATTTTTGACATCTATGTCAGCCTCCACCACCTCACGACACTGCGTCTGTTTTTCGCCGCTGTTAATTTTTCCCACTTCCTGTTCCCTGCAGGTACGGCTCTCCACGGGCAAGGACCTGCGCCTCAGCGCCAGCATGGCCGACACCATAGGGCAACTGAAGAAGCAGCTGCAGGCCCAGGAAGACATCGACGCCATCCACCAGCGCTGGTTCTTCTCCGGGAAGCTGCTCACGGACAAGACGCGACTGCAAGACACTAAGATCCAGAAGGACTTTGTCATCCAGGTCATCGTCAACCCGCAGGCCCTCCAAGCCCCCAAGCTGTCTCCCACCACCACTGCCTCCTCACCTGCGTCCGAATAGCTGAGGACACACAGGATGGGTGGGTGGATGGGTGGATGGATGGATGGAGCGGTGGTGCAGTGGGTGGTGAGGACAGTGGCAGACTCTAAAAGGACCAGAGGTGCCTCATTATTGTTGGATAGCTTTTTGAAAACAGCTGCTGTTACTGAAATAAAATCAAACTGTGGCGATATGAAGCTGGTTCGAAGCAAAAACATGAGGGAGAAACTCAAAAGTGCTGCTTTTGTTTATCTACCATGTGTCATTGTATTTGAGGTGTCTGCTGGGTTGCTGTCTAAGTGAATCCAGTCACCACACTAACTCTGGAGATCCTTGTCCCTGTGTCCCTTTGAACCATTTCGAATCCAACGTGTGATGCTGGTGTGCAGCCTTTAAACCACGTACAGTATGTGCACATCACACAGACTCTGCCTCCGCCTTTGTTTCTGCACTAATGCTAACTAAAGTGCCAACGGAGGAAATGCAGAGGGAGTTTGTGTTGGTTCTAAAGCACATTTCTACTATGACGCCCACGGACCTTTTTCTCCTCCGCAGAAACAGGAGGGGCCGGCGGAGAGCGAGATACTGAACATTTTCTTCTTCTTCTTTTTTTTTCCTTCTTTCTTTTATCAAGGAAATAATGTAAACTGAGCTTTTTTTGCACATTTGAAGATTATTACTATACTTTTGTGGTAGTTTGTGTGCCTTCTCAAAGACGAAACAAAAAGAAAAAGGGGTTAACGTTCTGAAAGATGCTAGTTTTACCACGAGGCTAAGACATCTGTATTTTTTTAGATTCAGGAACTCTTTAGATCAATCTGAGCTATAACTGCTGCCTTTTTTAAAAAAGATTTCACGAATCTTGCAGACAAAACATTTACTGTGCGGGTGCTGACGGGGCTGTGTGTGTGTGTGTGTGTGTGTGTGTGTGTGTGTGTGTGTGTGTGCGCGTGTGTGTTTGTGTGTATGCAAGCGTACGTGTGCAATATACAATTCAGTTTAACGTAGCTCACAGAGACAAGACTGTTTACCTGGTGTGTAAGACATAGCTTCGCAGTCAATCATATCGTAATCTCTAGGAAAAGAGGAATTCCCGTGTAACAAAAGGACGGTCCTAAAAACTGCATTATTAACCACTTTTAATGACCCTCAGACCACTAGGGGACGGCCCTGATATATTCACTTCAGTCGCTTAGGGCTAGTTTTCCTTATCTCTATCTTGCCACCTGATGAATGTAAATCCAGTATTCACTTGCCTTTTTATTTGTGTTGATGTTTTCCGATAACTTTAAAAGAAAAATACCTGTCATTTTTCACTCGATGTTTGACCTTTGTCACCAGCATACAGATGGCACAGTGAACATGGCTGTCTGTACGGTTTTTATATGTGGGATTGGTGAGCAATTAGCGGTCTGTATGGAGCGGTGAAACAAAACAATGAGCTGTGAAAGGCTGTAGATTTTGGTGTTTATTCACAGCACGAGATGGCTTTGAGACCACACATTCACATCAAAAAGCTTCCTTAAAACGATGCTCTGTCCTAGATCCCTTTCCAGCTGTATTATGGGAAGTGTAGGACCCAGTTTGACCCCACACAAGGGACTTAAAGTTGAGGCATCTTGGATTCTGCTCCCTTAATGAATCACTAAATCACTGTAGTTTCCCTTTAATAAATGTTATTCTGATGAAACAACCATTCAGATTTGATAGAAAATTGTTACGAAAAAATAAAAATAAAAAAAATAAAGTTCGACACGATGTTGGATGAGTGATCATCATCAAGTGTTTTTCCTTCTTTGTTTCGTCTGGAAACGTCCCCAACATTCTGCGACAGTCCACTGTTAGCGTGCTCGAGCAGAAACATTACGTCATTATTTTTTTAGATGGCTGCTAGTTTGAATTCTTCACTTCGACACCTCGCTGTGCCAGGCTTTTGCCTGTAAATAGAGGTACATCTGCAGCGGCTCTGACCTGCGATGTTTGCTTTGTCACCAACCACAGCGGCCGCCAGAAGACAGAATCACGTTGGCCGCGAACATAATTGCCTTGAATTTATGCCGGCAGCTCGTGGCTCGAGTTCCCATTTGGCCTGACAATCTAAGTGGCATAAACCCTGTGGGCGACATTCACACTGCGGCTCAGATTACAAAGTTTAGTTATTCCCCACCAATCGCATGTGACAAAGCGGATTTTTGATTACCGTTAACATAAAAAAAAAAAATCTCCAGATGCATTTGGTTTCATGCTCCCATGAGTTTTATATCGGCTGTGTAGCGTATATAATTATTTTTTTTGAAGCTTCAAATCACAATAAAGTTTTGTATTTTCAACCAGAGACATTATAGCATTTCAGAGCAGTATGCTTGATTTCTGACTTGAATTTTTAGCGTGCTCATGTGCAAATCCAAGATGGTGAACATTATACTTGCAAAACATGTTAACGTTGTCATTATGAACATGTTAGCATGCGGACGGTAGCACACAGCTCATATCATGTCTGGGCGTATGAAAAGCCTCACAGAGTTGCTAGTGTAGCTTTGAAGCTTTTTCTATCAATTTGAGAACCTTTTTACAAAATAAACAACAAAAACTTGAATTTACCTATTTAAAAAATGTCCAAGATTACCTGTTTTCTATAGTGGACCAAAATATAAACAATAATTACTTTTTACAATACAATAATTAATTTTTTTTGGCAATTACATAAAAAAAAGGAGTTCGTTTTTTGGACATCTATCCCTCAGTAGTGAAGTAAAGACATAGTCATATGTATATATATATATATATCTCTTTGCTCTGCTTTTTTGCGTCCCCGCCTCCTTCAGCTCACGTCGGTGTCAGATTTGGGTTACATCCCAGAATAGACATTCAGGCAATTCAGGTTTGAGAATCAAGACCTGCTTTAAGAATGTAGCCTGTATTGTGTGGGTGTCACAAGAAGTCTCAAGCGTTTAGCATTTTCTGTTTTTCTCCAGCCTGCCGGTCTACGGCTCGATGTGCATTGTTTTCATTTCACCGCTCCTGTCACACAGCCGTCAGGCCGTGTGATCATAGAGGGAATGAATCTGAACCATCAGTGTGAAGCCTAACTGAGCCACAGCTCACCACATCAAGAAAGTGTTTTATTTGAAATCATAATGTTTGTGTCTTTCTATCCGGTCTCAGCTGATCACAATCACACTTTTCCTTCAGTATTCCTGAAACCTTTTTTTTTTTTCTCGCTTTCCTTTCACAAATGGTTCATCCGGAGATTTCTGTCAATCATCATTGTATGCAAACTTGAATCAGCAAATTTTCTCTGTATGTGCAATACACTAGACATAGACCTCATATCATGTTTGTTCTGACTCTACGGATTTCATAGAGCACCAGCTATGAGTATTGTTCAAGAAATGTCAGCGTGCAGGTACAAGCCTGCTATACTCTGATGCCTCTGTCAACTGTTTCAAATGTACATGTTTGTCACTCTGAAATTGTATCGTCTCGACCCCTCACATGGGCTCTCACCTTTTCACAGAGTAAATATCTCGACATTAAAAAATGCCTACACAACTTTTCCCTCCCGGTGTCCGTTTAGCATTCTGCTGCTGTGAAGGTTAGGGTGTCATTGGGCCTCGGGGTGGGGAAAAAGCTCTGTTGACAACTTCATCGATAGCGTCTCCTGTTACGGTGTGCTTGCTGAAGTGAGCTGTGTGTGTTTGTCTTCATGTTTCTGACCATCGGCCCCTGTGAGCGCCAGGACTCTTAACTCGTTACTGACGACCGTGAGCCATTGTGTCAAAGTCAAACCAAGGTACAACATTACTGCAGAGTTAAAGGGCTTAAGGAGTTCCTTATGTTGCAATCTTCAGGGCCCTTTTACACCAAATTAACTCTGGTTCTCGAATCGGTTCCAGGGTGCAATCCGGCCCACTTTGTCACCAGTTCCGAGTGGAACCGTTGTAATAAAGGATACGTCATCAAGGGAGGGTGTTGAAAGATGTGCTATGATCTGCACAGTATGACTGAAACCAGATCTCCACCCTCTGGACCTGTGGAGTGAGCCCTCTTGGATTCACTCATACGTACTGTGACGTGTTCACTGTCATCACATCCAGTCCGATGGGGGGGGACGTGAGACTGTAAGGCCAAAATGAGCCCCTGATAGTCAGTGTTAAAGACTACAGTGATAAAAATGCATTTGATTATCTCTATAGCCTGTACAGTTTTCAAAGTTTTAGCGAAATAATTGTCTCACACATTCATAACAAGTTCTCTAATGTCAAGTCCGTATAGCAATGAATTGTGGGTAAGTCAAATAAAGTAAATTGTGGACTGAATACACTGTGGATGTGCACAGCAGTCAGCACGTGCAGACTTCAGAGGACAATCGAGGGGAGTCTGCAAGTGCAAGAGTGCTGAAGTCGGACATTTGGATGCGGCCAGCGACACCCCACTTTGGTTCACACTTCAGATGAAGGAAAACCTTTTTATTTTCCTATTTATTGTTGGTTAAAATGCTCTGAACGGTTCGATATTAGCTGCGCAAACCGGAATGGAATCGGTTCTGTGCTGGCGGAAAAGAGGTAAGAGAGATCTCTAGAGGGAACCCCCCCAAAACGATCCAGTAATGGGCAGACATGGAAGCAGACTGGACCATTCTGCTCTGAGCGTGTCCACCAGCAGGCAGGACCGCCTCCTCATGGAGTTCTCTGTCCCGACTGGATAAAGTGTACAAACATGGCAGAAAATGTCTCCTCGTTCACTGCATGAGCAGGGGGAGGAGAGACATGGGTTACTGACCAAACACTTTATAACAGTGATTACTGTCAGAATATAATGCTATTTAATGATACTAATACATAAAAAAAATCACTTCCAGCAGCTTTAACGTGCTTTGAAATAGATGGCTTGTTCTTGTCTCTGTTTTTTTAATCAATGCACGCCTGGTTGGAAAGAGGGAAGAGAACTGTAGCAGAGGTTTGTCTGCAAAACAATATCCATATTTTCTCCATTCTCCAACTTTTTTTAGATTCAGTAGACCACTACCATACTATTTAGTACGACAAAACAGTGTTTGGTATGTCCCAATACAAAATATGTGAAATGCAGTATGCTAAAACTGATGTCCTACTACTGTACGTCTGGTCGCGGACAGAGTGACGGACACCACGATGACACCACAAGGCACCACAGTCTTTGTACAGTGCTAAAGCTGTGGTGGATGTGGTTATACTGTAGGAGCAAGAGGGTCAAAGTTCAAGGCACACTGTCATGATGAAACAGAATGTACCAACTGTGTGCATACTGTGTGCAACAGTATGTACTTTGTAAAGGCAGCTGCACTACATAATAAAAGCAAAAAGACAAAGTAAGCGATTAGGAACACACCCAAAATGTCTGCCATGAAAAGGCATTACTACCCACAATCCTCTGCGCAGTGGATCGACTGAGCTGCAGACAGAGCGCAGGCGGATGACAGCTCTTTGAAACTGTGTTCCAAATAGCATAACGTTCTTTTCTGCTTCAAATTCTGACCTATGGACTGCGACAGATGTGTGAGCAAGAGGGTCGAAGTTCAAGGCACAGTGTTATGACAGAGTGGTATGTCCCAATCGTATGCATACGTACAACACTATGTGCTCTGTGAGTGCAGCTGCAGGACGTAATGGAAGTAAGAAGAAGAAGAAGTGTGTGATCTGGAACGAGCTGCGATGTGCGCAGTCCTGACAGGAGGTCAGATCAGGCAAAGTGCAAACACCGGTGAGGCTGGAGCCTGGAGCTTCAAAATGTACAAGTTTGTCATAAACGCAATTTGCAATAACTACTGAAAGTGCAGAACAAAGGCTTCTTCATTAGTTCTTGTCGTGTGTCTGACTTAGTGAAGGGCCTCAAGGTCACAGCGCTGCTCAGATTCCTCCTCAGCCTATCACATGTAAACTCTGACTCATGGTCAGACACACAGAGGTCTTCTTCTGCTTTCTCAGCCTCCAGTTATAAAACACAGTAAATGAATTGTGATGAAACGTCTGTTGTTTTCTTCAGCCACTTTCACATCGGCTGGTCTTGTGTGCTGTGGGTGCGTTACAGCACTGACACCGTTGCATCACGACAGGAGAGAAAAATGATTGACTTGCGACACAGGCTCCTCATGACATGACTGTGTGCACTTTATGTATTTGTTGTGTTTAATTTTCTCTCAGTCTTGCTGTCGGAACTTCACTGTGTAAAAGTGTTTTTTTTTTTATTTAGAAGAAATTAAGAAACAAATATGCTTTTATAAACCGAATATAAATAAAATACAAAGTCAATTCAGTGTCATATCTTTAGAACAGGTAAGATAAGATTAGACTGACACTGCAGGTACGGCTTGGGGCTTGACTTGCCTTAACTGAGAGCTTGATCCGACACAACCTGTGACTTGATTTGATTTGCCCAAGAAAAAGTGATTTGGGACTTGCTTAATGCTTGGACCAGATGACCGAAGTCACATGTCCGGTCTCCAGCAACTTCACCTCAGGTATGAACATTCAAAGTTCAAGGCCCCTGTCACTTTGGCTTCTTATTTGATTGAAAACTAGAGTTTTTATGGGTATATAAATGGTTTAGATGTCTTGTTTGGGACTCACGTCGCTGTCATGCTTCAGCACTGCATTTCCCAGCAGCCACCTGTAAATCAACCAGTGTAGGAAGAAAGGTAGTATTTTTTTTTTCTAGAATTTTCTCTTGTGGAAGTTACTGTGCTGCTCTTACCATCTAGGATTATATTAGTCAAAGTTAAAGCTCCATGTCACTTTGGCCTCTGATTTGATTGAACACTGGTAGGAAATTGTTAGGATTAGAGTTTCGGGCATTAGGGAGAGTTATTAATGAGGAAATAGGGAACATCTCTTCACCCAAGGACCACTTACTAGCTTTTTTAATGAGCTCCTGAGGGCATGTTCTGTGATTTACACAATTTAAACCACATTTACTCTATGCATCAGTGTCATTTAGTGTTTTGTATTGTGTAAAATAAGTGGAAAATTCTAAAGGTCAAAGTCCGCACCAAGAAGCTCCACTCTCCCACAGAAAACACTGCTCCTAAAACGCCTCATCAGTAGTCCCGCCTTTAATTCCGTGACTTTGTGACATCAAACTATGTCACCATGTCACACATTTGCATGACTTATGCCCATCACCTAGTTTGGCACGTAAGAAAGTATTTAACCCTCTGTTGTTGTTAGCGGTGCTGGGTCGGGCATGTGGGAGCTGACCAATCAGAGGAGGCTGGGTATTTGGGATGTGTGCCTTAAAGAGACAGCAGTATAAACCGAACGTTTCAGACAGAGGGGGAATACAGTGCAGCAGCACCGGACAGTGTGAGACAACGGATGTGTTTTTGATCACTGAAGAAAGAAAACCTTTTCTAGTAGTAACACAAAATAAAATGATGAACCTGTAACTGAGCTTTATATGTCCCCTTGATAACTTGGAAGAAGGTTTTGCAGTTGACGAAAGCTTTCACACATAAACAACCATAAATAGCTAAAAGAACACATATGAACAAATATGAATATTTCATATGTTTTAAAATATGTTTTTCAATTGTCCCTTACAATGTGTCTGTACATTTAGTGAAACAAGCTATTTAAATGATGAATGACACCCATAGTTTCCTTTAAACTGTTAATTTGCAAATATGCTGATTGTATTTCCATCATGCTGAATATGATGTAGGGTGAATAAAGATGATTTACTAATAATTCTTCCCTCTGTGAATAAATGGCAGCTAAATTTGGTTAAGGAGGCAAAAATCTCATTCTATTAGCTGACTGTGTCCATGCAAGAAAAAGATATGTATCTCTACCACTAGATGGTGCTCTGCTCTTGTGCAAATATTCAGTGACTCGAGGCTTCCTTGGCCGTGGTAGGACTGAAGGCAGGGAGGTGGAACACACACACGGCCTTGTTTGTTTCGACCTCTAACATATTCAGGCATGAATCACATGATTTACAGTATGTGTGTTCCTTGAAAGCAGCGTTGGACAACCTGAGAGGGTAAAAATATGGACCGTGGAAAAGTTGTTTTTCACAAAGACAAACGTTTGAATCTTCCCTGCAGGGTTTAAAAAGTGAATTATAGGACATTAGCAAAGGAAATTGCTCTTACATTCCCCAAAATGCCTTTTGACCTCTTCAAAATAAGGGTGTGGACACGGTCGTTGCTGCTAAAGGAGGTTTTATGGGCATATAAATGGTTTGGATGTTTTCTAAGGGCTCACTTCGCTGTCATGCTTCAGCACTGCATTTTCCAGCAGCCACCTGTCAATCAACCACTGTAGGAGGGAAGGTTGTGGTTCCATTCTGGAATTTTCTCTTGTCAAAGTTTCTGTAGGTGGTGCTCTTACCATCTAATCATCATCATCATGTATAACGTGATGACAAATGCGTCCTTGTTTGTTTATAACAAACACATCGGAACTGTAACATTAATCATTTCTGGTTCAGATTCAGTGTTTGGAGCAGAAAATGCGACCAGTGTGCTCAGGTTGAGTCACTGTGTCATAGTAAAAAGCCAATAGACGCATTTCCTCACTGCTGTACTATGAAAATACTTATTATTACTGTCACACTGCATATTTTGAAGCAGCAAACACATCTTCTCAGCACACGAAGAAGGAACTTTTCGAGCAGTACAACTCTGACTCTTTCTCTCTCTTAGTCTCTGCAAATACAGTCAACACAGGGTCTCCGGAGGGTTGTGGTGCAGCAGGCCTGGAAAAAGCCCCTATTGACGGTGGAATTTCACAGGGAGCGCTGTGTTTGTGGTCACTGGGCCAGTCAGCCTTCTTCTAAACTCCGTTTCCCCCACCGACAGACCCAGGATGACCCTGACGCCACAGCAGAGACCCTGGGGGGTCTGGACATGACACTGTCCCATGCTTTGTTTTTTGTGTATTTTATGAAACTCTTACATAATGTTTGTGTGTGTGTATGTGTGTGTGTGTGTGTGTGTATGTGTGTTTATTATTTTTCCCTCCGGCCTTTTTCTGTGTGCAGCAAAACCTCCAGATACTGAGAAGTTTACACTAATCCTCCACAATGACCTGCAAAGCCATGACAAACATTTTGAGAGATTACTTTAAAATCCAGAGCTTAAAAGCCCCAGCTAGCACAGTGAGACCAAGGTTTGCTTTCTTATCAACATATATTTGTTAAGTATATCAGTTGATTTGCCTTTATTTCCTTGTTGTGCGGCACATGCTGGGTCAAATCTCTTTGTTTTGGACCCCTTTGTTGACCCGTTTACTAGAGGTACTTTTATCCCAGCGTAACGTTACTTTTTTTGTGCAAAAATTCCCCAGCAAAGACAAAAACAAACACAGCCTGTCACACTGAATCACAAAGTAAACCTACAACCGCGCTCTGTACGTTTGCCTTCAATTAAATTCTGCTGTCAGTACGGTGGTTCAGTCTGGCCCACGGGAAGCGGTGAATCAAAAGTGAGAGTAAAATAAAAAAAAAGAAAAGAAAACGTCCGAAGAAAGCTGGACACCGCAGCAGAACTCCCGAACCGCCGCCCCCACAGGACGCAGGCTCCATCTTGCCTTCAGAGCTGGAAATTCCCATCTGATGGTCTGTAATCAAACTACAGCCTCTGTGGGCTCCTCTCCTGCTGACCGTCAAAGCTAAAATGCTAACGCTAACTGTCAGTAGCAGTGTTTGTTTGATGGCTCCAGACCTCGTGCTCACGCTAAATGGGTTCACTCTCACAAATGATGTCACTGGTTTTTATGGTGAGGATGAGAGGGTGAACGTATTGTAAGTTCTGTTATAAAAACCTACGTCTAAGACAGCCAAAGAAAGTTAGTTGTACTGCTGAATTATAACTTTATCTGAAGTCTTTCGGTGTGGTTGAGATATCGCTGACAAGAATGTTGATGTCAGCTGATGTGTTTGTGAATATTAGCACTTATTAAGTATTAGCTAATATTGTAGAACTAGCTACGGTGCCATCACCTCCCTGCTGGAAAAACCAGCATAGACCAGCACCAAAACACAACACCGAAACACAACATACGCTGGCCCCAGACCTGGACCAGACCTAAAGTCCTGATTACAGGCATTATCGGTTCAGTGTAGTTGACAGGATTGATGGGCATGCCCAGTCCGTTGTTTGTCTCTCATACCATCCTTTCGTCCCCTCCTCTCACTCATGCTCACTCACTCATAATTGCCTTTCATTATCCGGGACCCTCAATTTCTATCAGATCTACCAGCTTCATCGTTTCATCGGCCTATCTCTCCCAGAGGAGTCATCAGCCACCGCCACAAGTGTGTGGAGACGCCCTTCAATCGCGAAATCTATAAGGCTGGAGTCGAAGCGCCAAGGACTCTCTGACAAGGCCCATTATGTGGGCCTAAAATGTCAGCTGTGTTTTAATCAGCTGATTCGGCATGGCATTTCTTCACAAACACACCACAAGAAAGGGCTGATTTTTGTTGCTTGAAGGAAAACAGCCAGTTCACCAGCTGAGGGGAGAATTTCTGAACATTTTAACAAAACAAATGGCTGCAAACAAAAGTATCTCAGTCGAAGGGACCCTGACCTCCTTCCATTGGCCTTGCCCACCTGTGACAACAGACACCTGTACTTTCTTGGACCGTCTGCCACAGAAGTGTGTTCTGATTTAAAACAAATAATAAATTGGTACTGCTTTGTAATACTCACACCACCGGCTCAAAAAAGGTACAGTCCTGAGAAATCTTGATAACTTGGCGCATTAGCTTAGACTCTCCCCAGTAGAAGTAGAGGGATTTCCTTCTTTTCATAAGCCCAGAAAAGCACCAAAAGGAACAATAGCGTTAGTTTACTGAGGGTATTATATGATTCTGAAGTAGGCCTGATCACACAGTCTCTCTGCTACTTGTGCAACCATGTGCATTCAAAGGCATGATCATATTACATATTGAGTAAATTTTAGATTCAGATTTAGATTATTTGTGACTGCCAGAAAACGAATAAATCAGCTATGGATTGTTGTCTTTACTGGAACTTCCATTTCCAAATATGCTTCCTCTCAGCAATGAACAGCTCAGAATGAGCAAATATTCCAGCATATCTCGATTTTTCCTGCAGGAAAACCTCACTTTTGAACAAAAAGCCAACGTCGGCTTGGCTGATCCGTTTTTGGTTCAATGTGCGCTTGATGTTAGTGAACCTCCAATAATCTCCTGCGCTGATTTACAGGAAGTAGAGGTCATTCGTGAGTCATCAGGATGTTTATAAGAGGAGAGAGTGTGTGTGCTCTGTGTTGGATAAATGCAGGGGATTGTTATGCAAAGCAGATTTTTGTCCAGAATAACAGAGGACTCAAAACCAGAATAGAAGACGAAGTCAAATCCTTTCAGCACGGGGACGGGAGGCTAGTGTGTACGTGTGTGTGTGTGTGTGTGTGTGTGTGTGTGTGTGTGTGTGTGTGTGTGTGTGCGCAGGTGTACGTGTGGCCGTCGGGCTGGCGATGGTGGCATTAAAGCTAATCCCTGGACTTCCACTTACCTAACTCAACGGCGCACACCTAAACTTCGCCTAATGCTGTGGTGTCAGTGTGAGTCCTTTAATACCTTCTACTGTAAACTACACCTGTGAACCTGGTCACCCCATGGCATGACAGACCGCGTCACAGCGCCCAGTGGGAGCAGAGCCAATGGAACGTGTTATGAGACGAGGCTTAGGACGGCGGCAAGGCGCGTGTGTGTGTGTGTGTGTGTGTGTTTACAGGTGAAAGGTCTGAAGGTAACCTGAGTCCACCTGTTAAATCAACAAAATAAAACAAAATGCAATCATAGTGTCGTATTGGTAACATTTCACCACCAACAGTGTACCATCGACATCGATGTCATTTTAAATAATTTCCCAGTCTGGGACCATTTAAGTAATTCTATTCTGTTCTATTCTATTTTCTGTTTACTGTATTATGATGCCAGTTTGTAATTTTCCACTTTGCTGCCATTTTTCTGCATGGAGAGGAACAGCATATAGCTTAAAAAGGGAGAATTATTGATTGAACTAACTATGACAAGTAACCGAGGCTGTCTTGAGGAGCTGCGAATCAAATCCACCAACCCACCTCATAATCAGGGAAGAAATCAATTTACGAAACAAAATATGCAGTTCACAAAGGCTGACGATTCAGTTCCTTCTATCGTAAGTCTGATTTCAAGATGAAACACAGGCTGTCACAAGAGACTGTCCAGATGTTTCTTTCCTTGATTTTTTTAAGATTACCACTAGCCACCCAATTCTGGGGCCTCCCCTTTTTAACGGTAGTCTAACAGCGTTAGCTGATTCAGCAGATGTCCCTGCAACACAATATGTAGATGTGTTATGTTACTAATAATTTAGGTTTATTTTGAAATCTTAAACATAATGTTGTAAGCATAATGTTTTAATGGTGGAGCCCATTTTTTTGTAAATGGCCTTAAAAAGAACTTCCTTTCAATTTTATACAAAATACAAACAGCTGGCTCAACTCAAATCTTCATTGACTCCCTTGAACACAGCTCTCAAATATGTTGTTCTCTGAAATGGAGACACTTCAGATATGCAGTGACAGAAGTGACATCTTCTTCAGACAGCTGCGTGGGTCGGCATGGTTACCCAGTTACTCTGTGTCCAGGATCAGCACACTGACCAGACAGCCTGGTCATCTGCATGAGCCAAGACACCAGCTCCATGTCTGAGAGCTACATCGGCCGTAACACCCCCCCGCCCCCAACGCAAAGTTGGCCAAGTGTGCCAACCAAACACACACACACATACAAGCGTCCTCCCCACACAGGTGAAACACAATGACTAAATCCCCCAGAGCCAAAGTAACCATCTCCTCATGTCCAATCCCTGCCCTGCGGCCAATCAGGAGGCTCCTGGGCAGCTCCGTTCTAATCAGCCGACTGTCTCGGGGCTTTTACTGTACCAGACTGTAGCTTAGGAGAATCTCCTCATGTTCCACAAGGTATTAGAGACTGATATGAGCTTTATCAAAGACAGATTTTCCCATAGCAGTGGGAAAAAAAGCCAGTGGTCACCTGAAGGTCAGAGAAACACGTAAGGCTACCTGACAAGCTGGTAAACAGATATACCCCACCACAGTATACGACAAAGAACTTGATGTATAAATCAAAAGTTTGAAAAGCATTTCTTTAATTAGTTTTACATTTTAAAGAAAAACTCGCTCCAGACCTTTGCTGCTACTATTAGTTCAACCGATAACATTAGCTAAAATTAGCAAACGTTAGCAAATATGAATTGATACTGTTGTGTAACTGACGATACTGATTTGCTGGCATGTCACTCCACCCTCAGTCACAATGTTGATGTCTCTACTTAGCTCAAGAGAATTCTGGGAAACGAAGACAAAGTCATGGGTTCTGATGAGGTCTGCTCTTTTTGCTTCAGTGTTTTACTTTTTTTGATAAAGCCACAGAAATATTTTTTCTGTGACATGCTAAAACGTGGCGAACCTAGCACAAGTAGAGAAGAGTAATGAAGTCAGTGAACAGTTCACTGTATAAAATATGGACTGCACCTCCATCCTGAGCTCACATCAAATAGACTGTATTCACATGGCGACCATTTCCCTCTGACATTAGCTCAGGGAGGGAAGCTCAAATGTCGTACTGCTATGTTGCAGCTTGCATGTTGTATAAATGTAGGCACAGCTAACGCTAGCATTCACCTTCGACAGTTTGATAGCGTTTCATGATATGATAGAAAAGTCCAAAATTGATTTTGCACAACTTGGACTCATTTAATGCTAGCTAACGTATGCTAATGTTCGCTGCCGTGCTACGGTAGCTAATGGGTTATCATGTTGTTTTACCTTGAAAAACAGTGTGATGTCCCTCCAGGTGTTCACTATAAATGTCTCTTCATTTGCTGATCAATCAGGAAGATGTGAAGTTAAAGGAGTCATCACCCGGAAATCGCAATTTCTCTTGTTAAAACATGCATATTGGTGTTGGACCGCAGTTGAAACTTGCCTGAAAAGCTGGAGTTTGAAAGTGGCTCAGTTTTTTCGCTTTGGCTCTTTTTCCGAACAGGAATAGCGCACGAGCGTGCGCATTCCTAAAGCATGAGATTTTGACTCTGCTCCGGCGGTGACGTCAACACAGGAGGCTACTTGCATAAGCATCGGCTCACAGCCGTCCTCAGCCAGACTTTCTGAGTGAGCACGCCGAGTCATTGTCAGTCCATACATCGTGACCACCAGCATTAAAACTCAGGTCTTACATGTAAAACACGAGTGCGAAAAGTAAGAAGGAAAAAAAAATACCATTCAGAGACTTCCTGCTGTAAACATGTCTCTTCCACCGTCTCTGCCTCTTCGCTCTCACGTTCAGGTTCCGACTCCGGCTCGTACATAAATGCCTGAATTCCGTAACGTTCGTCAGTTAGTGTGGGTGCCATGACAGGGGGCTGTATGTTTTGGAGTCTGTGTGCATGCAGGCCAGCCCCCCATTCCGGCTCTGCCCTTCCTGCGGCCAATCAACGCACTTCCGGACCAGTCAAAACCTCGCGCATAATCTCGCGTGAGAAAGTCGCGGTATGAAAAAGTTTCAGAACAAGCTCTATGTTTGATTTACATTTTTTTTTTTTTCTAATAAGTTTTAAGAATTGAAAGTGATCCAAGGGGGACTGGATACTTAAACCAGGTGATGACTCCTTTAAAAAGATTTCCTACATATGACCTCTAGAAAACATAATTTGAGCTCCCCGCTTTGGCTGTGACATCAGAGGAAAATGGCCACCATGCGCTCCAGTCTTTCTCTCAAATACGGCCACTTCCGGCCACAGACAAACTAAGATGGCGTCTGCTTTAGCACAAAACCTGAGGTTTTAATATAGTCCACAAAGGAATGACGCCAACATGGGTTTGCACTTGCACTGAACTGACACTCACATTGGTCCAGCAGTCTAAACATTGCTATTATTAGCTTACGTTAGCCACCATATGCTACTAGTCATACCACACCAAGTAAGAAGCTAAACCCACATTTTAATGAAATACAACAATGCTACTTAGCTTTTGTTCATGTACAGCCTACTTGTTGCTTTTTATACTCTATATTTCAATCCCCTTCCATAATTTCCAAGAAGCCTCTAATTTCAGTGTGGTCTGAAATTAAACATCATGTAGAGAACAGAAACATGCTCACGAAAAGCAATCCATCACATTTAACATCATGTCTGGTTTCCTGTTTTAAAATGTTACGTTACTATTGAGCGACAATGCAGACGCAAGTATGGAAAGAATTCCGGTACGGTGCATTTGTATGCTGAGACTGAGGCTCGAGTCTGCTTCCAAACAGCAGTCTATTTTATGTAAGAATTCACCAAACCAAAATTATTACTTGAGTTTCTGCTGTAATTTCCGGACGGTATAGCTTTTGCTTGCGAAGCTGTACGGCAGCTCATACCGTAGAGCTTGGAGCCTTGTACCAGCCTTGTTTATTTTTAAACTGGTGTCAACTTTCAACCTCATTACCATGAAATATTAAAGGTCAACGAATACGAAACCAGCGAGTTGCACCCAAAGTCTGTATTTTTCACTCTTTTGTGCTTTCTTTTTCTGAATTCTCAGGCAAAGTGAACAAAAAACCCTGCGTAGACAGCTCACCAATACGTCAGCGAAAAGCCTTGATTTATCTGTTTACTTTACCCTTTCTTCTGTGCTTTTGCGCTGTCATCTTTTATTACCATGATGAGGCAGTCTGTAATTCTGCTTTATAAATGTGCCATATTAATAAGGGTTATTATTGTGGCCCAACGACACTGACAAACCGTTACTCAAGCCATCCTCGGCCTCCCTGTCAGTGAACCAGACGGCGATGACTGTGGTTATTTTCTCCTTCACATAAATCAGTTGGTTTTGACAGAAGAGGGGCAGTTACACTCTTGATTGGACACGCACAGACACACAAACACACACACGCATTCTCAATATAGCATAATTACTGCTGGCCTACATAGTGCTCCGTCCAAACCGCATGACATGGCAGGATAGTGGAAAAATGACAATTTATGTCACTAGAATTTGTCCTATCAGGTTGCACAGCTGTTTATTTTCTCTCTGTGGTCGGTGATGGCATCTGCAGCTCCGAGGGGAAAATTTATGCTCATGAAAGTTTGATTTAGATGGGCTTTAAAGAGTCATGCAATGTTTTCATAGTTTTACCGAAAGGCTTAGTCATATCTGTTTTCTGTTGATTCTGGCGGCCCCTGTGGACAAAAACAGTACGAGCGCCGTCATTTCCTGTGTATGATCTAGTTCTGGCTAGCATGTGCTGAAGCTTTCGACGCAATTGATAAGATGACACAACGTTTTAAAACACAGCTGTTTGCAGTGCCTATGGAAAAGGTGATGTGGCTCTGTGCTATTAATAAGTTGTGAAATGATGATGAAAAAAAAGGTAAATGTTCCAGTAAGATTACACCTAAATCACATGTAATCCTACAGCTAACAGATCTGGCTGCTCAGTATGGTAATTTTGTAAAGTTATCGTCAATTTTAAGTGACGTTACGTCTTCATAATAATTAACCAACAATATGATATTGCTAGTTGCAAGGCCAACATAAAATGCGGAGTCATGAACCAGTTGTTCTGCTGCTGTTCTGGTAAGTGATACAGAAGTATCCACTGCCTTACCAGCAGACTACAGAGTAGCTTGGTGGGTCAGGCGTATGTGAGCTAACCAATCAGAGGAGACTAGGTATTCGGGGGGGGCTTAAAGAGACAGGAGCTTAAAAAGAGGGTTTCATACAGAGGGGGAGTACAGTGCTGTAGAGAGTATGAGAGAAAATGGCATAAAAATTCTCCTTTAAGATAGTAGTTATTTTCTGCAAAAACATGATCTTTTCCTTAATCTAACCAACTGGATTTGCTGCCTTTGTTTTGAAAGTGTAACCCAACGTGTACTGTTTGTTATTGATGACTTGACCACAGAATGGTGCTGTGTTGTTCTGATGAGGAGGCGAGGCCAAACGCACAAATAGTTTGGTGCGAAGAAGGAGCTATACAGAAGTAGCCAGTCTTCTCGCAGATAGTCCCACTTTTTAAGTAGGTCACACGGAGGTATCGGCATTTAACTGAGACTCTTTCATAACCAGTAACAAGTTCCTTGTAGCGGTATGTTTGAGTCGGACTGAGGATTTGGGTCGCTCCCTGAGTTACTTGTCATTGGCTCACTTGATTGAAATGTACGGAGTGAACAACAGAGCCTGTATTTCTTTCTTTCCAAGCGTAGATACCTAACTTACAGCACTGCTGGATTCAGGTTGGTCTGCCCATGAATTAAATGACGTCATTGTGAGTGTTACAGCGCTTATATAACATGCGTTTCAGGTTCATGTGTGATTCAGCATTATTTTCCCAGTGCGCAGCCTTTAGTGTGGTTTGACATCATCTGGCCTGTGTATGCCTTGCTGTAGTTTCCATGCAGTCATACCTACACATATTTTTTTTTCTTCTCAGTCTGTGGTTGTTTTGTCTGACTCTAAATATCAATTGCGTCCCTCGAATCTATCTTTGTCCAGCTGCCTCTGTATCTCTCTGCCTCTCTCCTCTTATGGTGGCAACACCGTACCCAAATTGGCACCATTCAAACCAGTTTGAGACGCCGTGTGTTTCCCACTAAGCATTACTTGGTTCCCATAACCCTTCTCTTTCAGCTCCACCAAAATAATTACGTTTCGGCTTCTAGTACACAAGAGACGGTTGCAACCTAAATACAGTTGTTTAAACATGGCTGAAACAATCGTGTAAACCCAAGGCTCTTCATTACAGCAGTTAAATGCCGGATGAAATTTCACGAGGCACAGAGTTCTCCTCCATTGACTTTCTATGAGAAATAAATAAGCATGGGAAATGGGGATTAATGCAAATCAGGCCTGCAAATATACCTAGAGCATTTGGAAAAGAGAGCTTGCACATGAGCACATTTGTG
Organism: Diplodus sargus; assembly: GCA_903131615.1. NCBI lineage: Eukaryota > Metazoa > Chordata > Actinopteri > Spariformes > Sparidae > Diplodus > Diplodus sargus. The sequence continues at coordinate 855,205 of CAEMYA010000140.1, read as the reverse complement.
GGATGAAAACCAACCGAGTGAAGCAAAGTGCTGCAGACTGTGGGTGTCCTGGCTGCTCCCTCGGTTAATGTGCCCACCATGTAAATGTGAGACTTGTATCCGGCCCCTGTCTTTGGTCACGTCATGCCCTGTCTCTTGTCGTGTCTCCAGTGTCTTTATGCCCGGTGGCGTCTTTGGTTTCTTCCAAAACCCTAAAAATCCTGGATCCTGCTGGTGTCCTTGGGGTGTAGGTATTACAGCTAGAGAAGTCCGAGTTAGGAGCCACACAAAAATTATGAAGGGGTCAGAAAAGCGGGAGGTTTATTTATGGATTTATTTTTTGCTGAAGAAAGGGCAGTCGCTGTTTTTAGGTGAAAACAAGGGAGATTTTGCCTACTGTAAAAAACAAAACAAAAAAACAATAAACAATATTATCAATTAGAATTGCTGGATAAGATGTCGAGTCCCTCAACGGCATTGGTGTTGTCATGTTTATTATAACTTTGACAATCCCTATTCCAATTTTACGGTGCGATTTGCTCACTTATTGTCACACTGAAATATTAAGGTTTAAATATGAGTGCATCATCTTCGATTCTTTGCATACTTTTAGTTATCTGTTGTGAAACAAACTGTTCAAACCGGAATTTTTATAATGAAATGAAACACATGGTTTGGTCCCTCTCCCCACCCCGGTTATTTCCATTACAGGCCCATTAAAGGGGCAATATGTAAGACTCGTACATAAAAACTTAAGAATTAAACATAAATCATCAACAGAATGCGAAGAAATAGCAGTTTCGACATTATGGCGTCTATGTATTGTGTCGAGAAGGTATTTTCTATTGTTAGCATGCTAACCAGCTAGCCCCGGCCTATCCTGCTCCAAATATTCCCTGCATGCAAACCCTGAATCCTAAGACCCTAACCCTGGTCCCCGAGCTCTCAATCTGACCCATTAGCTGCATGGCTAACTGAGCTAACTAGCTAACAGTGTCTACAGTTAGCAGCAGTCAGCGGTTATTGTGGTAATATGCTGCCCCCTATTTGTGGTTAGTGTGAATTCGACAGGTGGCTGGTTCTTATTGATATTGTGCCTTTAACTATTACACCAGCGTGTTGGCTGAACCATATCACATACAGTACAGTGAGTGAGACAAACAAACAGAAAAGAAAAAGACCAGATCTGGCCTCCCAAAACAGTAAAACACGCACAAGAAACTGCTTTTTGACAGGACAATGTGACATTTTCAGGTTTTGGTTGTGCCTCAGCTTTATCTCTATGTACTGCTTGTTTCTTAACTCCCCCTTTAAAAGTACCTTTATACCAGCTCATTCTTACTGCTCTTGATCCCTGCGAACCAGCACCATATGCGTGTGGATGTGTGTGTGTGTGGGAGTCTTGGAACAAGCTGTGATCGCTGTTTATCTTTGTCGTTCTTCCCGCTTCCTGGTTGGGGGGGTTGCACAGTAATAAAAGTTTAAGGTACACTAATGCTTACTGGAGACAGTCTGGGTCAAAGTAAACTTCACCTGGATGACTGTCAACATTTCCTCGCAAAAGAATCTTGTTAATCTTCATTCAGCAACACAGATGGAGGCGGGAGAACATGTAGTTTTACCACTTTGGTGCTGCAGGGAGCCAATTTAGGGAGACGTTTTTTTATTAGAATTGTTACGGTGCCAGGACGATGTCAAATGTTGTGACATGCGCTTCAATGGGAACAGATAAGGGGCTAAATAAGCAAGACTCTGCTTTACTGAGTCGATGTGAGGGAGGAGAAGATTAAGAGGTGGGGAGGGGATCCCGTGCCACACAAGTTGCCCCTGGGGCCTGAGTGGTCGCGTCGGCTTTGGCAGGAAAAGGGAGGAAGCAGAGAGGAGGGGGATGTGTGTGTGTGTGTGTGTGTGTGTGTGTGTGTGTGTGTGTGTGTGTGTGGAGGTGGGGGCTGTTGAGGGCAGCTCCTGGTGCCACGTTTGCATCACAGAACTGTAATTCCTTTCAGTGCTGAGCAAAGCAGAGCTGGCACTGTGGCTGCTTCACTTTATTTTTTTTATTTTTTTTATTTTGTTTTTAGCATTTTAGACCGGTTGCTGCTCCATTAACACCCACAGAGCAACATGATAACAACAATTTATGGTCTTTATTTATTTTTCTAGCTTTGTTTTTTCTTCACATGTCTTTGTTTGCAACTTCAAGAGAACTGACCTTTGGTCCTGTACAAATAGCTTGAATGTGATTGGCCAATTAACTGCATGAAATTCTCAGTAAGTTTTGCAATGATGGGTCCCAGATTTCACGCAGATGTAAACAAAACTCGACAACTGCAGATTTTGACATCTAGATTGTCCAGCAGATGTAACCAGCTGTAGATCATTTACTGAAATCCGCGAGTTGACAGTGTGTTTGAAAAAGGAACGGTAACCCACAAATGCAGGGTGGCATTTTACGATATAATGGATGTGGTCAGCCTTAACTGATAAACTAGCGTAACAGCTCGCCCATAGTGAATCTATCAGCCCTTCATGGGGCTCTTTCTAACTTGTATCCCTTTATCCACCTTATTCCTAGCACCCATGATACCTTGCCCAAATTGAAGGTGCATCCACAGACGGAACAGGAACTTTCCATGCTAACAGGATGCTAATGCTCCTTCTTGGAGCAATCGGTATGGTGCATTATTCATTCATGAAGATTGAGGTTTGCAACTATATTGAGTGAAGACTATGAACATTACACGCCTTAGTAACGCTCGTGTGTCAGTTATTATGGTACTTTCTTACTGGCACTAGTTCCAACAAACACTGGAAATATCACCCAGGACTCTTTCCCCAGGGATCTCTTAAGGAGACCTATGGTTAATAACCTAACATCTCAGTGGATTTCTTGCCGGGTTCAGCAAATACCGGCATCTAGTTAATGCCAGCTACATTAAACAGCTTTAAGCAACAACTTTAGGAACAAAGCTAATGCTTTAAGTACAACAGGAAAATCCGTAAATCACCTCTGTGCTGTCACTGGCCAGCTAACACATTTCTAGTTGTGGCACGTAGTATGTTTTTCTACAGTTGTCTGTGAGGTCACGTCCCCAGAAACACTGAAAGAGAGTGTTGTTGGATTTAATCAGTACACCCCCCTCAACAAGTTTTTTTAGTCATTATCCAGGAAATATCAAACTCTAAAATAAAGATTTCTACAATTTTTTTTTTGCCATTGTTGGGCCTGATACAGGCACATGGGTAAGCTATGGAGCAAGAAACACTCCAAAAATGTTAGCTTCATGGTGGTACTGAGTTTTAAGGCGGTAAGCTAGTTAGCAATGCATGCTAACACTTTTGGAGTGTTTCGAGGTGCCAAAAAATCCAAAGGTATACAGACCTGCAGCGCCAGCTATAAGTGGACATTCACTGTTTAGGTGAGGGCCTGAGTTAGCGGTTCAATTCCCTCAAACTTCAGCAGGGTCTGACAAGCAGGATTGGACATATTTTCTTGCGATGTACAGAGGAGTAAACAAAGCTGTCGTGTCGAAAGTGTTTTTGGAAATATAGTTTTGTGTAATTAAATACACCAGAACCCCTTGACATGGTTTTTCCTTTCAATAAAACACAAAGGCCACACATCTCAGCATACATGCACACACATACGCATTCAAAACAAACCAACCACTAAACTGTTGTCTACATCTCTGCCTCATAATGACACTGTTTGTGAATCCCCATAAGATGAGGAAATTGCATGACATCAAGTCTAATTGGACCCATGCTGACATGACGGACACGTCTGTAATTGTTGCGTCTGTGTTGTTGCTTTTGGAAATGTTTTCTTTATGTTTTCATCTTTGTCTTTGTCTTTGTCTTACTTGTAAATTGTCTTGTTCAGACGATTATGTGCGGGGTTGCAGCTGAGGCATCTTTGCTTCTTCGATTTAGCCCTTTGCCGACTGTTATTGTGTGACATACGCATCGACCTGGACAACGGACAATAAATTACCAATGCAGTGATACAAACAAACACAGCGTTACATAAAACAGCGTGACTCTCAGCAGAGGTTCATTGAAAAATTCAAACAAAACCGAGAAATTATGAAGAAAAACAAAGAACAAAAGCGAATGTGAAATTACATTTCAAAGTGAAACAAATGAAAAAAACCCCAGGGAAGTGCACAATTATCATAAACCCGCCATTCACACACACACACAGAGACACACAGGCACTGTTTACAGTAATGTGAGTCAGTAATAATCCGCGGTGGAAGGTTCAGTCGGCCTCTGCAGCAGCCGGGGGTTTTCCAAAGTCCACAACATCATCGGTGTTGGAAAGTTACTGAAAAGCACTGAATGTTTTGGTGTGGAGTTCACAGCCAGGTGGTTCGAATTCGGCGGAAAGCTGTCTTCATGTGTCCAACCGCACTCAACCCTGACGGAATACACAGATAATGGGAAATCAATGAGGTTCGATAACTTGGAGATTTGTCTCACTCATGTTTTCCGGAATATCAGCATTATTAAACTATTTGTCATTTCTCCCCCTTTCTGACATTACTGTAACTCAGCCAGTCCGCTCTGTGAGCCTCAATACAGCCGGTTAATCAATGCAGCATTTTACTTGAAAAAAGGAAGGGCAGCTGCAGTGGGTTTCTTTTCATGATTAAAAAGGCCGTTAACAGCCAAGTTTAACGGGCCAGTGTTATCAATTGTCGGACCTTTCAGTACCATTTATATGACTGTTTTGGGAAAGTCGTGGGCCGTGAAATTAAAACAATGCGGCAAAAAGAGGCTAAAATGTTCAATGCAGCTCTGAGGGGAAGTGTTGATTAGAGGTAATAATCGCTTGCGTGTTGATCACTGAGTGAAGTTCTGGTCTGGCTCCGCACTTCCAGAGCCGGATGGCCCTGAACAGCTGCAGCGGCTCGGCTCTCCGCACACAACACTCGGCAAACGTCTTTTTTTGTTGATTTGATAAAGAGAACTTGAGCGGCAGAAATGTTGTATTGTCCGTTAAAGAACGGCCAAGCTGCAAGACGTTGGAGAGAAGATCATGGCGCGCACGTCCAAGATCCAATATTGTTACGATTACGGGTAACTGACAGAGACCTGAGGCAGAACGAAGACTACATACATACAGACACAGTAACGAGGGGATCAGGAACAGGTGGAGAGAGGCGGGAGGAGGACAGGTGAGGGAACGGAACGGAAAAACACTGGGAGGAACTGGAAAGCAGGACATGACACGCGAGGGCATAGTATCGAAATAAAACAGGAAACGAGAGAACAAGAAGACACTGAATCATGACAAATATAAGCACAACATCCAAACATTTCGTGAGTAAGCAGTGCATGATTTGCAAAAAAGGATTCATGTTTAATCCTCTCTAATTTATTTAGAGAATGAGTCCAAGTTTATTTTCACCAACAGACTCTCTTTCAGTCGGGGAGTGAATTGCCCTTCATGTTGAATTAAGAATAATCAGTACAATATAATTTCACTGAAACAGCGTCATGCAGTAATCAGACAATTTACATGGTTTCATTGGATGCAAGTGGCACCTCTGAAGCGTCCGTCAAATTAACCTGTCGCTGGCCTGTATTGGATTACGGTTTTAAAAATAGTTTTTGAACGCGCAGAGCCAAGAAAGCATTACAAGTTTCCCCCTTGTAGCAGCTAATGGATGGTCAGAAGCAGTGAATACGGTCGTATAAACTCGGATTTAACTGCGAAAGAAACCACCACTGTGCTTACAGGACAGCTTTCCATCTTTCCAGCCGGCTGTTTGCGCTCGCACCAGTTTCCCTGGATACCGGGGGCATCAAAATACAGGCACAATGACAAATACCAGCATCTGTGTGTGTGTGTGTGTGTGTGTGTGTGTGTGTTGGGTCAGTGAGGTTCAGTCTGGGCGGTAATGTGAGACCAAGATGAAACACTCAGCCATCAGCACATTCCTATGGGCCTCGGTTTTCTCCAGCATGGAGAGAGAGAGGAAAGGAAAGAAAGAAAGAAAGAAAGAAAGAAAGAAAGAAAGAAAGAAAGAGCGAATGGGAGGGCACGCAAAACAAAGGGAAAGAGAAAGGACGTCAGAAAGACGGGAATATTACAGAGAGAGAAAACCGAGCAGCAGTAAACATGTCAGCTGCTATAAATGATGCAGTTGCCTTCAGGGCCACTCGGTAACAATCATAATCTCACAGCCAAAAACTCCTCCACCTCTCGTTTGTATAAGTCTTCATACTGTTATAGTCTTTATATAATGATATGCCTTACGGAGGCTCTGCACAAATCTGCCCTTCAGCCCCGCCTGCTTCATGATGGTGGTTAACGGGGGAATTTACTTCCCACAAATATTGTCTGAAATATCCGCGAACCAGACTAGACACAGAGCGCTGCCTTCAAATCATTGTTGTGATGTGGCTGCAGAACCATTTAATAAATCTACTTAAAATCCTGCGTACCCAGACTTTTGTTTGTTTGTTAAAAATTCATAGCCTGCCATTCTTTTTTTCAGTTTTTTTCTTTTTTTTTAAATCCAGGTCAATGAATTCCGCTTCAACGCGGCCTCTTAGTCAGTACAGAAGTGTGAGCATCCTGCAGCAGAAGGCTCTATACCCATCGCTGCTCATCTAACTGTACTGCATCGAATGACTGCCTGTAATGACAACAGCTTATTTCTAAAGTTTGTTTTTTACCCTCTTTACACTCTATTGTACTCAATAAGGGAAAGTCAAAGTTAACGATTCCTTTGTGGGTGTTTATGCCTCCAGAAGGTCCGGCTCTGTAACAACTCTCTACACTGAAACAAACAATTGCGAAGAGTCTTATTTGTGAGAGTGGTCTTTGTGACACCGTGTCCATCTTTCAACACCAAACACTCACTTGCTAGCATGGAAAGATTGTTCGCTAACAAACAAGCTAACAGGAGTAACAGTAGATGTTTTCTTATTCACCAGTTTTTATGTGCATTTTCAAAAAAACATGCATGGAAACAAAGAAACTTTACAAAAATATCGCAAAATCGTTGCAGTAAGCTGTAAAAGTTTGTGCATCAATCAAAGCTAAATGCAACACGGTGCGAAGGCGCTACACCTGATTGAAAAATTAGCACCACAGCCGTTTTTCTCGTTGAACAAGCTTCCAATATTCCCATTATGGTAGTAGGTGTTTTTTTCCTTTGTATATTATGTATATGTCTATTTTTTTGTGTTATTTTCTTGAAATTAGGCTAAACTTAGCGCTTTGGCTAAATTCGGTGCTACATTTGAAGGAAGGCCCAGCTAGATTGTACAACAAGCGATTCCAGTTGCCAAAAATGTGAACACTAACACACTAACACACTAACTGTAGCCTTGCTAACTACAGAAATATGTTGCTTTCACAGTTGCCTGTATGAAAATGCTAGCGTAGTGACCCTACAAGTGGATGTAACGCATTTTAAAGTGCTTATTTGTCATAATCATATTGCACTCATCCTAGCTAGCTAGCAAGGATCTGTGCTAAATTCACTTATTGACCTCTTGCAGCATGCTCTGTTTGTGCCGACCGTGGCTAGCTGACTATTACTGACAAGTGCACATCTGTTCTTATTCAGACAGTAAATACCAGCACAGAAATAGAAGAAAGCCCCCAGTCTATCACTCCTCCTCATAACTCAACAGGGCCCAGAGACAAAAGCCATGAAATCACCCCCTATTGACTTTGTAGTGCTCCATATTTTACCATTTTATTTTTAAGTGTTCGAAGTCCGCCTCAGAAAATGTCACAGTGGAACAACAGCAGCAGTGTCATGGTGTGCATACTTGCCGACCCTCCCGATTTCCCCAGGAGACTGCAGTTTCCACCCGTGTCACAGTTCTCCTTTATTTCTCGTGATTTATGACGATTTCTCCCATTTTTTCCCCTTTCAGTTGTCGGAAACCTGTTTCTGGTGCTGTACAGTGTGTAGTCTGTTGTCTGTAGTCTGTTGCGCTGAGTAAGAGACGGCCAGAGAAATGGACAGGAGGACAAGTATTTACAAAATCAATTGTCAGGAGGAGGGTACGCATTTCTTACACAAATTCTTTTTAAGGCAAGGAGCTTTAAATTCTGACAATCCAATTTTTGTCAGTCACGGGGAGGTTCCTCTGGGTCAGTCCCCATCCAGATGCTGGCAAACAGGGCGGTGGCGTGAACAGACTTAAAAGTCTAATTTAAAGGCGAATATGAATACTAAAGATGATACTTTTAAGTGACTTTTACAATATATAGGGATAATCAAAATGTTTTGATCTGAAATTCTGGCACTGAATATTGGTAAAATACTCTTATGCGTCACTGACTCAAGTGGCAACCCGTTACTACTTCGCGTTCTATCTTCAGAACAAGTTTCAAAAACGTTGATGTGACTTATTTTGGGGTCATTCCTCACACTTTTTTGAAAAAAAGGAAAGGAAGTGTCTTTGTCTTTGCAGCAACGGATAACTTTTATGAAAGACGGACTGTCGCAATGGATTACGTAAATCGTTACAGCTAAAAACGTAATCCGAGTACCCCTAGCGGATAAGGTACTTTGTTAACTAGTTACCCCCAACGCTGCCCCTTCAATCCATCTCAAACATCAGAGTGCGAATGGACGGTTGCATGCCATGTTGTTCAACACATTTTCAGAAGAGCCCAGCAAGAATGTGATGGGCAGCTACAAAACTCAAAGTGGTTCAATGTGTGGCCTGGATACACTGGCACTGAAAAAAACACCCTCCATTTGGAAGCAGCCAGTAACAGAGACATCACCATGAGGCTGTATTTCCATGGGTTTCTACCGGCGCAGGATATCAGACTGTATCTCCGTGCAAGTATTTGGTACGTTTGACCTCAAAAAAGCTAAAGCTTTTAATCTTTATGCCCCGCAATTTGCGACTTAACGAAGCCTGACCCTCGGCGCTTGTGCCATTTGCATTTTCGCTGCACCGCGTTTCTCTCGGTAACCACTGGCAACCGTGCAAACACACTGCGACAGGCATCTTTTCTCCGCGATCAACATGATAATTTCAGGTCATTATGGTGTTCACGGTCAAAGAGCGCCACTTCAGAGAGCTGCAGTTACGATACAAACAGGATGTGTGTTTCTGTGCTACAGTAAATACAGTGTTTGTCTCTCTCAGGACCATTATGTAAAAAAATACCCTCAGATAATACTAAAAATTCATGGAGCGGGATGAGGGAGGAGAGGAGGGGCCGCTGAGCGTGATGCTGTTTTTCTTCCTCTCTGCCCCGCTCTGCCCGTCTGCCTCATTTTCTCCATTCTTTTCTTTTTCTTTTTTTTTTTTTTT
>CAEMYA010000140.1:757166-837717 GCA_903131615.1 Diplodus sargus | reverse complement strand
GAGAGAGTGTGTGTGTGTGTGTGTGTGTGTGTGGACCAGCTCGGCCTCATACAGTACACTCTGACGTCAGCGTAATGGATGTGGTTTGGTGACACACACGCTCTCATAATGGCTAACTGCAGATGCGAATGCAGATAACTTAATCCTTGTGAGGTTTACTGTGGTCTATCACGGGCAAATTATGTGGTTATGTGTTTATACATATATGGTACACACACACACACACACACACACACACACACACACACACAAAAGCATGATGCATGAACAAACACATGCAGCCACTGATACTGTACAGAGCCTACAAAACAAAAGTGCTGAGGGGTTATTGAGTTCACTGAAGGGAGAGAAGAAAAGTGTGTGTATGTAGTGAGGGGAGTACATGAAGACTACAGGAGAGGAGATCGGGAATCATTGGTGAGAATCTGAACATAGTTTGATTGCAGGATAGATGCAATTTCACTAAAATAGCTCTCTGTGCTTTCCATAATGGATACTGAGGCTGGCGAGTACATTGTACAGGACTGTAGCCACACCAGTCTCAAGGGTGATATGCTATCAAGTGTCCGGACTGCACTTGGCCTCATGTGAAGAGTGAGTGTTCCTATTAATTTTGCGATGTAGACTTTCCTCTGGTATGGTAGGGTCTGCATGTGGCACCAAATAGCTTTTCAGGTATCACATAAAGTAAAGAAATAGGTGCCCCGTGCTTGTTTCCACTCTTTCCCCGTTGAAATAAAACCTTACACTACGTGGAAATGAGCCGGCCTGCTGGCCTGCGAGATGTTTCTGCCGCTTCGTTAGAGACCACAAATGACTTGAGGAGGCGACATCATTTGAGTGGAAAGAGAGGCTCGATTTCTTCAAGAAAATAAAGCTTGCGTCATGCAGAGATTAGGTATGCAGCCATCACTAAAAGCTTCTTTGGGTAAGTGAAATTTGTTGACTAAGGAACTCAAATCTGAGATCTTTTTTATCTGACCACCAGTTTGCTTTGGTAAAGATGTAATCGTGAGCTAGTCGTGACTTTTTTCCCCGTCTCATTTGTCTAAGGGAGAGCTAAAAGCAAATCCTGCCTCCGTACTTGTTTGCGCTGCCAAGAAAACACTCTTAAATGTGGAATTCCCGTTAAAAAAGATCATCGGAAATTTTCTACTAATAAGGCATGATTTTAACTCGCTCCTGGGACAGGGCTCGATCAGTGGGAAAGTCGGCTGTGGAGAGTAGGAAGAATAGGGAAGGGGAAGAAAACAACTGGAAAAGAAGGGAAAAGATAAGTGATGGCAGGAAACAAGGAAAAGGGAGTAAAGAAAAGCAGATGATGATGGAGTTATGTTCCCAGGGTGCAATGCTTCCCAAACGTATATTGTAAATAATGGGAACATGACAAGGTCCTTTGTTCACAAGGTGTTATCTTCTAAGGGAACATAGTGCCTAGGGAACACAGGACCTTGGGAACTTAGAACCCTGGGAACATATATCCTTGAAAAACATAGATACCTGGGAATAATACAGCATGAGTTACATAGCACTCTGGGAATACCATACTTTGGCAACTTGGAACCCTGGAAACATATCCACCTGGACACACAGGACTCCTGAGAGTGCAGGTCTCTGGGAACATGGATACACTCCCAAAGAAGATCATACTGTTACAGAGCGAGAGTCTACGGACATGCTAACAGCTCTGTGAAGTTGTTCTTACAACTGTGATGTGAGCTAAATGCTGAAGTCAGCATGCTCACAGTGACAATGCTAACGTTCTGAAGTGCATCAAGTATCATGTGTATCATGTTCAACCATCTTACTTAAGCATGTTAGCAACACTGGTTAATTAGCATCAAACACGCCACTAATGTGGCTGGAAACCAAGCAGCCTATGGAGAACTTGAAGTTTATACTCCTTATTTATATGGTTGAGTTTGAATTACAAAGTGCCCGTTGAGGCCAGTGAAACTGGAAATTATAAGGAATCACCAGAACATATAAACATTAAAAAGTGACTTTGCTGAATGTGCCAGAGGGGTTTAAAACATCCCCAGAGAGCTCTCCGTACTCAGTGAACCCCCATCTCCTCTCCACATTCAAACCCAACTCTTATCTGCGGCTTTTCTGATACAAAGACTCCGGCATTAAAACTAAACCATGTGGCTGGTCTGTGAAGAAGAGAGAATTTTTACCAGCTTACACACGAACACATCAGAAAACACTCCTATCGAGCTGAAAGGAGTGTGAGCTGCGGTTCTGCTTTCTATCCGTTTTATAGCGTCTAATGTGAAGCAGGTGTGAGTGCGAGGCTGGCTCAACAGGATGGAGATGGGCCAACGGAGGTGTTCGCCAGCAAAGGAACACCAGGAGTGAATGAGACGGAGAGACAGATGGAGGAGGGGAGGGCAAGATGAGTAATGGGTACAGATGACTGGAGCAGTTTTAGGCTCGCAACACACCAGAAGACCCAGTTTTTCAAACATAAGGTTTGGTTTCTAAGGATTTTTTGTGGCTCTGAAATAAATATTCCCACCCAAGGATGGATTATCACACGCTAAAATATACTGTATTAACTGATTCATCATGGATTCCAGGCTCATGAAATTTATATAGTGAAGACAGTGATGTTTTTGGCAAAAAGTAAGATACCACTATCTTAATGTGGGATCCCAGTGAATCATTTCTTGTGAGAAGCATGTCTTCACTTAGACACCATTTTACAGATGAGTACAGAGGACTGATAGAGAGGTTTGTCACATGCAGCAAACACCAACCACCGAAAGACAAATATTAGCGAAACCAATGAGATTGTGTTGGACTACTGCTGCATATCTATTAGTGTGTCAGTTCGCTGACAGAAGCAATTCTGATAGAACATCAGAATGCTTAACACACATCGTCAACCAGAAGGCACAGATGATCTCTATAATCACCACAGGTTCAAGGTTGACACCAAGGATTAGTGTCACCAATTCAGTATTGGACCAAATGTGGTCAAGTTCTCCCCTTCTGTTCCTGACTTATGGGCAGAAACATGTTCCTGAAGAATATTATGATGATTTTTCCCTTTAGACATTTGAGTTAAATGTTGTCTTAATTAGTGTCTAAGCAGTAGTTTTCTGTTTTACTGTTAAAAGTGAAAACACACTGTTAAAAAATACCAACTATAAAGCTGAAATCTAACCTTTAAAAGGATACCTTCTTGATAAGGAGATATGCTTAGTATCTAAACACTGGTATGAGTGTTATTAGTATTGTTAGTATGAAATAGAAGTGATCATACAATTTTCATTAAAAAAAATTGCAAGACAAGATAAAATGAAAGTTTTGAGTGGTATATCTGCCACTCTTACAAAGTACCACCTCAGAAGAATGTACATTTTCATTGCATTCCTTCTAATTTTGGCCAAAAAGAAAAGACGTTACCCACTACGCAGTGGACTCAGCAAAATCTCAAGACATAAAAAGGATTCGAGAAAACCGTGACGCATGAACCAAGGTGGAAAGGAAGGGTGTAAAAAAGAAGAGAGTGTTGCAGCTGTGGGTCACCACAGGTATAAAACACTATAGGAGGGAGGAGGAGAAAGATATAAAGTACAACTGGGGAAATCAATTTTAGAGGGTCCGGGTGAACGTATTTGATGAAATTAAATATTTCCATGGTGCACTGCTGAGATACTCACATGATCCCCAGGCTGGGGTCTCATCAGAGAGACCTGGTCATACCCGCGGCGGAACAGAGCCCAGATAGCATCCAGTTTACCCTGAACAGGACAGAGAAGATGGAGACTTTAAACAGCTGGCCACATCTAGACACCAAACTCTTACACTTCAATCCTGAATACATCCTATTAATACTGATTCTATTGTATCAGCAAACATTTGGTCTGTGGTCCTCTGTGGCGTTCCTCCAAAGCCGAGAGTCTGCAGGTTTTAGTCCCGAACAAACACCACAGCAGCTGATTCCACTGATTAGTTCCTGCCTCTCGGTAGACACTGTGCTGATTAGTCACTCGGTCAAATCTTGGTTCACGTCCGATTAACTGAAGACATATGAACCTAGAGGTAAATTCCCCTTCCTTACATAAGGTGCAAGATCCTGCTGCCAGGATGCATTTACTGGAAGCAAAAAGTGCTGACTCCTAACCCTCAGTGACACACACTTGAGAGGAAGGAAGTAAATATCTTAAACTAACCACAAGTTATTAAACTATCTTTAATGTCAAAATACAGAACTGCATCCGGGACCCAACAACCAGTGACTAGTAAGTGTGTAAATCCACCTTTTCCCGACACTGACTGTAATGTATGAAGAGTGTAAAGTTTCGCTATGAGTCACTGCTGTGCTGCTTTAAGGCCTGCCTCACATTCAACATACAGCCTTTAAAGCTGTACAGTAGCGTACAGATAACAGTGTAGGCTACTGTATGAGAGGCCGGTGTTGCTACACAGAGCTGCATTGTGGTGTACGATTAAAGCCCAAACAGCACCGACGCCAAGTCTAATACAGTCTGTCTGTCTGGAGAATATGTTGTATTACTTTAGCTATGTATACACAGCGATAGTCATGGAATTTTGTGCTTATGCAACTAATTATACATAAATATGACCAGAAGAGACGTTATTCCTCCCTGCTGTCTAGTGAAAAGTTAGCAACCCCACCAGTGGTGCTTTTTATCAGAATACTCTGTGGGTTTGAGAAAATTCCTCTAACCTCGGTTATTTGAAACTCAAAAATACACAGCGGTCAATCTGTAAACACTGCAGATTTTTGAGTTCCTGAAAAGCTGGTGTTTTGCTAAAAAGCAGCAAGGATGTACTGAAATGTTTTGTATAAATGATACCACTAAATGGGGACATCCTAGTGCCTCACTGTCTGTTGGTCCTGAAAGAACCTGAGTGTGTATTTACCCGGATGGGCGTGTACCACTTCCGGTTCTGCGGCGCCTTCTTGTTGTGAGATTTCTTAGGTTTGGGCTCGAAGGGCTCGTACTCCTGCTCAGGCATTTTCACCACAGCGTTCTTCGGCTTCTCCAGCTTTGCCCCCTCCTCTGTCGAGCCCTTTCCTCCCCAACGCACCTACATACAGCAAACAATATATAAATGTACAACAAAAAAGGAGAAGTGTATTTAATCTACAGTGGTTTTCATCATTTTTTCTGTAATCTCGTCACCTCCATCCTCTTGATCCCTCCGATTCCTCTTCCTCCGTAATATGAAGCATCCACAGTGGGCCACTTCTTCTTGGGCAGGCCATCTTCATCATCTGACTCCTAAAACACAAATAATCCCAAAAAATGACCTTTTCATCCTCCAATATATATATATATATATATATATATATATATATATATATATATATACACATATATATATATATATATATATATACAAGATATATATAAGATATATAAGATTCAGAGGGTGTTAATCATGAACACTCACTTCAAGTCTCTAAAGTGTCAAGCATTGTCAAGTACTACTCATTAAGGAGAGATGGTGGAAAAATCCAATTGTTCCCTTTAAAACCTTTTGATGTGTAACTAGTGCTAATTATTGAAATGTAAAAAAATGTGTAGTTCTCAGGTTAATCCTTTTTGATACTTTAAATTATACTTGCAATATTGCTCGTATTTTGGAATAGACAAGCTGTAAGTCTGTCTATCTCTATTAAGTGTCTCTCAAAGAAAACTTTTGAAATGTCACATTCAAGAAAAAAACCCAGAAAAAATGAGAATGAACTACTCAGCACGAAGCATAGATTCATCAAGAATTGGTGGTATAGATTCCATAATGCATGTCTGGTCTAAACAGTAGATAAACTAGAAGTTGTGAACTCGACTTCTTCTTGGCCATCTACAAGGGAATTTGGGAATTTATGAAGCAGTTAGAATCTTATGATAATATCAGGGAAGACCCTGACAGCTGACACAGCGTCTTCTTTTTCTTCTGTTTGGGTGGAAACAGCTGATCAGTGGTGTGGGTTAAATGTCAGAACTTATTCAAAACTTCTGCACTTATTTCCTTTTTTGGTGATTTTTGCTGTTTATATCAACCTGCTAATGTGTTACTTCAAAATATGCACAATAGGTATATAAATGGACATACGGCTACTGACTCAAATATATCAACTGTATGACACTTCCTGTATTTAGTTGATTGTGATGAAAAATTCATTATTGTTTCTTTTCAAAACTTTACGATACATATCACACACATTTGGTAAGTAAATACGTTATATTGTGTTTTGACTCACAGGCTCAGGAGGAGGTGGAGGAGGAGGCTCTTTGATCACCTGAGGAAAAATAAGAGACAAGACATTATTTACCTTCTCGCAAACACATTAATCACATCAGTTTTGTTTTTGTAAGGACCCCTCAGCTCACTGTTCTTTCTCTCTGTGTTTTGATGAACCCCTCTGAAGCTTGAAATAATTGTGATTTAAGTGCTGCTTTTTATAATCGTCCACTTCCTGAATGTAGTGTGAGTTTCTTACCACAGTGCAGCAGAGCGGCCAGAACCACCACATGAAGAGCAGGGCCAGCAGGAGGAACAATACCAGCAGGGTGATCAGGAGAATGGTGCCGTCGAACTGGAGAGTACACACACACACACAGACACACACACACACACACACACACACACACAGAACAGTGTACTAGACATTAGGTCTCCTTTAAAGATGATGGTAAACAGGAAGTATAATCACACTTCTATGATGGACTTTAAAGCAGGCCAAAAGGAAGCCTTCTGATTCCCTCTGTGTCAGTTCTGTCACTATAAATATTCGTGTTTTTGTTTTTCTGATGACAGTGGTCCATGTAAGTCGTGTGATCCCTAAGTGAATCCATCAGTCACTTTGCTCGCTTTAATCCAGGCAGGCGTCCCTGAGTCAAACATGGTTCCCATTACAGACCACAGATGAGGATCACATGTGGTTAGACTTTCCCCTATCTATCTTGTGGCAAAGGCGTGGGGGGATTTATCTGAACTCAGCAGTGGGGTCCGTTGTAGACAGACCATCACGGGAGCCAAATGACTGTATCTTAGAAAAGTACCCATCAGCACAGTTTTCTATAACTGCTGACAGGCAGAATTTGTGAAGTAATGGTTCAGTAAACAATGGCAATATGTTCAACAGTGACCACATCTGCGTTTTGTCATTCTCACATATACAATATGTGTGCTTTTCTTGGCCTGTATAGGCATATTTTGTGGACTAACTACAAAAGCTAAAACTGTTGAATGTAGCACTCTGGGGGGATTGGTGGAGGGTGTTGCAGGGGTTTGTTTTCATTCTCCACTAATCCAGATTTTATTGCACCAGGCCAACTCGTCCCATGTAAGCAACTTGTCGTGCCTCCTTGAGTCTGGTGTGACTTCAGCCTATATGGTTTAGTTTAGTGGCGAGAAGCAGCTAATTGCAATGGTATGTCTAATTGAGCTCTGTATATCACGAACCACAACACAGCCTTTTAAATTCACAGTATTTTCATGGATGTGATGTCACACGGACTGAGGGGGAACAGCTTCAAAGAGCGCAGCCCTTTTTTTGCTCAGTGGGGATCCGCTGTGGCTCCGCTCCATATGTTCCAACATGCGTTTTTTATTTTGTTAAATTGTCTTAAATTGCATCTTGCTTAATCTCGGTTTTACGGAATGAAGCACCACCCTGCTTTACACTGCCACAGCTATATGCGTTCACACACCTGGGAGCAAAAAGAGTCTAAATTGGCTGTAACTGGATGCTTCTCTCTTCTCTCTTTCACTCTCACGACCAAAAGGTTGAGAGTGAACCGGCAGCCTCACGGCCATGAACCTGCTTCTCTGACCTTTTGTCTCCTGCCACCTCAGGAGTGTTCAGACAGGCTTTTTTTGGGGTGGATCGCTACTACCAACCCCTGTGGTTTGGCTCCCCGAAAAGAGGGGAAAAATAACAAAAATGAAAGGGAAGATGAAAGAGATAAAGAGGGCGAGGAAACTGACTGCAGAGAACAAAACAGTAGACTTCTAGGAAAAGAGATGAGGTTGGAGAGGGCAGAAGCAGCAGAGAGAAGTGGAGTGGAAACCACAGGCAATACAAGAAGACCTGAAAAACCTCTTTTCTATCAAAAACATACTAAATCTAGAGAGGAAAACTATCATTCTGCTTTTAAAGTTGAGAGCTTTATAAGATATTCTCTGTGATTTTCAGACATGGTCTATATTGTAAATATATTGTCTCAAATATAATTATTCATAATATGATCTTTTCTTTCTGTAACTTCTTTATAGCCAATGTGTGCATATATGTTTTTGTCTAAATTCAAGTACTCCTTTTGTCTTGTCTCGGGCCAAGTTCTAAGAATAAATGTTGTTAAGCTCCAACCAAATCTGCATCACTATATTTATTTTGTGTACAATTTGTACGTGAAATGTTTGTCCTGTATATGATAAGCGGCTATAAGCGGCTTAATGTTTTTATTGTAGGCCCACAGTGCCATGAAGTTGTTGTATATATTTGTATTGCTTAATTCATGAGTGTTGTAAGTCAGTCATGTGACTTTATTAGTCCAGATGTATTTCTAAGTATTTAATGTGACCTGATTGGTCCACATTAGTAAACTAGCCTAGTTACGATGGTCTTCCGTTTTGTCTCGTAATATAACCTGATGAAGGCTGAATGTACCCAAACGTTCTTTTTCATTTCCCTGATTGCAACTGGCGAGGACAGTGTAGGTGTGTTTTTTATTCTGATGCTGTCAACCCGACACACCTGGTGATTCCCAGGTGCCGAACTGTTTGCTCTGTTGAGTTGAAAGCTCCAATTTAAGTGGAGACACTAAAAGGTGAAAACACCAATTTTGAGATTATGGTCTACCGATAATATTTTTTCTTTCAGACTAGCAGAAAGAAAAGATAAAAAATACTAATTTAAGTGTTTATTTTAGTTCAGAGTTCTGTCCTTGACATTCAAATTAAATTGAGCATTACATTTTTAAGCACTTTTAGACAGCCCTTTTTGCATATTTAATCATTAAAATATCAGACACTGTATAATACAAAATCTTCAGCAATCAACTGGGAAAGCTTCGTGGTGATATCTATGAGTAAATTTTTTTCCGTTAATGACCTCAGCTTAAAAAAGTATTCATCATCAAATTTGCGGAAACAACACTGGCATAGACAATAGATAATAATCTACTTAAGTGCAACGAGTTTCAATTTTTATTTCTTACTGTTTTATTGAATGAGAAAAAAATGCATACTGGGCCTTTAAATGCAGGCATAGGGGACAAAAAGCTGCCACTTACACACTCCGTGGTGGTGATGTGAACGTTGCTGCTGATGAAGGACAGACCGTCGTTCATGCTGACTTGTAGATAAATCACCCTGGAACAAAACAACACACACAAACAGGATGAGTATGTTCTGTATCTTCATACTGGGACGTAACACAACAAGCATGTTCGGAGCGGTTTATTTAGTCTGAAGCATTTCCTCCTTGAGCTCAGTTTGTTTGGCTGGAATGATGTCATTTGAACTCAGGTTCACACCAAATAACGTAACCGAACCGCCTGCAAACTGTGAGGCGGTTTGTTAGAAGTGAGAATACAAACCATCAGGAAACAACCACGAAACACCCGGGATTATGAGCTGAGAACAATGTGATGTCTAGACTGACGCGCGCATTCAGCTATTTGGTCTAAGGTTACAGACACTGGAGGCGGCTGCCAAAGTGTCTAACCTGGCAGGAGAACATGCTACCAGAACTGTATCCAGAATATGAGCTACTTGGTGCGTCGATTGGCTGCTGTTTACGAGCCCTGTTTAACTTGTAATTGAGCAATTTGAACCCAAATGAACCGAATACAAAAGTTTTCCACTGCGGTTAAAAAACGGGAGAAAAAACAACAAACTGTAGGTGTGACTGTGTGACCCACTGAGCCACACAGCAGGCACGGAGGCCAACGAGGGATAGGTGATTGACTTGAAGAATAATGGAAATGGAATAAAATAAAATACAATCCACGAGCCGAGATTTTGCTTTTATGAATCCGGGCAGGTCGTGTGTTTTTCCAAGACATGACACCATGCTAATTGAACTCTCAGGAATGAGAACAATCTGCCACCTCGTTAAACGCAGTCTTAACGTCTCAACTTGGAGCTACCAAATTATTTCTTTATGTATTCTAAACTACAGCAAAGAAAAAGACTTCAGTCAAATCATGCTTCTGCCCATTCTTCAGTCCAAACTTCTATCCACGTCAAAACTCCTTTCAGAAAGATTTTTTGGAGCTCTGTGAGACTTTCTTGTTTTTCTGAACCCGTCGTTCTCCGAGTGGGGAGCAACAATTCTGGGAATTTCATGTGACCTCCTCTGGCACTCTTTTGGGAGTCTGTTCTCGTTCAGATCTTCAAAACATTTGGATGAAAGGCATGCGTTTTAAC
Source organism: Diplodus sargus (assembly GCA_903131615.1). NCBI lineage: Eukaryota > Metazoa > Chordata > Actinopteri > Spariformes > Sparidae > Diplodus > Diplodus sargus. The sequence goes on along the minus strand of CAEMYA010000140.1, from coordinate 827,298 downwards.
CCCCCCCCCCTTCGTATTTGGTGGAGGACCAGGTGGATGTGAATGAAGTCTGACAGATGGAAAGCAGGCTGTTTGACCGACAAACCTGTCTTTACTCTGACTCAGAGAGCTGTCTGTCTGGGTTTGAAGAAAAAGGAGGGTGGAGGGAGAGAGGAGTTGGTTCAGTGGGTGAACTTCATGAACAACTGCATACCATGGTTTCTGAGAACAAACAGATGGGAGCTATGGGAGTGAAACTGTCTTCATGCTAAAGAGGGTTTGAGTTCAGGCACAGTGTCCTTTGGATTTAAGTGAAAAATTATGTTACAAACAGAGTTTGATATAAAAGGAAGAAGTAAAACAGTAGTGACAAAGCATTGGAAAGCATTTTACGATGAATTTAGGATTTTATTACCAAAGCAGCATCATTTAAAAACCACAGTGGATCTTAATATTGTTGTAGAACAGGATGATTTAATTTCATTGTTAACAATTCCCAACTGAACGCTAAAGGCAGCAAATTTGTGACTCTTTCGGACCTCCCTATCCGGTCTGTGGCACTCTGCCCCAAGAACATTTGTCTGTACTAAAGGCATAATTATTTCAAATGAGGTCACAAATATATGATTTAGTTTGAAGTTATTCCCAGAACAGCTGGGCACTGGATTTTTTAGCCAGTGTTCTTCAAAAAGGATTAAATATAGCATTTGTTGGGGACTATTTTCAGTGGAGGATGAATACAGATACAGATACAGAGTAAGAGTTTGATTTCCCAACTTGCTCTGCTGGTAGCTTTCTCGCACTCCGTCCTTTGTTTTGTTGAGCTGATTAGCTGAAGTTAGCCAGTGATTGATGGCAATAGGCAGATGGTTCGTCCAATTAAATGCCAAAACATTTTTTGGAAATGTCCTGCCCTTTGCTAAACACTGGGCCTCTAACCAGATGGTTCTGTGTAACAAACAAATATCTGGCGCATCAGGTTTCATCTCATTTGTAATGAAAGAACAAGTTTCATTACTTGGACAACATTAGACAATACAACGTTGAGATACATTACTGGATATTTCTGTGAAACAAAGCTGAGAATCCTTCAACATGACGTAGCCATATAGAAATATAAACATCCTCTACATTTCATTCGGGATTCAAAAGTTTCCAAAAGAAGAAGAGAAAATGCAGAGAAATGACAATGCTGAAAGAGAAAACTGAGTCGGTCTGAGGAGAAGAAAAAGTCAAAGAAAACTGACCGGTGTGAATTTAAAGGTGTGGAGGAAACAAAGTAGTGGTGAGGATGTGTTGGTTGTAGCACAACCCTGTCTGACAGCTGTTAAACAAGGAAATAACCCAGACAGGGCTGGCTGTCCAAGCATGAACACACACACACACACACACACACACACACACACACACACACACACACACACACACACACACACACACACACACACACAGTCTGCCACTCATTAGGTGATGTGGGTCACCTTATCTTCATCCTTTGTATAACTGGCCACACATGTCCTGATGGGCACAGAGACCAAATTCTATACTTGAGTGATCAGAAAATAGAACTGAATGCAAAGCAGCAATAACAAAAGCATTAATGCAGCAGTTTAAACTTTTCTTTAATTTCTCTGAAGGTTTTTCCACCCTGCTGAGATTCAAGCAGCATAAAAACACATGACCACACACTTGAAAGACGAGGCTCGCTGCTGAACGGCTTTGATCAGCCAAAACTGGACAAGGAGGCTGCTGTCAGAGAGTACGAGACTGACAGGGGGTGAAAGAGGGAGTTTCTTTGTGATGGATACGAAGAAAAGACAGATACACACAGAGAAAAAAGTGCAAAGACGGACAGGCAGGAGCGGTGGGGGAGCTGGAAAACAACCAGCGAGGCAAAACAGCTGGTGAAAAGAGCCACGGTGGCATCGAACGTGAAGGCAGAGGTGGGGAAAAAAGAGGAGGGGGAGGGGGGAAAGATAAGTTGTAATTGGAGAATCAGGAGGTTAAGCGTCGCCGGGATCGGATGGAAAGTTTAAGAGAGGGAATGCAAGAGCACAAAAATATACAAAGGCTTAAGTGGAAGTTTAAGGCACATGATGTACCCTCAGTTTTATGACCCTTCTGCCAGGGTATCGATTAAAGCTTCAGAGTTCAAATCATCCGTCCAGGTTGTTTAAATCTTTCCCCACTGCAGTTAAAACCATATCCTCTCTCTGTCCACATCACTGCCAGTGCAAATATTGAATGTTAATTAGATTTATGACTTCAACTAGAGAATAAAATGAAGGAATTTGTAACATGATGATAGACATATGCTATCACCAACACAAACACAACTAGAGTCTAATATTGGCTGTCAGGCCTGCTACTCCAGCGTTGAAACTTCTTTAACCACCGTCCACTGAACCTTCTCCTCTGTGGCCTGTTGTACTTTTCTTCCCATAAAGACTTTGGTCGGGGAGGTTTGTGGATTGTTGACGTTGGATCATAGCTGAGATCTAAAAAGAGAGTATGGCCAGCTGATACAGAGAGACTCCGGCCGCGGCTAAGGTTGGTTACACCAGAAAATTGTGTGACTGTCGTGTGGTTGTGTCAGTTGTCTTAGTTTTCACATCCCGTTGCCTCCCACCTCACCCTTCGCTGAGCCAGAAAACATTAAGGCGATTGAAGCAAGATGTACTTTATTGCGTAAAACAATAAACCTGATTCTAAACGAGTAAATATAACATATTGTGATCAGATCTTCTCCCGTTTATCTCAGTCTGAAGCCAGCAGTGTATTAAAGGTTTTTTTCCCTACAGGCCCAATGGCAGATCATCAAACAAAGAAACACTACATTTTGTTTGATCAGAACAGAGATGATCATACAGTCCCATCAAGAGTCGACAATACAAGGAACCCATTTGTAGCTCTAAAATGCTCAAGGATTCACCAGAACTACAGCAAAGTAGAGGTACCAAGATAACACAAAGGCTCGGGCACAGAGAGACTTTTTACTTGTGTATGGTCCATGTGGACATTGTGTTAACAGCAGTTTGAAAGCCCTCTAAGCTGCTTTATTAGATTTCTTAGCCACTTGGAGGCACCTGAACAAACTTTAAACACAAAACTTACATTATTATCATCTTATAAAGTTTTGACTGTTAACATACTAGCAAACAGTTGCCAGTGCACACATTCAGCAGATCTGTGCCGCAAGGATGAGTCCTATAGCCAGGAAATGGGTGAGCATTTTTGCACTTCCCTTGTCTCAAGGTCAGTGTTTTTTTGAATAGGCTTTTTTTTTTTAAATGCCTGCCTCTTTGAGAATGAGTCAGTGAAAACCGAAAACAAAACATTGGCTCTTTTTTGTGTCATAACAATTCAAAACCAAAGATTAAGAAAGTCATGGGATGAATAACTTTTGACTGAAGTTTCTATTCTGGACGTACTAGTGTCTAGTCAAAAACCATTTGTCTCCAGTTGTTTTCACTGCTCTGTTCTAATTCAGGACAGAAGCAGGACAAACGCATGGAGGGTTTACCACTGCATGTGCTGGCATGGCTACAAAGCCCCTTATATTTTGCTAAGCCATACTGGGATCTAGAAAAGAGGAATGCGGCCATGGATAGGGATCGTAAAAGGAGCTAATGTATGGCAGGCTTCTTACGGACTGTGCCCATACACACGCGTATGCATTCATGTGTTTCTCTGTGTTTGAAGCAAAGAACGTGATCTTGGGTGCACGTGGATGCCACTTAATGTGAAATATACAGTGAGCGCTTCCCCTATAGACAGTTGAAGGAGGATCTTTGAGAACAATAAATCGTAGAAGGATCAGGAGGCACTTACTTCCCCACTTCATCGATGACAGGAGCTGGACACAGTAGGAATGTGTTTTGTACACCAGCCGGCTTTTCATCTATATGGACAAGACAACAATTTGATAAATACACATTCTTCTAAAGTCGACTTCTCAGTCTGAGCTTTCCAAAAGGGAAGACAACAGATTCACTGCACTGACAAAAAAGATTGATAAAAAAAGACTGACAAACCTTGTTACAGACATGTTGGGTTAACATTAGAAGAGAGAAAAAAGGGAAGTGTACGTGTACTTACTGACTGTAATGCTGTCGTTGATTTTGAAGCTGCAGAGCACCTGGTTGATGTTTCTGGCATGGAGGAAACCATTTCCTCTCACCACCACTTGGAAAGACTCTGGTTACATGACACACATCGATGTTTTACATTTTAAACTCCTTGCCAAGCAAAATGAAATTTTACACTGTATGTACTGTACATGAGGCTCATTTTCATGTTGTAGACTGCAAAGACTTACATCTACCCACCTAGTGTGTTAGGAAGAGATTCTGAATGGCTTGGGCCTCTAATACAGCTTACTTTTCAGAACAATAACATTTAAAGTGTGTTGCCAAATCAAAAGTCTAGCAAGCAATATCAAAAACGATTGTTGGACACCCACTTCAATAGATAGATAGATAGATAGATAGATAGAAATACTTTAATGATCCCAGACTGGGAAATTATTTAATATATTATTTTATAGCTGCGATGTTGTCCGTAACACAGAGAAAATACCTAATGCCTAACCAATGGGACTGAACTAAACAGTACAGCACTCTCTGCAGCAGCAGACTAGCGACTACTATTTAGTTTCAAGTGAAATAGTTTTCCCTTTTGAAAGGTGACAGTAATTCACTGCATAATAAAAGAAAAAGCAGATGTGAAGAATAGTAAAAGTCCTCCTGCCTCTGCCAAAAGTGTTTAATCAACCTCGGCTTTTATCTGTTCATTTGAGCCTTTTAATGTTGCTTTAACCGTCATAATCTTTCTCTTGGCGGGACACTAAAGGCTGCTGTCTACTTTACATTTCAGCTGTAGCCAATCTTGCCACCGCCACTCTCTCATGGTCAATCCTTTTAATAAGACCCTACAATATTATCCCCACTGCAATACTCTGTCCCAGTAGATTTCCTGTTAGTGACCTGGATGACCATATATGGGGCGTTTTTCAGTCTGGGATTGTCATTACTGAAGTGGGAGAAGGGGAGACAGGGCAACGAGTTAATGAAATTACACAGATGAAGAAATGATGGGAGGTTGGCACCGGTGTGGATGACTCAGGAGAGACCTAATTCAGTTAATGTTTGCGTGTGTGTGTTTTTAGCGCCCCACCTCCTGCACACACACTGGAGGGTTCAGCTGCTAAAATCTCAATGCAGGATTTCTTGATGATCTGGAAGGGAAACAAGGAGAAAGACAGCAATTATTTCATCTCCTTCTTTATTAATGCTGTCAGGTTTGTAAAATTCTACAGTCATAAATGATGCGAGTCGAGAGTTTAATAAGAAGTGCTGTCAGGCTTTGTATGAATTAAGTCATTTTCTTAATCATACTGTGTCATTTTCTCACTTCCACTTTCCTCTTCTTGCAAAACCTATTTGGATCACAACAGTAAAGTATACTTCATCAGAACTGCTTGTCAGGTGGTGAGATGGCTTAGGAAAACTCCTCCCCCCACATATCTTTGACGTCAATACTGTAACTTTCCGAAACCGACAATCCTAGATTGACACGCACTTCTCTCAAGTTACTTTTCATATGAATAACTAAGAGCACCACTGTGAATATTGTCCAGGAGAGTCTTATACTGTGCAAAGTTACTGACATATTTGAGAAATTACTGCGTCCTGCCTCTTTGTGACGGTCATCTTTTAGCTAAGTACACAAATTCACCAGTATGGTCAGACAACATGAGTGATGAAATAGTTATTTTCAAGCATAAATCCACCCGTATTCTCACTACTTAACAATTTGCTAAACGGCAACAGTCAAACTACGTCCTTGCAGCGTTAAATAGGCCTGGCCTTTTGTTGTAGGCTTACCAAAACCCCAAGAGCAGAAAGTAAGCTGCAGTCGTTAGCATGGCTAACTGGCTTACTGCAGTAGTAACGGCGCATTACCTCTGAGGTCAAGAAGCACTTCTGCAACTAGTTTGTGGAGCTATAGGTTATTAAAAAAAAGCCATGTTCATGAACAGCATAGTGTCTTCCCACAGCCAGTCCTAATGGCTATTACTATCTCTTTGGGGTAAAGTTAGCTGCTAGGTCCTTCTAATTATTTTATTTGGGGAATTTGACATTGCAACAATCCGGCCAAACTCCACATACTGAAAGCCTTTTCTTCTGTGATGTTTGAAGTGAAAACATACTGTTTGAAATAACAAACATGTATGATACTTAAGTTATTTACAGACAATGTTTTGAGCAAATCATGGGGCTTAGGCTTTTATAGCTAGCTAGAGTTGCTAAAATATGTCTGTGACAGTTGTTATTTCAGCCAGCAAGATTGACAGTCGCAGATTAGAAATTAGACGCTGGCTGTTGTCTGTCTCTGGAAACCACGTCTCTGTGACAAAAAGAGAAACTGTTGAAATGATTAGTTTCTCTGTGGAGAAATTATGATTGGGGTGACCCTGCCTGTACTGTCTTTTCTATTTATGTCATATGCCCAGTGCACACAAAGACTTGCTTTACTGAGACAGTGGCCTATAATTAAGCACAACTTCTGAACTCTTGCATTGTGAGAACCAATGAAGTATCTTAATTGACAGCTGATGAAAAACAAAGCTGGAAGTAACTCATCTAACTAGATACACTCTTATTACAGTCACTGAATGAACTTTCTGTGTTTTCATACTTTGTTTTTTAAAGTCAGTTCTGACACCCGAGGGAGCAATAAAAGGTGATTGTACTAACACAAGACAGATTGACGAAAAATACATGAATGTGGCCGTTTGCTCGACCTGTTTCTGAGCCTAAGCAAAAGGAATGCATCCCTGCGCAGGGAAGAGTTTATTTACCGAATCAATGACTCCCCGGAGGGCATGGAAGCCGCCCAGCACAGGAAACACATGCTCAATGGTGTCTGCAATGGTGGCCAGCTAGAAAAGGGGAGAGAGGTGGAGACAGAGGTGTGGAGGGAGGAGAAAGGGGAGATGAATACATTTACTGAATCAATACATCGTAAAATTAAATGAACAGATTGTTTTTTCTGTTACTGTGGTTGGGGAGACACCTCCGACATTCAGAGGTGGTAGACACTGAGTGGCTGATATTTGATATTTTATAACAAGACAAAATTGAACTCAAATGTACTGATGTGAAGATCAGCCTCCCCTCAGGTCTCATATAGCTTTCCCATTAAATACAGGAAGTTCAATCATCCCCGTCATCAACATGCTGAAGCTAATTGTTGCATATTATTCAGACATTTCTCAGGTCCAGCCTCGTGCCAATGCGGCAGCTCTGGGCTTTAAAATCACTTGGATCTACTTTCAGGAAATTTTAAATAATGGGTTAGCCAAATTGCGCTGGGGCCACTGAACATACACCACACAACATGGAGGTAACAGCATTTTGGATGCTTCCACGACTCTGGATTCCTGAGCACATGTGGTATACAGTACATGCATGGAAAACTGTAACTGGCCTTCAGATTTAAAAGATCATTACAAGGAAGTTTAGGGAATTGTTTTTATTTCAGACCAGATGTATAACATGTATGGAACATAAGCGTGAACCGGCCAACCATGCCATACATTTATTGCACTAGCATGGGCCTTACCTGTGTCTCATTGAAGTCTTTGACACCAACACAGTACACAATCGCTCCGAGAGACCGGGCTCTCTCTGCCTGTTGGAAAAAAACGAGAGAATACATCTGTTTCTTCCAGAAAACTGGCACTCTGAGCAACACTGAGAGTATTTCTGCATCTGCTAAAACTGCAGCAGTTTAGGAAAACCAAGCCTCAGTTTGAAGTTGCTACCTCTTGCTGTGCCGTGGTGAGCTGGTGCTCCTGCAGCTCTCCATCCGTCAGTGCAATGATCACGCTGGCCGTGCCTGGAAGAAACATACAGGCTGTAACCTTCATCGTGATTGGCAACTTAGAAGTAGGTTTTCATACAAATGGGATATTTGATTCTTACCAAAGTTCTCCTGGTATATCTGCTCGTTTGCCTTCAAATCAGAAGACAATTTCATGGTCAGATTGTTTGAAAAGGTTTCACATGTAAACTACAAGTTCAATGAACTTTGATTTTGATCATTTGATTCTTAAGTGTCAAAATAACATAAAAAAAGCCTCACAACGAAAGCTTACCCTCTGCAATCCAAGGTGCATGAATGTGTCTCCACCAGGGATCTCTCTTTTCAAAGCGTTGAGTCCCTTTCTGATGTCCACTCTGCAGAGAAGAAAGACAGCTGAGTCGGTTTGTCATAAATCTAAACTGCAGTCCTGCCTTTGTTATTCTCTTTTCTACACAATTAGCACCGTGTTCTTTGTACAGTGTGTGGTCTATAATGTCTCTATCCCTAACAGGCATTTTCACCTGATGCTTTTTATTTTATTCACTGGAGCACTAATACAAACCGAAGACATCTCTGTGGGAACTTCACTTCTCATACACAAAACTCTCTAACACAAAACAACACTTGAGTTTTAGGCAACAACAGAGAGCATCTGCTTTCAATCTGGTTGCAACAGTTTGAGTTTACTTTATGACTGACTGTTTGTCTTGTGAAAGAGCATTCCATGCTACAATAACATTTATTTAAAACGTAAAGTCGGCTTCAGTCATACCTCATTCATTCAGTTGTACTTAATGAATTACTTGGAGCAACAAATTCATCGGCCCTGACTTTTTTACCTGTTTTCCGTCAGTTTCATGATGGTGGATGCTCTGGAGGAGAATGTTATGAAGGACATCCTCAGCATGGGACTGGAACAGAAAAAAACAACAACTTTAATGTGCAGCACTAAAATCCCCGCAGATTAAGCAACTACTGATGATGAGTGCCAAAGACTGACGAAAACTGCCAAAGACAAGATTCCACAGAATTTGGCTGCTGCTTTGTTGGTGTTTTCCCACCTTGCAAAACATAGAAATAACACCAACATTTCCACATCATCTGAGATTAATCAAAACCCTGTGTCATTACTTTGTTATAGCAGTACTGCAACATATTGTTTTGCTCAGAATCATAAAATAACTGGCAGTTATCATCATGAGTTTTACTTTTCATGCCAGAGTTAAAATGAGTTGGACTTTTTATTTAAACAATAGTGATTAAAATGACTTCATTTCCTTTGAGTTCACTCCAACAGGTTGTGTATGTATCCGTCTCGAAAGCAGTCCAACTCACCAAGACACAGAGTGACACTGTGATAGGTTTGGTGCCAGTGTGCGTGACAATGACTTCAAAGTTTATATTTAAACTTCGTCACTGAATCCTCAGATGTGGACACGTTTGTATATTTTTGTTTATTGTGGATAAATCATATTTGGTAAGGAATTACATGCATGTAAACAAACAGGCAATCTGAAGTAAAAAATGTGTTGTGTTGTTTGTGAGAGAAAGTAAGTTCATGCAGATTTGTGCTGTTTGAAATGTTCTCCTGTTTGTTTCAAATAGAAACTCTGAAAAGGGTTTGTCTGTTGTTATGGCTGAATCACAGTGCTGCAGGTGTTGTTGTGACCTTCAAGCAATACGGACAAAACAAAACCACCCACGAACTGGGTCCTGTTTGTTGAAATGACACATTTTACAATGCATTCTTGCTGCATAGTATAGTCAATCCTTTTGTCATGAGAGGATGCAAGTACTTCAGTCATATCTACAAACTCTTCACTTGCTTCATCACAGGGGAGCCCAAACTTTTTCTCTAAGGGGGCAAAAAAACAAAAATTTAATAGTGAGCCACCGGCCAAAAGCAAACACCTATTTTGCTGTTTTGTATTATATTTTACTGTATTGTATTGCTAAGATCCAAAATAGTACGAGGATCCAAAGTTCCTTTTATTGACTTGCTGTGCAAAGTGTCACTCTGCCCTAAATGTTCAGATTATACAAAATAATTAATAATCAGGGATTGCAAGATTATGAAATAATTTTTATTCAAGTATTGTTTACTATTTGTACACATGTTGAATCTTCCTATATAAGAGCTGTAACAACTTTTCTTTGCCATATATTTTCCTCTATCACCTCACAATTTTGAAGCGGTACAGAACCTAAATGAACAGGATACAAAACAATAATGTTTTTCTAATTCAGATGGACAACTTAATAAAAGGAAATCAACAGAGATTTTTCTCAAATTTACAATAAAATATCCAATTACATTTGGGTAAAAAGATCTGAGTTGGGACACTTAAAGCTGCAAGTTTTTTTTTAAGTGTTCATCACTCTTTGCCTTCCTCTCATTCTAAAAAGACTGTAAAACACAGGCTGCTCAAACACATAGAGACCTTCCAGCCTGTATTCCCTGCTGGTAACCCCACTGAAACCAGACATCAGCTCAGCTACTGCAGAGATGGAGCGAAACATCAGCCTGGATGCTGAGTGACTTAGCATATGGTGAGTTGTAGCTGTAGGGACAGATTTTATTTTACTTCACCACGGTGACTGCTGTGTAAAGCATGTGTTTCTCTTTAGTGATCTACATCTCAGGGCTCCAGGAAGTCGAGCACAGAGGCAACAAGACTGTTGAGAGACCTACAGTCCGGTTGTGAAACTTCTCAAATGTTACAGTATACTAAGTTTTTTAGACATATTTGATGGGTAAAATATGTTAGCGTGAAGTGTCTTACCTTTTGAATTTCTCAGCTAAATTCTCCACAAAGTAGTAGATTTCATCCCAGTGATTCTTCACACTGCCAGACCTAAGACAAGCAAAAGGGGAAATAAGCTATTATGTCAAAGAAATTCAATTTTATTGTAATTATAGATATACCACCATCGTTGAAATGACTTGAATTGTGTTATGAGTCATGTACAACAGTCATGAATGTACACACACAAGTATATAACAATAAGCAGGAATAAGCAGGAATTGTCCCAGAGTCGCTTTGCGCTTTTCATGGAACCGGTAACATATAAGCAGGATCAGCAACGTTAATGCATGGTTTTATTAGCGTGGCTAGAAGAACCGTCAATGACTGTAGGAGTTGTAAAATATAATTCCTGTATATCTGTGAATTACAAATGATTTGTTTGGAGAGAACGAAATACCAAAGCTCAAGCTATCTATCAGACACACATTAACCTCCATATGGTAGAGCATTCAAACAAGAAAAGTACAGCCTTGTTAGCCAAAAACAACAGTGGGGTAAAATCATTTGCTCCACAACAGTAAGAACATGCCATTTGCATCCTGGGTAAAACACAAACGTTTTGCTTGTTACTGTGACTTCACTACCTATCAACATTTTTGGTGACAAAAAGTGCAGATTATTTGTTTAGAATATTGCTTTACAGTAATTCAATAGTTGCTATCAATTGCTAGCATACTATCTAGCCATCTAGCTAGCAACAGAGCCAGTACAAACTGTATCTGTTACTTAACTTAAATTTTATTCAATAAAACCCATCCTGTTAATGTATTACACACATTATCACAGTAACAACTTTGATCAATCAGCCAGCACCAACTGTGTACTTTTGAGATAAAAGAGGCTAGCATGGTCTGGTGTGTAATTTAGTGCCCCTCGTGTCCTGAATGAGCCCCTGAAGGCTAAGGAAACAGGGCCTGGTCTCCCCAGGGGAACAGAAAACTGGACTATTATTAAAAACTCCCTATGGAGTAACCTTCATTTCCCCTGGGCAGACTTTGTGTGCGAGTGAGCGTCCGTGTCTGTTTGTGGCAATTTAATTAAGTGTGAGCATTAAGGGGGAGGACTTCCGCCATGATGTGACCCAGTCAGCAGGTCATCCGTTAGCTAACGAGGGAGCCAGAGAGATGACACATGGGAAATGAGCTAATTGACTCTGGTAAAACTGGAGAAGTGTTTAGAGGATGAAGCTTACTTAGAATAAAGTGCAAGGCTGACTGAATGTTATTCTAGGTGCTGACTCACTGATGTAATGGCATTAGACACTGGAACTGGCCAGCATTGATGTGTTGTGTGGGGCAGGAGGTCAACACCATATTTTGTCCACATGGATTAGTGGGATTTCAGTTTCTTGAACCATTTCCATTGACTTGCAGTCAGCAAATAAGATTTTTTATAAAATCCCAAAATATTTTGAAAGCTACAAAGCATAATATTGAGTGTCATTTACCAGTAAATAATTTTTAAAAATTCAACACTTGCTGCAGGAGGCAAATATACTGTATCCAACAATAGGCCTGGAAATAGTCATTCGGTATCAATGTGTATAGCTGTTAATGGGAACCAGACTAAACACTGACTGTTATCCTAGCTTACCTTTTAGCTGTGATAGCAACCAGCCCACTCGGAAATCTGTTTGAGAATCATGTCTAGCCATAATAAACCAAATGAATTATTTCTTGCTCAGAAGCTTTGTATGCTTTGGTCAGAAAACATAAAGAAAAGCATTAAAACATTTGTTCTGTGAATGAGATTAGTATCAACAAAGTTTATTTTCTGGGCAATGTATTTTGATTCTTCAGATATTTGAAGATACAGGAACCAGCAGAGCCTGAGTCTCGGCAGCTGCTTTGGAAAACAGGACCGCCTACAAGACCAAAACTTGAAATGGAAATGAATTGTGACTGATGTTGTTTGCCTGCCATTGAGTGTGTCTGAGGTTATACCCCACAGTGTTTTTGTGTTATTGCTTGGAAGCAGAGGGGTACTTTTTTGACCAGGCTAGGGGGTAGACACAGCCAGGGAATACCAGGGACTTTTCCATCATGCATCAGACATTTAAGTCTCTTTATCCTGCCAAACAGGATAACACCCTAAATGCTTTGTTTGGTAGACTGGACAACGTATGAAGAATATTGTGTTTATGTGTCTAATCCCACTAATTTCACTTTGAAGAGGCGTCATGGAAACTTAATTTACTTTCAATCAGTGACTACTTTCACAGATGCTGAACTTTTTGCCTTTTGAATCATTTCAAGGAGAAATCAGCACAAGCAACAGTAGCCGTCATAGTCTAACTGGGAGCCAGCTCATCAACTTCATCAACTTTAAATCCAAGGAAAACAAACAGAGGGATTGCTCAGACGATGGCAAGCTGCTAAGAAAGAAAGCAACTTTAATACTCTTGAAAAGTGAACAGAACATTGCAATTCTGCCAAAGCTAGAAGTTCACACTTGGGTTCCCTTGGGCTACCCTTGCTCGTTATATCTAATAATTATATCAAATACAAGTACACATACATCTTGCAGACTTTGTCACCAGTTGCATTGGAAAGACCAACTGCAGATGTCTCTGCAATACACAGAATTCAGGACTGTCATGAACTAATCAGCAAAAACAGTACAACATTAGCTAGCTAGGTAGTTAGCGACTGAGATATCAGCAAGTGAGTAGCAATTGTCATATGCTTCTTCAAAAGTAAAGGATCATAATACATCGAACTGACAGGAAGTCCTCATAACCTCTGGTTTGAAGCGTGCTTCTGAAAGAAAAAAGAAAAAAAAAGAAGGGAAAAAAAGGGCCATGGTAGCCCTACCTCTCCATCCCAACAAGAATTGCCGAGTTGAGGGGTAGGCCTCAGGGGTGTATTGGGATTGGGCCCAAGACTTTGCAACTTCTGCCAAAGCTAGAGGTTCAGGTTTGGGTTCCCTTGGGCCACCCATGCTGGTAATATGTAGACCCTAGACTCCAAATACAACAAAAGCATCCACAATAACATATACATGTTATGTAAGTTTCAGCGTTTGTGACTCGTCTAGTCTGAGCAAATACAAACGCTGGTCAACAAAACATCCGATGTAAGCATTTTCTCAGAGTTGATGTTGATCTAATGACATGACTTGTCGTCCCACATCAAGGCTTTAAATTCCTGTAAAGCTGACTAAGCAAAAGAAAGAGGACAAGACCTTACAAGCTAAACCAAACCCTCCCAAAATATAAAAAGCTTGAGGTGGTGGAGGAGAGGTGTTTAGCTTGGATGTTTAACAAAATGTGCAGCGCAAACAGAAATAGTCAGACAAGGATCACACACACACACACACACACACACACACACACACACACACACACACACACACACATACACACACAGACTACCTCTGACCTAAAGGAAGGGCAGCAGCCAATTTCTCCTGTAACTTGTTCCATTACAGCAACGTAGGGGAAAGAATATAAAGTCTGCTGAGACTTCCCTGCAGCTAGTAGTCTTGTAGAGGTGCAGCCAATCACTTTAGAGTATTTATTTAACACCAGGGTGAATCTGAGGACTCCCACCTTTGGTTTTCAAATGGTTATCTTTATTTCTGAACCACAATGGCTCCTGTTTGCCTTGGAACACTTCAATTGTCTGAGGTAGCTGCAATCGTGGGACCGAGGCCTAGCTTGCAGTTTCACTCACCTGTCCAAACAACATTGGGAAAGGAAGTGGGCCATTTCATTCTATGATTCTTGATGAAACCATTTTATGCGGTGCCTTTTCCCCCCTCAATCCTTTGATCTAATTTTAATGGCCTGGGTTCAGCGGTTTGGGATTTGGACACATAAGAAAAATAAAGGATCGGAGAGTAAGGAGAGTTACAATTTGCCGACCAAGTGTTAAAGCCCAACAGCAGTTTGAAGTTATGTCATAGCAAATCGTCAAAGCCGAGTGACAGTGTTTTTCTCGACTGGATGGATTCTCTGTGCAAGATGGAGAGCATGTGTCTGGCTTTATGCCATTTGAGTGCTGAGAGAAAAAGAAACAAAAGAAAAGGAAGGAAAGGAAAGAGCTACGGAAAGATGAGGAGCCTTATCGGTGACATTACAAGATAATGTGAAAAATCTGTTGGCTCTGTTGCACACTTGACTGCCAGAGGAAATAAGTGATGATTCAAACAAAACTTCAACTGGAAGGCCAAGAGCTTCAGCCAGCACAGCTGGAAATTGTGTCAAAACAGCCTGAAGCACCAACACGAGCAGATAACATAAGCAAGGAGTAAAACAAAATCAATAAATTGCTGTATGGTTAACATATTTATGTTTGTTTTAGATTATTTGTACAGGAACAATTCATTAGTGATAGTACTTCAGTGTTGCCAGAAGGCCAGTTTTAATAACTTTGAATAAAAAGCAAGAAACAATTGCAGGCAGGAGGGAAGAGTAAGGGCAGGAACAAAGGCCATGGAAGTGTATGAACACAGACGCTTCAAGCTCCAATCTCAGATGTTGTTTTGAGTGTCACCTGAAAACTGTGATACTTTGCAAGTGTAAGTTGCTGTCTGACTGTTGAAACCTGTGGTCGCTTTAGAAAAAAGAGAAAGCTGACTTTGAGTTTTCTTCTGCTCAAAACAACTATTGCTTATCAGTTTGTCAAAGCTCTAGCTGTACTGTCGGTATATCTATTAGCCTCTCTTCTTGTCCTTTTCTGTGCTATAGCAGTATACACCGATACATACATTTACCACTGTGGTCATGTTCACCAGGAGCACGTTTCAGGCTTGTTCATAAGAAATGTGGTGGAGCTTATCAAATCGGACAATTACTAAATAACAAGGTGATTAAAAGGACAGAGGTTGTACAGTTATCTGACAATAAATCAGGAAAATGACGAACAAAGCATGCAGTGATTAGGCTTTTCCTTGGGATGATAACACCCCCTCCTATCATCGATCTGGTTAATCTGTCCTTAGCATTTCTCCAAGTTATGAAGGTCTAAGTGGGGGAGATGCTACATCATGAAGGAGTTTGTATGTTAATCAAGTATGATGGAATTTATTAAAATTCCCCTTTGAGAACATTAAAATAATGCAACAATTTATAGACTTACAGACGGTAAGCTGTCCAAGAAAACTGTTAATGCTCAGTAGTGAAAACTGTTTGAGTAATAGATAAGGTTTACAGATGGAGTACATTCGAGGTTGAGCTGGTTTGAGTAACTGTCTGCTCTTCAGCTGTGATGTTGCCACTGGCGCAGTCAAATTCAGCCCCAACCAGGCACCTACAGCCTCTTGTCCCAATGAGCATCTTCACGGCTCTTGTAACAGAGAAACACGTGAAACCAAAACCCATCTTACATTCACCTCTAAATCCAGTTTTTCTCACTTATACGAAGTTGAGATGTGTAGTTCCCTCTGCTGCTACGTTAGTGTAGTGATCTACTGTTTCCAAACAGCTTTGGGCACCGAGGGAAGTAATACGCATCATTACTGTTCAGCGATGCCCAACAGACCGTGTCAAGAGGAGACAGGAATTTGCTAGATGTCCCCCAAGGGCCTGAGAAGGCCTGAAGAATAAAAACATCTTCAATCTTTCTTAATAATGCCTTTTTCTGCTGGCTGGGTGAGATTTCAATGGCTGATCTGCAGAAAATGGCTGTGGTGGTGTGTTGGTGTTCGAGAGAGAGTGTGTTTGAATGTGTGTGTGTTGAGGAGAGCACGAAGAAAAACAGAAAAGCAGTGAGACAGAGACAGAACAAGAAAAACAGAGGGTAGACAACGCGCAACAACAGAACAAAGAGGCGGGACACTTCAAGTATAGACCACATTATGGAAATGCATAAAGCAACGAAGCAGAACAGTCTTTGCAGGACCGTAACGGTGCGTTTAAAGTAA
Organism: Diplodus sargus; assembly: GCA_903131615.1. Lineage (NCBI taxonomy): Eukaryota > Metazoa > Chordata > Actinopteri > Spariformes > Sparidae > Diplodus > Diplodus sargus. The sequence continues at coordinate 810,778 of CAEMYA010000140.1, read as the reverse complement.
CATGTTCTTTGCTTTTATGCTGACAATGTTAAAACACAGTCTGACCGATGACCAATCCTGTAAAATATGATAACCTCTCATCCCCCTTAGTGCTGTGTCAGCTGCGTGCATCACCACTGTGGTATGGAGAAAAGCTTCATTAAAAGAGATTATATAAACAATTCTGCCACTTTAAAGCATTAGTCAACAGTCTTTATATTAACAATATGTCAAATTGTGTGTAATGTCAAAAATGTTGCTCATACTGACAAAGACACAGCTCTGTGAAAGTGTTATAGCAACTTTAAGCTAATTGTTTTGGCTTTACTGCTCACAAATTTACTGTGCGGTTGACTGTCATTGAACACAGCAACAGCCAGCTGTTTTCAGCAAAAAACGGGCTCACTGTAAGCTACTGGTCCAGCACCAAAAGGCAGTTAGACACAGTTAACGATATGCTACTAAACATAATGGCAGATTTAGTATCTTAACAGATGTTAGGAGTTGATGAACCTAACAAAGGACACACAACTCTGGACTGCTGGTTGGATGGGTGCAAATGAGAAGCTGTTTGCTAACGATGATCCATATCAAGGTATTAATGTGTCACTACTGTGTTTACAGCTTGTTCTACTGCCCCCAAAAGAAAAGCCCTCATAGGACAAAAGAGTTTGATGTTTAAAAAACAAAACAGCTAATTATGCTAAGAGCCCTAAAGCAGCCATTTTGAACGTCAGGGAATTGATGGCTGTCTATAATCCTGTAACTACAGCAAAGGATATTACAGCTGAAGCATGTCTGATATAAGCCATCTTTATTTTCTCAAGCATGCCCACCCTTAACTACCCAGCAGGCACTTCTCTCCCAGTGGGCGATGGCATGACAGCATGTGGGAAAAAGCTCCATCGGTCTGAGAGCTTAGCGGCTCTCAGCTTCGTTCTCACGGTTCAAAGTGTCGAAGAACGACAAAAAAAAATCCCAATTCCACCAAGGAGGCTGTCTGCAATTCCAGCTGGGCCTACCCACACCACCCCAGCCTGCATCCAATGGTGGGGCTCCAATTTAACTGACTGGGCACAAGGATTTGTTTGTTTAAAACCACTAACCTACTTTTACAGCCATTGCAGAAGTCAGAGACTTTACTGCGTGATTGCTGAGCTAATGCTGCCCGTCTGTTCCAAAACCGGGAGGAATTGTTCGGAAAAAAACGAGCTAGCGGAAAGGCATTTGAAAAGTGTGTCAAATGAGAAAGATTTTTCATTATCTGATCTTTTAAAATGTACTTTATAATGTACTTTCAGTCAGCCATGTATAGTTCATTACCAGGAGGTTTCAAGTTAAATCCTCTTTAAAACCTCATGTCTTGTTTTTGCCCCTGAGGAACTAAAGACAGCATGATATCATTTAACTAAACAATTCTTCCTGCTGAAAGCAGCAAAGCAACACACTGCAAAAACCTAAAATGACAAAACACAGAGACAGTATCATTCCACAGCTAAGACGTCTTCCACAGCAAGACATCATGAAAAATATTTATGGACTGCAGCTGCAGTTTGGTTTTTCCACTGACTTGCCAGGATTCAGGCTGCATGATCCAACGCCCAACCCATGTGCCAACTTGTGACTTCATCAACAACAACAAAAACATTTGCAGGCCAGCTTCTCAGATTATAAAGACAAGACAGAAACGGCTGTGATTCGGCCAAGGCCTGTCATTTGTGGCAGCGCTTAAGTGGTGCTAGAAAAGTTTATCTCAACATCTTAAAACAATGATACTGCAGTAGGACAATGATAAGCATGGCTTAAAGAGGTAATGGGAGTCTGGGACAAATGGAAAGAGCTTGTGGAAAAGAAGGGTAAAAAAAAAACAAGCAAACATTGACACAAAGGGAAAGAGGCAAAGACAGCTTGTAAGGCTCCATGTTTCTGTTTGCATCCTTGTTGATCTCTCGTGAAAATTGTAACAAGGCTAATTATCTTATTTCATCTTCCTCAGCTACATTTATCCATACATTTGGCACAGATAGCAAAACTGGAATCATTTTGTGCATGGGTGTCTTATAATTTGTACCCACTCAGCAAAAACAAGACCATTAAATGCAGTGCTGATTTAGAGGTGAACATTGGCCTATAGGTGAATTCCTTTGTCTCCCATATGAACACACCCAAAGCCATTCCTCTGGCTCCATGTTCCATATAAAACAGCAATCTGCGACCCACCCACCCTGAGTCAGCAAATATACATCCTTATATGTACAGATACAACAGTACAGGGCTTCAAGCTAAACACCAAATTATCTCAACAGCTATTTTATGGCTCATAGTTTTTATTATTTGACAGCTTAATGGACCAAAAAAAACACCTTAAAATGTATGTCCACAGTCCTGAATTATGCATGGGTCTGGGTGACAAACAACCGACGGCCACTGGCTTTTCAGATTTTGACTGTATGTTTATATTTTCATTTTTGCACATACATTCATGGTTCCCAGAGGATGACTCATGATTTTCATCTAGTCATCATAGTGGAAGGTGTGAAGTGTGTGAGACCCGCCCCTTTCTGTCTCTGATTGATTGCCTCCGATGGGTTGGTTGATTAGGTTTAGGCATGAGGAGTGACATTGGTTAGGATTATAAGGAGAGAATATCCGGGTAAGCCAATCAGAGAAAGAAAAGCAGTGGGATCCATAGAGCAGCATCCAAAACATGGCTTTATGACCACATATCTGCTTAACAAATGACAATATCTGTTATACATCAGCAAGCTAGCATTGTTAGTGTGAGCAAGTTGACATGCTGCAGTAAGTCAGATCTGCTAGCATGCCTGCAGACTCAGTCTAGTTTCTGTGTGACTTTATTTAGGTTACAGTAGTGAAGAAATCCCTTTATTGTTGTTGCATTTTCTGATTGAGGAGGATGTACCATAAACCAAAACTTAGGGGTGTGATGTCACATTGTTAACTGCGGGGTAGTGGGGTGTAGCCCATATAGCACATTTAACTCAATCAAATCACATCATTTTTTTTTGGCCAAAGAGTTGGAATTGTTAATGTTCATTTTCATTAGGTTTTTCGTTTTGTGTCATTTTGCCCCTGGCCATCATATGTGTTAGCGTTCTCTCAGTTACTCCAGCATCTCTACCCTATTAGTTACTGGTGCCTGAGTATTAAAGTCACAGTTTAACACCAGTGTTGCTGGGAATTGAAGGGAGAACCTTTACATTTACTTGATACAACCTTTCTGTCCTGTCACTGGTTGTTGTTGTGCTGCCCCTCATCCCTATGAAAACTACTTGGAATTGTAACAACCCCGCTTTCCTTTATGATATCATATACACTCCTGCGGGACATGGGGCAGTTGAGGACAGTGGGTCTCGCTATAGCCCAGATTTTCCAAACCCAGTCCCAGATGTCCAAAACTGGCAACCACACAACCATTAGCTAGCCCCTCTAACCTTCAGACTGCAGCCACCCTTGTGTCTCAGAGAGCACTGTTCTACATGTTCAAGCCATGACGTGACATCATCTGCCCAAGTGTGCAATAAATGCCTTTGGAGTCGACTTTATGAGCCAACGCAGCAGTTATCTTTCCTCATTACTTTGAAACTTACTGCATGACTCCTCTCCACCTAAAACACACTCTCCAAAGTGTGTTCCTCATTCAATGAAACTGAGCCATTGAAATTCCTTCTCCTCTCCTAGCTACACACTAGCAGCCCTATCTGCAGACATGATGTTGGTATTGGACAAGATAACGTTTCTGAATGATTGGTGCCAATGTTCTCAGCCATGCTAACAGGAACATGTTTATGTTCATACCACTAGTGCCCAGGTTAATGTTTGCCTTACTTGCCATGTTCAGCATGTAGAATGCTAGCTTGAAAGTTGTTGATAGATGTAGATTTTGAAAGTATGGACACAAAGATTGTGGAGGGGTGAGAAGAATAGACATACTTATACTATATACTAGTAGCAATACGGCAGATTTACCCGCAGTCTAACCTACATCCGATGAGCCAGAGTAGGCCTACTCTGGTCCTGACTGAAATGTCTCATCAAAACTAATGACATTCCCATCAGCCTCAGCTGTATTTTGTGTTAACTAAGATGGTGAACATGGCAAACAATATACTTGCTAAACATCAGCATGTTAGTTAGCCACTCTGAGTATGTTAGAATGCTGACATTAGCATTTAGCTCAAAGTAAAGATTAACAGAACTGCCAGTCTGTTATTTATTCTTCCATTATAAACACAGCTGGTTAAGGTGTGGCTAAGGCTTTACTTTACAGCTTGCACCATGCAGGGGCACTAGTCTAAAAGTTGGCACCAGGTTAGATTTGTATCATTGTCTGATAGCGGCCTAATTCTTGCTGACTGGGCTGACACCACACCAGCTATTATTAACAAAAACAGCTACAACCAGAGGAGTAGCTAATAAGTGACATCCTCTGTGGCCACAATATAAACAACCTCAGCCTTGTTTTTCCCTCTGCTAAGTGCTCAGTCTAGTCATTGTGTCACTCACTCTGAGTGAACTTCCTGTCCTACTTTGCATGGCTTAAAAGACTACTCCAAAAGAATGAAAGATTGGCAATAAAATGTCCTGTGTCTCCTCTGTCTCCCTTGCATTAAAATACAGTGTGCACTCGTTAGTGATTTATAAAAGGGTTGAGGTCTAGGTGAGGCATGATTCAAACTCTCGAACAAGCGCTTGCAGTAGTTGTTTGTGTGTTACATTGATGATGGAAGGACTGTCACCACTTTAATACCCTTTATCCTCTACTATTCTACGCATCCCTGAAACCCCTTCTCACACACTTTACACCTTCCATGTGGATAGACCAGGCCAGAGAGTTCAGACCGTGTCTCATAAAACCAACTCAGGCCTGAGGGATGGGGCTTGGGGGGGGGGCTCTAATGAGCTTCCTCTTGTTTGAAGTCCACGACCAGCGTCTGAACCTTGTTAGTCACCCCTGGAGTGGGCACTGAGGCACGCAGACGCGCTAACAATAGCATCTGCCATTGTGAAAAAAAAAGAAGAGGTTGTTTCTTTATTTGCAGCATGTGTCAGTGTTTACCGCACAGAGCAAGCCAAATGCGGCCCTCCACATCTGGGGAGCAGTCCCACGCTTTTGTGTCCACCTCTGCTCTGGAGCAAACGCCAGCAAAAATGTCAAAAGGCGCCGTCACTTAGCACTGAATCCCACCAGGGGCCGCGAGTGCTAAAAACATGAGCCCGATGAAGCCATCCATCCATCCATCCATCCGGTGGCGTATGAGGTTTTTGACACTTTGCTAATCTGCACAAAACTTCTCCCTTCTCTCTCGCATCCTCACTGATGAACCCCCCCACCACCACCAATAGAATCAGGCCTTTAAAGGTGCTGCGTGCAACATTTTGTTCACCAAATTGGGACCACATTTTCCATAAATGTAGTTGCTTCCTGTCCTTTCTTGTTTGCCCTCCCTATTCCTGGCGTCGTTCCATCAGTGCAAGATTTAGGATAAGAGCTGATACAGCTATGTGCTTCGGGTGTCTAAAGATAAAACTAGTTAGAAAAGTTAAGCAACACCAAAGTAATCGTGCTCACAATGAAGATTTCTACTATCTACACCAAATTTGCATTAGTAGCTTGAAATGCTTTGTTCAAGGGATTACGGCCATACTTGTGTCTCTACAGGGAATAGAACAAAGTCTTAAAAAGTCTTTTTTAGTGTTTATTGAGTCTGCAAATTGCCAGAAAACACTTTTTTCTCGAGTCAAAGTGCATCAAGCCTACAGCAAAGGCTCCAAAAGTAGAAGCAGGCGCTCTGCTGGAAGTTCAGTCCCCCGCTTTTCCTCTTGACATTTTATTTTCTCCCCAAGCTGAAGTCCAGCGCGAAGATGTCACACAACCACAACATTTTTCCTACGTGGGCGTTCAGAGAGAAATTTGGAAATGAAAGAGAGGACCGGTGAGCAGTCACTGAGCGAGGAGCAGGGGAAAAAAGTCCCTTAAGCAAACACGGCAGGGAAAAAAAACTCGCCTCGTTTGCATTGCTGTTTTTTTTTCTTCTTGTGAAGAAAGAAGGGGGCAGCGGGGTTTGTACTTGCAGAGAGATCGTTCTCGTATCATCCCTCATTTTTCGCTTATTCAGCAGACTGTACTCCACGAGTCAGCCTCCTTTTCCAGCGTCACCGGGCACGAGCACGTGCACGCGCGCGGCCAGCTGCAGCGCGTGCAGTTGAGCTAACCTGATTCCGTTAGCCGAAAAAACTTATTGTCCACTTCTGTCAGTCATGTCAGACGCTGAAACTTTTGGTATAATTATCGCCGAGCTTGGAAAACAAGCCTCCCTTTCATTTTCAGTTGAAGCATGACACAAACCAGGTAAAAACACCGAAATAAAACCCTCAGCAGTAACACAAAAAGTATCCTAAACGCATACGTTAGCTTGTTTTTTTTGGCGTTTTGCTAACTTTTGGTCACCGGGGGAGCTGCAAGCCCACAGCTTAATAGCCCAGCGAAGTTCCCATTATGTCTCATAAATAAATAACGGTTTTAAAAGCTGTTTCCACTTACTTATCAAGCACAAAATAGAGGTCAAAAGCTCCCTGACAGGAGCTCTCCTCCTCCTCTTCGTCCTGCGGCTCCGGTTCGGCTCTTGCAGATGGAGACGAGAGCAAAAATAATCCCAATAAAACCAGAAAAAGGCGCATGTTCAACAGAAAACTCGCCATGGTTGTCCCTCGCGAAAAAATAATAATTAAAGAGTTAATTCCTTTATGGGTGTAAAGAAAAAAGACAACCAACCACAGTACTTCAGTGTCTTTACATCCCAGTGACAGTGAAGGGGCAGAGATGCAACAAAGACAAAAGAAAAGAAGGATGCAGGCGATGCAATCCGGAGCTCAGTTTACAATCATGGCCACCGCATCCCGGTCAACAAGCCGGCTGGAGAGATGCTCTCATTAAAAACAATACAGTTTCGGATATTTCAGAATCCTCATCCAGTCAGCAAGAACAAAAAAAAAAAAAGTTTCAATAACAGCGTTTTGCGGAAACAAATCCAAACCCGCGTCAATGGGATGGTTGGACACAGTGATGGAGTGGGTGGTTCGCAGGGTAAAAACATGCATAAAAGTTTCCTTTGACAATCTGGCTGAAGTGTGAAAAAGCCGAATGGAAGCTGGATAATGCAGAGCAGCGCTGGCGCTTGGAGGAACTGGGAGCCCGGGGGACAGACTTGGCTGAAAGTGGACCAGGTTTCATATTTCAAACTGAGGAGGAGAGACGAAAGAGGGAAAATGGGTCAAGATCCCATTTTGCGCCTCCCTCACGTGGCAGACTGGCGCATTTAGTGCGGGGGAACCGGCGCAGAGCAGGACGGGATGGTGGCTGAGAGATACAGGAAACCGTCACCGATCAAAGCTGGCATACATCACGCCTGATAACCTTCGACCTAACCAATGTATGCGTTCAGTAGAGGAGCATTTAGTCCCCATTAATCACTCCATGTTTGTTTGCTTTCTCTGTGCTGCTGCTCACAGTTAATTACAGCAGCAGGGGCCCTGTACTGCTACATCCTCTGTAATTACACCACCATAAACTAGAGGCTGTAGTAAGAGCAGCTTATACATGCTGATTGGCACATTTAAACAGTACATCAATCTCTACACTTATGCAAAATGTGTTTTTGTTGTTCTTCTAACATATGGAGGCGACCCAGATACTCTCAATCAATTAGGAAGTATATTATGGGGAGAAGCTGGGAGGATGGAGGGGTAATAGAACAGAAAAAGATCATGTTTAGAAGTGAAACCTATCTCCAAAGGAACTGACCACCTTAATAGAAGTCCAGCTTCTTTGTTTGTCATCGATTTTAAGTTGGTCTGAAAGACATTAACATGTATTTTTAAGGTCCCATCCAGTGGTCTTTCTATTCAGCAGAAGAGTGGATGGAGTAAAATCTACCAGTAGCACATCAGCTAATAGCTTTAGCTTTTTGTATTATTTAACCTATTGTACTTTTGACCTGAAACGTGATAAAACTTAAAGGGGCGTTATGTAGTTTGGTGAAGAAATGTAAACTTAGAATTTTAACATTTACAGCTCAGAAATATTGATATTTTCCATAACTGGATAAACAAACTGTTCTCGGAGGAAACCAAGGTCAGCAGAACACTGTTTGAAACTAGAAAGGTGGCAGGGTCCGCCAAATATAAACAAAGTAAAATGGTATGAAAATGCGTTTAAGGCCAGTTTGTTTATTCAGTTTAAAAACAAAGATGATAAGTTTATTTAGTTTGCTTAGGGAAAAAAAATCAGTCAATGAAAAGCTTTCTCTTCTGATTTAAATTTCTTCCCCCAAACTACATAGTGCATCTACAATTGTTGACACAAACAATTGCGGGTGAGGGCAAAGTGTGTTCCTTTGTGTGAAGTGTATGCTGCATTAAAAGTCATGTTTCGATATTAAATGATAAAAAATCCCACAAAAAATCACCGACACTCACAAAAGTAAGCATGGGCGGATTAACCTGCCAGAGGGCCCCAGGGACTTGGCCCCCTTTGAACCACATTTACACTTCGCTTTCTATCTATTTTGTGTAGTATTCCTATATAGGCAAAAACAACATCGTCCCAGGTCTGCTGTGAGGAAATCTGTGATATGTTATGAAATTTCAGAATATGCAACATGTATCTGTCTAAAGGTGCAATATGTAAGAATTTTAGTGGAAAATGTTCAAAAATTAGAATTTCAATAACAGTTCTGACGTTAATGTATTGTTGCAAAGATACTGACATTAGCATGCTAACCAGCTAGCCCCGACCCATGCTGGTCTACAGCTCCTGTGTGGTGTAAACACCAATTTATCCTCGGTTCTCCAAACTCCCAGTCACGACTGCACAGGACTCCACGGCTGGGCTAACTAGCTAACGGCAGCGAGTTGTAGTTGTAGTTGTAGTTGTAGTACGTAGCAACAGCCAAGTGGTTACTCTAGGAATATGGTGCCCTGTTTGTTTTGAAATTGTCAGGTTATCAGTTCTTACATCCTTGGCATTTTCACAAATTCAAACCCTTACTGTTGGTTTTATGTGAAATTACACTCAAATCAGAATTTACAACATATAATCGTTTTTTTTTTTATTGTTCCGCCACCATTCCTGTTCAGGATTCGAATATAGTTCCAGCGGATTCACAGTTGCATCAGAGTTGTATTACGTTTCTGCCAGTGTAAACAGGACAATTCCTGCTGATATAGTTCCAAAATTAAAAGTGTTCAAGCGGCGAAACACCAGGTTGCATTTTTCACTGAGATTAGTGATTATTAGTGATTAGACTGCAATCATTTGTCAAAAATGCAAAATATGCCGTGGTTCACAATAGCTATGTCTAGTTTGAATTTGAAAGGACAACTAAAATGTCATCCTCAGGAGACATCATTACAAAATGCTATCATTATTATTTTTGTATTTTTTCACCAATATCTGGTCTAATGATATGTACACAAAGAATAAACAGCAACAACAAAAATGCTAGCTCCATCGGCTACATCTGCTGCGGTTTGTTCCTCCAGAGTCTTCTTCTGGGAAATATTTGGATAGCTGAACTTTAATCTGTCATTTCTACACAAACCAGAATACAAACAGATTACTAAAAAGAAGCAGCCGGACTTCTTCCTATGATCAGTCCCACTGTGAAACTTTAAGTTTCAGTCCCCCACACCCCCTTCCACACACACACAAACACTGTGCCCGTAAACCCTTTGGCCCCTGTTTATAGTCTTAACACATGTTGATGCATGAAGACTTTCCCCCCACCTAAGTGATCCCTCCCGATCCTTGTGGTGTACCAATGAAAGTCCAGCACTTACCAAAGCCCTGCTATTCTGTCTCACGTTCTCTCATACATACAGTGTCTTTATATACACTAGCCTACATACATACCACTGTACAACACAGCGTCCTTGCCTGTCTTTATAGTTTCCTGAGTGCATTCTCACAGATTCCTCTCATAGTCAGTCTCAGATTTATCTCGCCACAGTGTCTGTTTTTTGGATAAGTCCAAACAAAACCAAATTCCAATAACATGGCCAAATTCTTCAGGGAAACTTAACCCACTTTACTATCTGGGTGCATATTCTGAATTGCACTACAAAAATTATAGTTCCAGCGGATTCACATCAAAGTTAACCAGCGACCAATTACAGTATATCTCTCTGCACAATTAGGGTCAAGTCTGTCAAACAATGACACAAATAGGAAGCTTCAGGCATTTGTTTGACAGCTTGAGAGACACTCAAAGTTTGTGTCACTTTATTTTAAAATCAGACAAGTTGGGGAAGTTATTCTTTATTTAACATTTAAGATGATAATGAGAGATTTGAGAATGTATAGGTTCAAATTAGAAAATGACACTGTCTGATACCAACGTCTGATACCATCGTGGTGTCCACTATGCACAACAATAAAAACTGGACTATAATGTCGTTTTAGTTTATTGTTTTTGTAGTTTTCACTAACTTTTGTTCTGATCAACATGATGCTTTAACTCAGGACCTAAACCACAGAATCCACCAAAACTGTCACGGTCAAAGACTATCTTGTTCCTGTAGTCCTTGGCAAAATGGGCCTTAAGCAAAGCAACATATTCACCATTGTACTGTAACTGACAAAGTTTGAAAACAGCCCCCATTATGAAGAAAGTACATGTGGTGCAGTTCAGTTTCAGTTCAACTTCTCAGTTGCTGAACAATCCTTTGGGTATCAAAAATGTGTCTATTGTGGCATAGATGTAGATGTCCATATGTTTACTCCATTGTTTTTTAACTAATTCTACAACTTAACAGAAGTGTTTTGTTCTCTCTCCAGCAATTGGTTAACAGCGTTGAAGAACATGAATTCATAAAAGGACTCTTGTATGGTAAAGCTTTTTTTTCCTCTCTTTGTTGCCTCCTTGACTAATGTAAAACATGACCAAAACACACTTTTTTAAATTTCAGTTGTCTTTTTTATTGTGTCTCACCACTGTCATTGATACAACCAAAGCAGGCCCACATGGCATAATGGACATACAGTATTCCACAAACACAATGAGGGCATCACTTGGTGGTTTTCTGACAACATCAACAAGTTAATTACTTCACAGAGGTCCCAATTCCAAATATCCAAAACAATACATGAATGGCAAACTTAGTTTGAAACCCTTTTTATGTGTGTTTACTTGCTTTCTTTTGCATGTGACTTCTCAAAAATTACATTTTTGAAAGCTGATTTGATGATGTTATGACAACTGATCTTTGACACAGACTTCTTCATAACCACTTCATAAGAGAACTGGCTCCCGAAGGGCCACTCATTCTCAAAACCTTTAGCAGCCAGAGTAACATTCAACCCAAATAAAACCCGGAGGTAAATCCTACTGTTGGAACGTTTCTCTACATTACGAAAGGCTAAAAGGCTTAGGTTTGAGGTGATGAATAACAGATTACACTTATTGTGGACTTAATCTACATTCCTCTCTTCTTAAACATGTCTAGATTCTAAATCTTGAAACCATTTGGCTGCCAAAGCAAAAGTGTTGAAACCCCCCCATCTGGCTTTGTTCGGGTCGTGATTTACTTCTGACCCGCAAAGTGCTTGTTTAAGACGGTCTTGGCATACTCAAGGGCATCATCTGCTGGGACGGGTAGGTGAGGGGCAATGCCAGCTCCTTCCCAACCTGGCCCGAAGGTAGTGTCGGAATGGACAGTGGGGATGCTGAGGAAGATGTCGGTCTCACCAACACGGAAATTCTTGGGTGGGTGGGAGGACCCATTGGTGGTCTCTCCCACGATCATGGCGCGGCCAAGGTTCCTCATGATGTAAACAAACTCCTCCGCGGCACCGGCAGTTGCCTTGCTGGTCAGGATGATGAGACTCTTCTTGGAGCCGTACCTTTCGCCTGATGAAGAGGATAAAAGTAGACACAACATAGTTAATGAGGCAGAGATGATATGCCAATCTTGTTAGCAAATTGTTTCTTCTTTATTAATTATTCTTTTCTTTATTACCGGTGAGCTCAGGCAGGGTCCGGAGCTCAGTGGTAGTGCCGGATGGTCTGTCGTACAGCTTGTCCAGCACAATCTGCCTTTTGTTATCAAAGAAGTAGGAGCAGAAACCGGAGATGGCTGTTGTTGGGCCACCAACGTTGTTCCTGCAAAAAACAGTTGCACAACAGTCGTGAAATGTTAGATCCTGAGAAAGGTGTTAGCATCTTGGTAAAATATGGTAATATGATCAAATATTTTATTGAGCAACTGATCAGCAATAAGATTCACCTTTTTCTCCAAGACTAAGTTAATATGATCTGTTGGTGGTCCATATTTAAAAATGATCTATAGACTACAAATAGAGACATTCTAAAAAGCAGTGCTATACTAAGGCTGAGTAAGTAAACATGGACTGATGAGCTTCAGTAGCTTTAGCGGATGATTTCATTCTTTCTCCTAAATGGACCTGTGCATTTTTAAAAGAAGCTTCAACTCACTCCGCGAGCAGGATTACCCACCTAAGGTCAATGATCATAGCGTCAGTGTTGACAACTTTGTTCCAGACATGCTCAACAATAATCTGGGCAATGGCCTTGACCTCCTCGAAGTCTCCGAACATGTCAAAGCGCAGGTAGCCGATGTTGTTCTCGAATACGTCAGTGTGGAAGGAGACTTTGATCAGCTCAATGTACATCTCTGGAGTATAATCCTGTGGGAGAAGAACATGCAACAACTCAGCATTTATAATATAAGCATGACCAATATCTTAATATACACTTAATATAATCAATAAAAGTATACAAATATTTTTCAGCAATTTTTTTAATTTATATTTGCTGCATATTACAGATTTCTCTGACCCTCTGTATACTAAACAGTTTATCTAGTGCACTGCTGAATCCTGTTTTAATCTGATTCTAAAAGCATAAAAAGCATTCAACAATACATTGTTCATCCACTCAGTAACCAATACTATTGCAAACGTCTTAAACACCAGAGAATTTTGAGCTTTGTAAGTGAAAAACTTCTAAATCAAATCTTTTGACAGCAAAAAGGAAATTTAGCTGTATTTCAATATTTAAAAGCAACAATCAAACATACTTTCAAAGGTAACAATCAATAATCTCGTGTTGGGTCTCACCATGGGTGGCAGGGCTGGGGTATTCCTGGTAGTCTTCAGGCTCTTGTCCCCGGACAGGGTCTTCAGGTCAGTGGACAACTTCGCTTCTAGACTCTCCCTGGAGACAATCATGTCGTACTCGCCATTTGCCAGGAGCCCTTTCAACTTCTCTGCAACATCAGCCCCGATATTTTCAAAGGCATAGTTGTCAGCGATCAGGGTGGCTGATCCCTCAATTATGGCTGGAACCTCGGCACGGAGGTTGACGATTTTGATTGCGTTTGCAAGGGCATCCTCAGCGTTGACCTCCACATCAGGAGTGACACCTGTAACCTCCCAGGAGGAGCCTGTGATTGGGTTGATGGACTTTGCAGTTGGCACCGTAACATAGAAGTCAGTGTCGGCAACTTTGAATTTTTCGAGTTTCACCGAGCCCCCGGCAGTCTTCTCACCCACAATGGTGGCCCTCTTTAGGTTCTGGAGGCAGTAGGCAACATCCTCGGCAATGCCTTTGGTGTTCTTGCTGGTGAGGATAATGAGGGGTTTGGTGACGCCATATCTTTCCCCCAGCAGTGTGTCCATAGACAACAGCTTAGTGGTGGTGTTGGAGGGTCGGTCATACACGCTATCAATGTGAAGCTGAGGCTCGGCTTGAGTGAAGTAAGACACAATGTATGGGATCCCTGAGATGTCCCCGCTGCTTGTGTAGCGCAAGTCAAAGATGAGAGCTGAGGTTGGCAGAATTTTATTCCAGACCAGGTCTAGGAGCAAAGGGCCCACCTTGTCAGCGACCTCCTCCCCAAGGATGTGATCGATCCTCAGGTAGCCAATGTTGCCCTCCAGGATGTCGAGCTTCATTGAGGTCTGGAGGACGGCAATGAGCTGCTCTGGCGGCAAGGGAGGCATCTGTGGGGGAACCACAGGGACGTAGTTTGGCTCAAAGGAGACCATCAGGCGTGGGTCGCTGACGGTGGTCTGGACACCAGAACTGAGGACATTAGCCAGGGATTCACCGTCTGGGATGTTGAGAACCTCTGTGTTGCTGCCTGCTGCTTCAATTGCCTCCTTCATCCCCACCAGTTTCTCTGGTGAGCAGTAATTGTTCATGACGATTTTTGCCAAATCTACAATGAGGGTTGGGGAAAAAGAGGCATGGATAAAGGAAACATTTCCCAAAACTAGCAGAGAAGCCACCAGGAAGAGAGCCTTTGCCATGTTTGTAAGTTTAGTTGGTCAAAAAATGAGTAGATGGAAAGTGGAGGCTGTTCAGCCGGACCTCCTTCTCCAGAGAGGTTCTTTGTCAAATGGCACTGTTTTGGCTGTAAGGATCCTGTTAACACATTCATAAGAGGATTAGGCCCATAATAAACCTCTAATCGCATTATCCTGAGCACCTCTGTAAGACAATAACAACCTTGCCAAGTAGGTGTAGTAACAAGGGGGTGTTTCCAAAGATGATAGTCTTAAATTTATACAAGTTATTTTGAACACTCATTTATTTAAAATTACCTGTGTCAAATAAGGCGAGCTTTGTAACCGACAAATATCTAGAAATGGATTAAGGGTGTCGAAAATATCCATCTTGCTAGGTTTAGTCACTGTTCACTTTAAGCCCATTGGTATCAGTATTTGTAACTGAGGCTCACTAAGAGTGACTGAAATCACAAAAAAAAAGTTGAAAACTCATGATTAGCATATACAGTAATTCAAAACAAAAATCAAAACTGATGTGTTCCCTAGCAAGGAAATGTGCCTTTAAATTTATTGAGAGTAAATCAACAATCAGAACCACTGAATTCTTTATTGTTTCATAAATGTTGCACATTTAATGGCATTTGTTCAGTTACTGGTGGTGGCTCCTCTCTGCGGTGGTGTTGAAGTGAGAGTCAGTTAGGATTGGTTTGGTACTTGCTCCCTCTGCTGGTGCTTTTGTAGTTAGTAAACAGAAAATTTGAATGAAACGTGATTGAAGAATTTAGAAAAAAAACCCAGTAAGAAACATAGCAAAGAAATACATTTTATTTAAATAGCAAAATAAATCACCAATCACCATACTATACATTAACAAAATGATCAAATCATTTGGTAAACAGAATATCTACCTTATAATATGTGGCATTTAAAATGAAAGGAAATAACACATACTGTAATATTAAAACAGAAGAGTAATAGGCATCTGTACATAATATCAATGAAATTAAACAGCTGTGGTGGGGTTAGGGGTATAATGTCATCATTTAGGTTAAAGGAGTGCAATGTAATCTACCTTAAGCAACATATTTTTGGTGAATTATTTTAAGTTGGAAGTTGTTTTATTCACAAAACAAATCACTTAAATGCCATCCTCTTTACTGGTTTCAATACGAAAGTAGATAAGTTGAATTGAGGTTTGACCCTATCAAAAGCAAATTAGTTTCTTTTTGTGATGACATATATACGTTGTTCCATTCCCCATTTAGTATATGTCTCTCTAAATGAAGACATCAGATAAAAACCTTAAAAGTAAATGTAAATTTCATAGGGGATAGAGCTGTTTTAATTGTCAAACAGGATTAAGATTAATTTCTCCCATTACTATATTTTTGTGAAAATGCCACTTGAAGCAACTTGGAACCAAAACCAGTTAAATTCAATTTGTGTGATGACACCTCTGTTATACAACATGACCTCGGAATTATAGGAAAGCTCTATGATACATAAATGCCTTGAATTATGTTGAATTATTAAAAACATTACCCAACTATAACATTTCATCACAGGATAAGGTTATTTTATAACTGTACTGCAGCTGTGATAAGTGGACCACATGACTGGTTCATATCCAACATTGACCACAAGGCTACACAAAGAAGCTGGACTTTGACATTGAGCTGCTGGCTAAACACAAGACAAATTGAAAAAAGAACAGTTTTCAAAATAAATAAGAATACCAACACTAGGAGTTAGTTTCCTTGCTCTTTCTTCAACAGCCTTGCGGCAATAACTCTCTGTGCTACTGGAAGAGCGCCAGTGGCTTGGGCAATAACATGAGGCTCAACCCCTGAGATACTCCACATTTTCCCAGTGATTGCACTTAACACAACCTGGTTAGGGATGGAAGCATACAGGACACTGTCCCTGATCTGATAGGTTCCACTTGATAGAGACCCTCCAGTTGTTGGTTCACCAATGATTGTGGCCCTCTTCAAATCCTTCATAGTGCGAGTAAACACTTCGGCTGCTGACCCTGTCATATGACTGGTGAGAATGTAGACGTCTTTGGAGGACCCATACCGTTGACCACTAACCTGAGGCAATGTCATGACCTCTGTCATGGTGTTTGTAGTGCGGTCGAAGACAGTGTAAAGATGCTGCAAAGGTTCAGCATCGAAAAAATAGGTGCACAAGAGGGGAATTGCTGTTGAATATCCACCGGTGTTGTACCTCATGTCAATTATGAGAGCATCTGTGTTGACTATCTTGCTCCACACTGATTTTAACAACTGAGGTCCAGTGGCCTTTACCACCTCTATATCTGCCATCATGTCAAACCTTAGATAGCCAACATTACCTGACAGGAGCTCAATTTTAAACAAAGCGTCAATCATGTATCCGACTTCTTCAGCGGTAGGGATCTTTGGGACATCATGAAGTGACTCAGGCTCAACATCACAGTTGAAGACATGGAGGCGGTGATCATCTGAAGTCTCTTGCAGGTCTGCCGTCAACTGAGATGCCAAAGATTCAAAGTCAACCACTGACCTGTATAATCCCTCGGCCCATTTCCTCACCAGTACCTTGCTGACCTCTATTGCGACATCATGGATTGCATAGTGTTTTTCCAACAGTTCCCCAGTTCCCTCTATAAGGGACTTGATCCCTTGGTGAAAATCTGCAATCTCGTGAGCATGCTCCACAGCGTCTTCGGCTAGCACGATAGCATCAGGGACCACACCACCTCCCAGCCAGTATTCACCATTGTTGTCCAAAAAGTTGATGAAAGGGACAGTGATGGCAATATCTGTTCCCTCAATTTGAATTGTCTTTGAGTGCATCAAGGTGCCAGATGTAATTTCCCCAACAACTGTGCCACAATGTAGGGACTGCACAAGGTATGCGAATTCTTCACCAACGCTTGCTGTGTAGTAGCTGGTCAACACATAAACTCCACGTTTGGAGCCATAGGATGGGCCTGTGATTTGGGGCAGAGAATTATATTCTGTCGTTATGTTCTGAAAACTGTCATATATTGTGAAAAAGTGATGCTTCTGGGAGGGGTCCTGCAGATAGGACAGTATAAGGGCTAGAGATGTGGAGGATCCACCAGTGTTATATCGTAGATCAATAATTAGGTTATCAGTATCTTTGAGGGGTTCCCATACCATATTAGCCATCAGCTCTTCTAGTTTAGCCTCTGCAGACAATTTGACAAACTTATCAAAGCGCAGGTAGCCCGTATTGTGTGGAAGAATTTCCACTTTAAACGTTGTATCAACCAACTCTCTTAATAATATCCGATCTTCTTGAATGTTGTAAAGATCCTCCTCTCCTGTGGCAGCATCATCTTGCATGTATTTGACGATAAGTCGTGGATCTTCCGACACAGTCTGTAGGTCATGGTTAAGTCTGACTGCCAGATCCTCCTCAGACACGACAGAAAATAAGTCTGTAGATTGAAGGAGTTGAAGAAGAGCTGGAATTCTGTCAGTGAAAGCATAATACCTCTCGATGATGTCAGAGATACTCTGTATAACTTTCGGAATGGTACTCCTTACAACCAGAAGGGACTTGGCTTTCGCGACAGCTTCCTTGGCAATGACATTGACCATTGGGGAAACACCATTCACTTCCCAGCTCTGACCTGTGATTGGGCTAACTGACCTTGCGACAGGAACTGTTATGTAGAACTCCGACTGAGCGATTCTTATCTTTTGGACTTTAACTGACCCACCAGCAGACCGTTCTCCAACGATGATGGCCCTCTTTAGATTTTTTAATGTGTATGCCACTGCCTCAGCCGCCCCAACGGTACGCTTACTGGTCAAAATAATCAAATCTTTCTTATTTCCATACTTTTCTCCTGTTATTGATGGCATGGTCCACAGCTCCCTGGTTGTATTTGATGGCCTGTCATACACAGTGTCAATGTGAATGAGGGACTCAGAGTCTGAGAAATAGGAGATTATAAAAGGAACTCCAGACAATTCTCCAGCTGTGCTATACCTCAGGTCCAAGATGAGTGAGGATGTTAGGGCAACTTTATCCCAGATGTTGTCCCTCAGCAGAGAGCCAAGCTTTGCCGCTGTCTCCTCACCAATTATCCGATCAATCCGCAAATATCCAACGTTGTTGTCGAGTATATCCAGCTTGACAGAGTTTCTCACCAGCCAGATCAGCTGCTCTATTGGGAGAGACGGCAGCATCTGTGGCACCACTGGGGCAAAATTTGGCTCGTATGACACAGTCAACCGGGGATCATTCAGTGCCCCTTGTACTCCGACTGTGAGAACAGCTGCCAGGGTCTTCTTGTCTGAAATTTGCAGGATTTCTCCGCTGTTTATGGCTTGTTGGATGGCCTCCTGCATCCCAACCAGGTTCTCAGGGAAGCAGTAGTTTTCCAAAAGAATTTTTGCCATTTCTAACACCAGGGCAGGCTGGAAGGATGAGTTGACAGATAAAGTACATAGGAGAAGGGTCAACAGTAGCGGTGGTGAATGTTGAGCCATCGCAAATGTCTTCATCATCCCTGATGGAATGAGATTCCCTCCGTCTTCTCTTTCACAGGGCTGTGGGGTTCATATGTCTGTGTTGAGGGATGGTAGTTTTTGTAGGAGGGAACACTGTCATTGCTGGGGTTTTTTGGACAACAACATCAACATAAGAGGCTTTTGTCCCAATAAATCTTTAATCGCATTATCTGTGGTGCTTCAGCTAGCAGACAATAACAGACAAAATAATAAATGGCAAAAGGGAGCCTGTGCAGTTTCTTACCCTTTCCTACACAATGCACGTTTTCTTTCTTACTTTTATTTGACTCTTAAGCAGTTGCTTTGTCTTTGTCCAAGGGGCTTAACAAACTTGTTTTATGTTTGAATCAGCTTCTTTTTTTTTAATCCATGCTATTCTATTTATACTAAAACCCCCTCAACATTTCTTTTAGATAAACTGGTTCAAAGGACAGGTGATTCAGGATGTGATTGATGTGAAAGCCTGGTCTGAAACTCTCACACTCCTTCTCCCTCACTCTCTCTCTCCCTTGTTTGTTACAAAAGCTTATGGTGGTGTGTTTCAGTGCGGTTGGTAATCTTTGAGGGTCATGTCTGGGTCGCTCCACTGGTGACATGATTACACAGTTTGTGGACACGTGGCAAAGCCTTCTTAAAACACATGCAGGATCAGAATTGGATGAAAAAACACTAACACTGGATATAGGAACAAAAGGTTGATTGGAAAATCTTTATCTGGATTGAATGCTTAAGTATTGAGTCACTTTGCTTTTTATCCTGGCTTGGTATTTCTCACAGTACTGCATTTCTGTGCTGAGTTTTTAGTTTTTCATTAAGTTTTTCTCAACAAAAATGCATATAGTTTCATTCAGTGGAGGAACGACATGTTTGATCTGTACATTGAGCTTGACCCTGACATCGGTAAGGACTTTAACTTGGGACCCTCTGAGATGTGATCCAGACAATTTCGCAGTTCGGAATTATGCAGCCAGACGTAATCTTCGTCCAAATGCCGGACAGTGCTCAGCTAATCTTATCGTCTTAACCATTAATACCGCCTTATGCCTTACATAATATAATCTGCTTTGCCACTTACCGGTACACCACTTAAGACTTGTGTATCAAATATAAGAACAGGCTAAAACAATGGTTTGGATTTTAATATTCCCTGAACGTCTAACTTGCTTGAAATATTACATGAGGAGATGTGCAACTATATAAAATCATACATTTTAGGTGATTTTGAGCTGTACGAATTATCTTGAAAGGCAGGGCTGCACTCAGCTAAAATAGGTGAGGGGTAATACCCGGCAAGGTGTCCATAATCAGGAATTAATGGACGACACGGAGGCCTTAGATCCGTCCAACACGCAGCAACGCGAAGTTCATTAACTCCTGATTATGGACATCTCGAGGGGCATTATCCCGCTTATACCATGGTCACTTGCCAAAGAAAAGAAATTAAGACCATTAATTTATATTTTCATGCGTTTTACAATCAAAATATAAAGTTTTTCACATGCCATAACTTAGTTTCCCTAGTAACGCCTTAGGGTTTGACTAATATCTAGAACAATCAGTACCCTCCCGTAAGGTTCTTATGCAACGGAAACATTGTTCACTCCTCCAATAAGTAGGACAGACTTTAGATACGACTTGGCAATGGGAGATATTCTAGTCCGCTCAGCGATGAGCCAGAAAGCTAACGCTATGCTAGCAAGATTCAATGTCAATAACATTGCGTACAGTTGACAAACAGCAAATGTAATTTGACAGTATGTTTAACAACAAGACTAGCTAGCTAACCAGTCTTGTCATTGTCCCCAAATCAATATCAAGATTTTCACAAACAATTGATAGTCCGTGTTTAACGTTACTGTGGCCACAGCCTGAAGTTAAGAGTTGAACAGCGAATGGGATGTGAGATTATTGGCTTATGTGATGCAAAGTATCAGTAAGTTTAGAGGGGAAGTGTACTTTCTGCAGCTTGTGTGTTACAGTCGCCATCCTGTGGTGTTCAGAGGATAAAGCACTGAAGGACTGATGGACTGCACTCAACTACCTAAGTAGGTGTCCATATATCAGAGATTAATGGACACCCAGCAGCCAATCAGAATCGAGTATTCCCCAGACCATGGTATAATCCCAATTAATAAATTGCATGTCAGTGAGCAGATTCATTTATCAGCTACACTGTAGGCTAGCTAGCTCAATAAGCTTGTTAGCATACTGCCTTCAGTGTTGCCTTTGAACTTGTTCTAATGTTTCTATCTTAACAGGGGATCAAATGAGAGGGGAGTCTTTCTGATCTCTAAAGACTGGCCCACAACATTTTCATTTTTATCTGATCTCACCAGCTTCATTTCCAGACACAGCAGGAACCGGTTTTCAGTGCTACAACTCCAAAGAGCCAGCACTGTGTAATCGAACTTAATAGCCAAATTGATATTTTGGATTTTACTGAACAGAGTAACACCTCTTAGGGCAAGTTGCTTGGCAATGGAAAACTGTTAAATGGTTGATGGGCTGTTCATCATATGCAAGTACCAGTCCAGGCAAAAATAGGATGTTTTATTAAAAGCCCTTCTCACCCATGCAGGTGTTATTCTGGTTAATTACCGGTAGACTTCTGACCAGGCTGATGTGGGTGGAGCTGTAATTATCTGTAGTTACCAAACTCTGATGACCATGAATTGACAACAGAGTAAGGACAAAGCCAATCATGCACAAGCAGCAACAGTCTGTACAGGACACAAGCTTATCTGCACCAACTTTAGCTGAATCATCTGCTTTAAAGTCATTTGAGCCACTATTGTCAGTGCCCAGTCAGTGCTTGGGTCCCATTGAAGCACAGCTTTTTTCACTATCATCGGACAAGCATTTGGCTAAGTGCGGGATTTTAATCATCCCTACTGCTCCTGGATAGACAAGAGAAAATGTCCCAGAGAAATTTGTGTTTGAAATGTATTGATGATTCAAATCCAATAACACACATAAAAATCATAAGTTGCTTTTTGCCTTTCAGAAGTATGAATATCTCAGATATAATTTCAAAATATTTTAATGTGTTAGTAAAAACAATATGGTAGTTTAATTGCCTTTGGAAGTATGTCTTGCCAATAAAGCAGCCTTTCTTTGATGATAGATACAAATTATTCTCAGGTGTGATTGGATAGGTTACAGTTACAGTTACAGGTTACAGTTTACCGTTTGGGTGTCTGTCCCTTGCTGCCTTAAATGTTGTCGTTCTGCAAAGGACAAGAGTCTTCTCAGAAGTGATTGTCTCCCCCTAGCTGCATCTTGGAGCTTCAACACCCCATGTGACAGTAGGAAAAACATGTAAATCATAAAAATAATAATGGTTGAATTACATTTGGCTGATTTAGTTCCTAGTGTTGCTATTGTTGTAATATTAATGACATCTTACAAAAAGTGTGATGTTAAAAAGGCCAGTTCTAGTGATTGTCAACAAACCACTGCAAAGGGACAGCAAAGTAATCACCACGGCCCTCTCTTTCGTGACCGACCAAGTTATCCAATACATCGACAAATACTGACATATGACAAAAATATTCACACCCACTTTTTAAAATAAAAGTCCCACAAAAATTTACATACCAAGATAAAGTTCAGAAAACGGAACGGAAAAATATTCGCACCCATTACTAAAAGAAAGCAGACATTTCCCTCGGATAAATAAAGTTATATACTATAATGACACAATCAAAGAGATCACAATTTCACTTTATCTTGGTATGTAAATTATTGTGGGACTTTTATTTTAAACTGAGCTCTATTTGATTAATAATGACATTTCTTTTCCTTTTAAATGTCAGAATCAGAAAAAAAGTGAGCAACCAGCACAGCAAAGCTTCTAAAATAAATTTGTGAAAGGAATTGTTGATGTGTCCCAGACTAAACTTGCACATGAAAGGTAGTGCTTTATTGGCTGGAGTTTTGGCCTCTTGATCATCACCACCAGAATAATAATAATAAAAAAGTAGGAATCTGACAGAAGAAGAACTACAAATTAATTTCATTTTATAGAAAGATTTTAAAAAAAAAATGTCAGGGTAGAAAGCCTCAGAAACAAAATGTAGACATCATGAGACACACGGTACCACAATAACTCTCTAACTATCGAAAGACTGAAGCTGCAGGGTTAGATTGTCTTCAAATTGTGGATGACTTGATTAGGGGAAGATTGCATAGTACAGCAACACAAACAGTTGCTCTTGTGGTGGATGCAGCATCCGCAATATAGCATGCATGTATAAGATGACCATTCTGTACAAGTCTGTATGGTAAATATATATTAATATAAACAAATTACAAATACCACGATAATGTACAGATTTACATTAAAAATAGCATGCTGTTTTTTTGTTTTAATGAAGATAAAAATGTGTTTGTATTTGTAGAAGTAATTAAAAATGTCCCACAAGCCTGTCGACCCTTTTTTTAATATTTAATTTTCAACTTTTATTTTTACTGTACTTTTTACATACTTTTGTTATGTTTTACATTATTTCCCTCATACAAATACAGTTTCACAAGTTTTATTTATACACATCAGACCAAGGCAATATAAGGTAAAGCATTTGTATGTACATATAACCAGTATTAAATACGCAGTGTCCTTTGGTTTTCTGATTTGTGGCTTGTTATCATCATACTGCATTCCAGAAATATAATTACTTTTGAACTCCAGACTATTTCAGGAATTTCAGGAATCACTGTTTTATAGCTTCAGTGTCAAAAATATAAACACAGTGTAGTTAATATTAGCATTGCATGGCCTGTAGCATGCTAGCTAGCCATGCTAGCTCTAGGGACCATGAGGTTGAAAGAAAACACAAAAGAAATCTCACTGATTAATTGCTGTTTTACACAATTGATGATCGCCAGAGGCCCGATTTGGGTGATCCCCTGACTTATCATCCAGTGCCATCATCAGGTCAAGACTGCTTTTGGTCTAATACATTGCATTACAGCTAATTATCCAACCTGTAAAAGTGATCTGTACATTGTGTTCAATGTTGATTAACAAATGTTTGCATGCTAACACACTGAAATAAGATCATGATTTGGGGTAAATGACAAAAAAAAACAAAACCTGCCAAATATCAGCATGTTAGCAATGCGATTGTGCGCATGTTAGCATTTAGCTCAACACACTGTTGTGCCTTAATACAGTTTCACATAGCTGCTAGCATGCTTTAGCCTTTTAGTCTTGGTATTAAGTGACATTGATGTAACATTTGCTGTTTCATGAGGAGGAATATTTGAAATTATTAACCCACTACCTGCATATTTATGAAAGAAAATAGTGAAGCATTAGCTTCCCACGTAGCTTTAAATATGTAGCAAGAGGCATCCGTGTATGTTCTTATACTTGTGCTACTTGGACTGACAAGTTGAAATGCAGCATTAGAACCATCACAATCGCCTTTGCTGCCAGCAGAGCAAGAGAGAATCTCTCTGACTACCTGCAGCCACACTCTGCCACCTTCATCTCCTCATAAAGGTATCTGATAGTGAGCCGTCCGTTCTCCTGATACATGACTGTTATCGGGTCCAGTTTGATGGGAACGCAGCACGCCATGTTGGCCTTGCTGGGGTCCCTGATGTTCATCAGCGTCTGGATGAGGGCATGCTTTGATGGGGTCATTTCATCCGTCAGTGGGTGGTAACAGAGGCCTCGACATTCGAAGGCGTCATATTCTGGAGGCGCCACGATCCAGCTGTCCCAGCCAATGTCTTTAAAGCTGACTTTGAGAGAGGCCCGCTGGCAGTATTCCCTCTCCGCCTTTCTTTTCCTTCTCCGCGGATGCTGAGCCTCCAGGATCTGGTTTGGAAGCTGATCTCCTCTGTTCCAGTCGGCGCCCGAGTGTAAGATAGTTTCTTCTTCATGGAGGATCATCTCTCTTAATTCCTTCTTCGTCTCCCTCCTCCTGCTACCCAGGTCATCGGAGAAGACTATTAAAGCCGCTGAAGTGTTATCTCCAACAGACACGCTCATATTAAAACAGCCTGCTCCTTCCTCTCCACTGTGAGAAGCTCCACAGTCCTTCCAATCCACCACTACATCAAAAACTGTTGCGCCACGGCCCGACCTGACCCAGCTCTGAATAGCTGTGGTCACGTCCAACGTCTCCCACATGCTGTGAGAGCCTGAAACCTCTTTGCCAACCAGGAGTTGGGTTGTTGATGTCAAATCGTCGTAATCCACTTCATAGACTTTGACGGTGGCCTTGAAGTTGTGGGAGGTGACCCCTGACCTTGAATGTGGTAGGAAGAAGAGCTGCAAATCAGCAGTCGTGATCTTTTCATGGCTGGGGATGCTGACGTTGAACTGGAGCCTGTGCTTTGACTTTGTGCCATTTGTGGCAGACAGCGAGATATCTGTTGGAGGAATACAAAGAGATCAGCGTTTTCATTTGAAACAGAAGCTGAGATTTGAACTGTTTGATGTGGGTTCACACTGAGATTAGACTTCATTTCCTTCCCCTGAGGCCTCAGTATCTGCATTCTTGCTGTTTCTTTTGACTTGCACTAATTTGATCGGAAATGTAACGATTAAAAAAAAAAAAGGAATTTAGTGCTAACATTAACAAGCTAGGCTAACTAGCTTTCACTTTTTGAAGCTAGTTAGCCTAGCTTGCTAGCGTCTACTTTCCGGCTGAGACACGGACCTAATCGCACAATAGGTCTTCCTAAATGTTTGATGTTGTATAGGCAGTGTGTTTTATTGCTAACAGTTGATAACCAACATATGGAGTCATCTTGAAAGGGAACATTTCTTTGATGAACAGAAAAATGTATGAATGTAGTCTACGTGTCACAATTCTGGCCCAGAGGCTTGAAGCTTAGACAATACTAATTCTGGAAAGTTATGTATGTATGTATATACACAAAAAGTGTATAGAGTTCAAATTTCAGTTCAACTCAACACTCTTGGGCGAATCACTTTCTCTGTTAGGGCCATTTCTAGACATCATTGGAGAATAAATTACTGTATTGCAACCATTCATTGACAGAAATGCTCTGGTATGCTTTATAGCAGTGGTTCCCAACCGAGGGGGGCAAGAAAAATATCCTTATGATCATATTAACAAGGGGTTGCAAGTAGACATTGATTCCTTTTAAAGGGTCACAGGCCCAAACTGGTTGGGAACCACTGGTACAGAGCAAGTAAAATTTACACAAAAATATCCCAAACTGAAGAATTTATCAAGATAGCTAACTTTAAATTGGCCAGGTAAGGAGTTCCAAATATTTGCATAAATTTTCAAAGTTACACCCTGTTCACATACCTTGGACAGTGAAGCTTCGTATGACATCTGACTGAGGGATCGTCGAGCTGTCCGAGGCGTACTTGTCGTAAAGCTCCATCATAAACGGAGGAGGGTAGATCTTGCTGTGCTCCTGAGGAACATCTGACAGGTTGAGTTGCCTCAGTAAGCCCTCCTTCATGGTTCCCAGGAGGTTCTCCATCCTGGCGTCTTCCTCCTCCAGGAGATCTTCCTGTGACAGCTGAGTGTAGATTTCCCGCGGGTCCTCACTCTGGATGTCGTTACTGAGAGGTTTACAGGTGCAGGAGCCGATAGAAACCACCACACTCAAACAGACCTGGAACAGGAATGATCCGGAGCTCCGCATTCTGAAATGAGATTCCTCCTAAGCCACTGAGCTGGCATAAACTTTACCTTCTTCCCGAGCTTGAGAATACACTTTGCGATGGCAAGGTTTGAAAATGGAGCTCCCCAGTGTGAGGGCCACAGTCCTGATGTCCGCTCCCATGCTCCCAGAGTAAACAGGGGGACTCGTGTCAACCAAAATAGTAGCGTGGCCATGCTTATCACTGCCATTGATGCCTTCTTTTAAGCTTTGTTATCATTAGAGGGCTGGCTGCTAATGAAGACACTGTAAACACTTGACTGCGATAATGAGGGAGGCACTGGAAACTGTGAGGTTACTGAAAGGCAGACGTTTCCATAAAATGCTGTTTCCCAGCTTGAGGGTGAAACTGTTGAGCTCAGTGGAAACAAAAACACTTAAAAGGAACAAAACAGCACATTGCATTCTTGACCGCCATCACTGTCACACATTTATTACACATTAGTGTTTCCAACCATTATACACTCGACAGATCAAGATACCAAAGTGGGATCAAAACCTATGACTTTGATCCCTTTAACAGCAGGGATGAAGATGATAGCATTCTACGTAGAGTCAGTTTCACTCAGATGTATTGAACTTAGGAAATGCTGTTGACAACCGCTTAAACTGAAAGGGGTTGAAGGCCAGATGTTAACCTATTCGTCTCTCTCCATTTACTACCATACATGTTTCTTTCCAAAATAAGATCTCATGAGGTCCAACGGAGGGGGGCGTGACATTGGCTCTCCATTTAAACTACAGGTGATTTCAGACAGCGAGTGGTCACTGCCATCAAGAATTACATTACAACAAATTATGTTTACTATTCCAGATGGATAATTAGACTTTGAAGCTGATGTTGCTCCAGGGATGTCATCTTGCTATTGTTCTCTGCCGGTGAGGAGGTGTTTAATTTAAGGAACTCCTGAGAGCAGCGGCTGTCCTCTCAAAACTATTCATGATTAGGTATTTCATGGTATGGGGAATTTGCTCTGACTTAACTCTGTTATGACTTACTGAATGTTCTGACTAACCGTGTGTTCCAGCTTACAGTATAGATTTGCCAGATTTGAAATGAAAAAATATATTTCTGGTTGGGAAAGACGTTAAAGTTTTATCTTTATTCTCCACAGCTCAGAGACCACCCTGTCGTTCAAGCGGCATGTACATGTCGTACTCTCAGATTTCTCCTTGGACTTTCCGAAAAAGATTTGGGGTGTCTATGACTAACTACCTAATCTGTCTTCCACATAAACAAGAAAGATAGAATGCATCACTCCCTTTGCAATTCACTTTCAGATTTACTTAAGATGAACAGGCAGACATAGAGTCTTTCGGAACAATACGTGGGAAAATGCTCATGGACTGAATCTGTAAAATCTGATAGGCATGAGAGCTTATTTCACACCACTGGCAAATGGAACAAAGGACATGATGGTGGTGGCCTCCATAACATCCAGCATGCCCTGGATGGATGATGAGATCTGTCCCTTGTTCCTGTGGGGGGTCTGAGCCCCGAACCACAAGCCAATGAGTCTGGGGACGTTGGCCCGAGTCCGGCCTATCTTGGAATTTCACCCATGCAGTCACTCAGCACTCGGTTCATGCTGGGTTTCATAAAAATGCTTTCATTGCGGCCCTTTCTAAGCGTTCCTTTTCTATGGAGTCAATCAGTGATGAAAGGCGACGACAGAATCTACTGGCATGGACACAGCAAATAATGTAGGCACGCAGGAGGGAAACAAACACGGCAGGGTGAAGTGGACTGACAAAGATCTGTGGTCGTATCACTATAGGCCAAATTACTGGGTTGGAAAATATGCAGGAAAAAAAACAACTATTAAATTATATGAGCGTTTGGCCAGTAACCTGTGATTTTTGGTGGCTGATATGTCAATATTATAGTAGGACAGATGATGATGACCTTTGTTTGATTCCAGTATTTAACACTACATTTCCTTTTTCCAAGTCAGGAAATGTGGAAGTATGCAAGTGCTGCCACAAGTGATATTCATATCAGGGTTCACAAGGCTTTAAAACTACATTCAGACCATCAAGAATCAGTATTTTTTTGCAATTTGGCACCCCAACAGTTACGGATTTATTCATACATCATTGTTATAAAATACGTACACCTGTACGCATTAATTTGTTATGATTACAGTACTTATATCCAAATCACTTTCTCCAAAAAAAAATCAAAGAAGACACACTTACCAATCTAATTCTATGAAAGCTAAATTATGGGGGGAAAAACCCTGAATGTATGGAGGCTCACCAAAACAATGAAGTGGTTCCTTGTCTGTGAAGGAATACTCCACTCAAACATGATTCAGTTGGTTTAATTCTGTGTATACATGTAGGAATTCTTACAAATTATAATCATTCTACCACTTCCTGTTTGATCAGCAACTGAAAAGATGATGGAGAGTGGAAATCTGGGAGCACATTGGTGATATTTTAAGGTAAAATAACATATTTGATAATTGTTAGCTAACGTTAACATTCAACCTCTTCCTTGCTAATACTACCCTTCGATTATCCAGTGCTTTGGGTCCTGGTTTAAATGAATGTGCCCAGATATGTGTTGTTGGTGATTTTAGACTGTATTTACTGCTTTTCCATGGTATTGTGTAACACCGGCAAAAGGTTAGGCCCGCGAGAAGGTGGTTGGATGCTGATGCTAGCTGTAGTCTACGGGAAGCTAATTAGTCATCAAATATGTTGTTTTACCTTGACATATGGCCCGATAGCACCCTTGACACTGCTGAGTGGTAACATTTCCTCAGACAGACAGCTTCCTACACTGATTGTGATGTCAGAGGAAAATGGCCGCCACATCAAATTGGTCAATATTTTAAGAAAAAAAGAAAAAAAAAATACAAACAAGGCTTATGTGTTTATTGGCTTCAAACAGGAATAAAAATGAGGAGTAGCCTGTACGTTAATTAGTGAATGTAATGTGACTTATTATGAGCTAATCAAGGGGGAATGATCAGGCGTCTCAATCGCGTTTAATTGTCAAAAACACAAAGAGTATCTATGGAAAGTGATCTTAATTGTAGCTTTGACAGACAAGGGAACATTATCATACTCTACATATTTCATGATTAGTATTACACATAAATAAACGGAGATATCAGCTTCGATTTAAATAAAATATATATGCAATCTAATCTAGCAGGTTCTACCTAATGAATGTGTCAGTCTGGTATATGTCTAGGCATAAGCTTTATATACTGTCTATAAAACCTAAAAAAAGTCAGTAATTATCTCTGACCGTATGTACAGTTCAGTTTATTTCCATACCAGGCATACATTATGTTCATGATATGTTAAACCACACATCACACAACTATTCAAATACACGTTTAGCCATACAGTTACAAAGGCTGGATACATTTATCCCTTATTAATTCATGACTATGGAATTCTACTATTATTACAAACTGTACATGTCACCTTTGATAAGCAGTATTTATGTATGAAAGGGAAACACTGAATGGCCATAGGAAGCACTACAACCGCTCCCTTCAAAATGTTTTAGTCCCTTAAATGTTCCCAGAATGCACAGCAGGTGGCAGCAACGCACCGTTTATCCTCTCCCTGCTGTTACGCGCAGCAGACACAAGCGACTCAATGCTTGTAGGACATCAAATCTTATTATATACAAGATATAAACAAATGACTATTAAAAATGTAGTTCAAAGACAAAAATGACCTCTCATGCATGATTAACATGTCTTAGCTAATATATGGGAGGTATTCAATGACAACATCTGACAGCCTGTGAGACACATCACTTGAGAATAAGTACCATTTCGTTGGCGTTAGTAACTACAGTATTTACACGACAAAGGACTAATTAGTTTTGCAGGACGTGTCCCGTCGACCCTCCTGAGCCTGTGAGTCAATGTGCAGTTTGTCCGTAATTCTGTTGAATCCTTGAGACAGGGACAGGCAACAGAAGATACTGATGCCAGATCAGCTATCAGAAACTGTCGAAATTGAGCTTGGTCATGTTGGGACCAAATCCCAAAACCAGGTCTGAGTCCAGGACAAGTCAAGTCTTATCTTGTATAATATTATTACAGGCAAATAAAACTAAAAAAACCCATATATATCACTTTATAAAAGTGGAAATGTGCTGAAAAAGGAGTGAAAAGCTTATGAAGGGTCAACAGAGATGAAGATCCATTGATAAGATTTTTGTTCTTCAAACGTCCAGTAATACATATAAAATTTTAGGAACATGACTCAAAACTGCTTTTAGATACATGCAGTGTGGAGGAAAACACATTTATTAAAATTGTTAGATAAGCAGGAAAGAATGGAGTCACGTCCGATGGACCAGTCCTGGGGTCAGAAGAGAGTTCTCAATTGAGACTCCAGACCTAGAGTTTATCCCCAGCTGTCCTCATCAATACTGTCCTCCCCGATGCAGAAATGCCCTCCTCCTATCTGCTGAGTCTACATCTACGTCCTCCTCGTAATCTTTTTGCTTTTTAATCTCTATTGAGCGCCAGTTCCGGTGGCTCCGGCCCTATCGGCAGGCGCAGGTATCCACAGACATGCCGGGGTAAACCTTCAGCACCATATTCCTGCTTGGGTCGAGGAAGAGAACGCTGAGGGGACTCATCTTCTCTGGGACGCAGCACGGCTCAGGGACACCCGGGACGATCCCCACAGCTCTGACGATGCTCTGGATGGTGGCGTGGTTGGAAGGACGCACCACCTAAGGAGAGGAGTGACAGTGAAAGGAGTTAATGTTAATACATCCTAGTGCACAAATACAAAAGATGCCAACGAAAGCCTGCCCGATAGATGTCATTTTGGATATTGATAAATTAAATATCCTGCTTTCATTACATATTGTTGCACCATATTTGAGGGATCACTGCAAAAATGTGAGTGTCTTTACATATGCCCCATAAATCAAGTATTGGTCCGGCTCTAATGCTGCCCAGTCGCCAAGATAAAATGTTCATCCAAAGGTATGTGCCATAGGCTTTCTATCATATTGATATTTGCACCAAACTTGTCATATCATGTCCATGTTACATGTTTATTACCTTAATTACTTAACCGGAGGTGGAGGGGACGATGGTGGAGTTAAAGGCAACAAGGCTGGGAAGCCAGTGACCACAGTTCGAGTCTGTGTTTCGGCATTTGTAAATATGACGCTAACCCTAACCGAGTGGTTTTTGTGCCTAAACCTAACCCGAGTATAAGCACAGCGTTGAGAAGCAAGAGAGAAGCAGAACATGTAATATGAAAAAAGTTTAATTAATTAATTTAATTAATAAATATTAGCCCTAAAAATCTAGTAGTGGTCACGCTCCACTTCACATGAAGTAAAAAAGTCACCAAGAAGTGTGAAAAAATTATGAATTAAATATATTTTGTTGTGTACTTTACATTTGCCTTTCCCTTTTCATGTGCACTCGTCCATGCTCTGGTTCTCAGACTGTGTATTCATTAATTTTAATCATATCTGTCACATACAGCAATCGTCTTTAAAGCCTTTACTTTGTCCCAGTTCACAATTCACAGTCTAAAAGAAAAGACTCTATTCAAAAATATGATAAAATAATAAATGTAATAAAATAACATATTACAAGACATGCAACTGTATCTTCAGCACTTTCAGTTCTATAACCCTGACAGTCACATCAGTGGTCTGTGTTGTCTGAATTATTCTCTGACTCACTTTAGGGATGGGGAATCCGCAGGTCCCGGCGCAGTAGTAGGCATCAAACGACTTTGGCGCCAAAACCCACTCGCTCCAGCCGATGTCAGCGAAGTCTACCCTGAGGTAGCGCCTGGAGCACACCCTGGGCTCGCTCCACTGTCTCCTCCTGGCCTTTTTCATTGTCCTCTCGTCGAAGCTCAGCACCTGGGGCTTGCTCAGGCCCTCGTGGCTCTCCTGACCCTGCTTCCTCCCCGGTTTCCCTGCCGCTTTGGCTTTCGCCGGGAAATACGTGTTCTGCCACAGCTCGTGATTCTTCAAGGTGTTGTACTGGACCTCCGGGATGTCGTTGGTCTGGATCTGGAGATGAAGCTCCCTCCGGATCCTTGAGGCTGAGGGGGACGCATCCTCCGCTACAGGGAAGGAACCGTACCGCTGGAGCGACATGGCCACGCTGTTCGGCTCGTCTATAGCCCGATCGTCGGCGTATACCAAGATGTACGGCAGGTTGGCGGGAGAGAGGCGCTCTTGGCCATGAGGACTCCTCTGCTGCACCCGAGCCGCCCCGAACCCCATATCAAACTCCACGGTGACCACGAGCTCTTTAACATCCCTGGCGTGTTTCATCACCGCCGTTACATCCCTCGTTTGCCAAGAGCCTTTCTTGAAAGGAGCCAGAGTTATGTTTCCCAGCGGTGTCGCAAAAGCGGAGTTCGGGGACGATCCATGGAAGAGGAGCTGCGGGGAGGTGGGATAGGGGTGCTGGAGGCCGCCGGATGGGTGGCGGGGCCTTCGGAAACGCCACGGCCGCTGGTTGTGGCGGGGGCGCTTGTAGAGGTAATGAAAAGAGGCCGAGAGGATGAGTTCCGATTCTTGGATGGACGACAGGTTGAACTGGAACACGTCTTTGCCGTGCACGACTCCTAGGGAAAAGACAGCAGAAGGAGAATGAGTCGATCGAGGAGAAAAACAAAGTTTGTCGAGTGAAAGAACCCAGAAAAACAGCCTGCTTTCATCCTGTCCTCTACGCTTTTTCCATCTGATCTGCCGGCTTTAAAAAGGACTCAAAAAAAAGTCATTGGCTTGTTGGTTCAAACACAGATGTTGTGTCAAAGCCCTGAAGGAGAATCTGTCTGTCTCCCCCCCCGTCCATCATCTCTCTCTGGCGTGTCTGACTGACACAAATAAGGCCCTTCAATATATCTTCCACAAAACGTTGCTCAACACATCTGACCCACATGAGTGGCAAACAAGGAGAATATCGAGCTCAAGTGCCTCCCTCACGCACGACCAAAAGCCGCCATCCTGAGATCGCCGTGCTCGTCAGGTTCAACCTCGTCTCGCACACTTCCACCACAGCCTGAAAGACAAACACTGGATCGGTCCAGTAGGTCCGTCGCAGCCATATGGAAATGCTTACAGGAGAAAGAGCTCCTCTGAGGCTTTTCTGCCGTGCAGCCGGTGTCTGAGTGTGATAATAAGCTCTTGTCTAACACCTCGGCTGTTGCAGCTACCGGATAACTAACAGGGCTCGAGACTAAGAGTCCCCCAGATCACTGAATCACAACACTGACAGAGTAGAGAGGCGAGGACGTTCGGCACGGAGGGGCGCGAAAGCGGCTGTGCGATTGACAAAACACCTGTGTTTAACGTCTTCAGGGCGTCACACAGATTAAATAATTAAGACGAGGTATTTTTTTGTGAGCAAGATTTGTAATGTGAACTTTCTGCCTTGCTGTGTCTGTAAAAGGTTCACCTGTGAAGAAATGTGCAACAACAACAACTAGAAGTGAGAAAATCGAAGTGAGGGAACACATTAAATGTTGCGTTTTAGTCAAGGGTAGGTAAGATAAAAACTGTTTTAAAGATGCAATATGTAGTTTTGTTTATAAAATTTCATTCAGAAGAGAAAGATCTGCGTTGATTGTTTATTGTTGAGCCAAGACAAACTAAACTCACTGACTGATTTACCTTAAAGGGGCACTATGTAGGTTTTGGAGAAGAAAAGTCAGAATTGTAATATTATTGAGGTAACACTACAAACTGAAATAAACAAGCTTTTCTCTGAAGAAGAAGAATAAGGTCATCACAACACAGTTTGAAGCTAGAAATGTGGCGGGGTCTGCCACATATAAAGTATAAAGTAAAACAGTTTCAAACTGTGTTGTCCTTTAAGGTCAGTTTGTTTGTTCAGTCATGAAAACAAAGAGCGTGTGTTCAGGCACAAGATGTGATGTTTCAGAATGAGCTCCAGCTGGGTATCAGGTTAATTACTATGACTTTAGTGGCAGGAATACCTGCTTCAAAAGTACAAATGGACCAATTTAACAAGATATTTAATCTTCAGATTCAATTTTGAATTTTAAACAAAACGCTCCGTCAATATTGATTTGTTTATTTCTTACAAATAACTTGAAAATACCTGTAGGATCTTTAGTCAAACAGAGAATCAATGACACAATAATTTATCTTTTTTGAGCGAAATGAAAATCAGACTTCCGGTTGTAAAAGTATTATAAACTCACTCGGGACAGCTTTAAAGCCCCTCACGGTGTTTCCGTCCCTCTGGCTCTGCAGTGGCTCTTTGCTGTACTTCTCAAGCACTTTGAACATGTTGATGGAGACCATGTCCCGGTTGGCGCTTCCGTGCGCAAAGACGCGCTCCTCCACAGCCGGCGGCACATCGACACCTTGACGCGCGGCTTCACCGAGATCCTCAGACACCAGTTTACCCCAGCTCGCCTCCAGAATCAGTAGTAAGTGCAGAGTGTGTAAAAGCCGGCTCGCCATGCTTGAACTTCTAGGAAACGATTCCATTAAAAAGAGAAAGTTTCCTAGAAACAAAAAGACTCAAAAAGACGCGCTGCCCTTCTGTTCCCCGCTGCTTGATGCCCACCCAGACTCCAAGCCGGTAACCAGGTAATCCGTGTCAGACCCGCACTCCACGGTTCACGGTCTACAGCTGTTTCTACAATGGGAGGAGAGATGGGGGAGGACGCACGCTTGAAGCCCTGCTGCTGGATGACAGATGGTGACGCCTCGGAGCGCACAGCCAACGAGAGACGCGCAGCTTTGTGAAGGTGAACCGCTGACGAGTTTTGATCAACAGCGAAGTTCAGAACAAAACAGAAGAGCTTCACCTTAGAGTATTAAAGTTCGTATTAGTACCTGTGCTGTAAGTACTCCATCACCGAGAGGAAGACATGTGAAGGGATCAGGTAAAGTGTGGCCAGTCAAAGAAATTCAAAGATCCTCTGAGGTTTGAAGCTTTTCAAGCTGCAAAGTTTAAAGAAAAAATTCACCCAAAAATGAAAATTCACTCATTATATAATCACTCCCTCCATGCTGATTAAAAATCGTGTGAAGGGTTTTTAGTCCACAAAACATTCCTGGAGCTTCACACCAAAACAGAATTGCAGCATTCTCCTAAACAACAGAAGTAGATGGGGACTTGTTTTAAAATGTAGAAGAAAAAAAAACCCACAGAAAATGAAGATAAAATGGCTCCATAGGGAGTTCGACTTGAATTGACTTGAAAAGATGTCATTTACACTTTCTATTCACTTTGGACAGGGTGAACACCAGTGCTTTTAGGTTAGCAGCTGAAGTGAAGATTTCGGCTTAAACAAGGTTTTTTGTATCGTAAACTACTTTCAGTTCCATCAACTTGGGATCTTGGGGCTTCCAGAGACTTGGATTACCCCTGATGGACGTTTTTTATGTTGTATTCAGTCATGCATTTTAGTTTTAAAATGCAAAGTCCCCATCTACTTTAGTCAAACGCTGCAAAGCTGTTTTGCTGTGAAACTCCAATATGTTTTGTGGACTAACCGAAAATCCACAAGCTTGGGGGTGAGTAGATAATGACTGAAATTTCATTTATGGGTGAACTTGTCCTTTAACATAAGCAAAACACAACAAATACTATGTGCCATTGTGTGTTTGTGTCTAAATCACCCTCGAATTGACTTCTCAATGATAATCAGTTAAACTAACTTTACTGTTGTTAGCGAGAGTGGTCATCGTGATGGGACTCATGGTCATGCAGCAGGACAACGATAAACATCGAAAGAGACCAAAAAACAGGAAAAAAAACAGCAGAGAGTTTTGTTTTTTTCAGAGTTCACCCAAGCTCAACCTGATGTAAAAAATACAGTGTTGTTTGATTTGCCGCGCCACCTCTATGAGCGAATCCACTAATTGTGACGATAGCGTTGCAATTAATGGATTTTTTTGTTGTTGCTGTTGATAAAACAGATTATTTAACTTTTCAACCATGTGCGTGGAAACATGCTTGTGGCTGCTGCCGGCGAGCTGCGCAGATGTGCAATACATCTGCCGACAGTTATGTTAGCTGTCGGCGTCTGTGCCGGTCTTCTCACAGATACGTCATAAAATGCTGACCTGAGTGGGCCCTCGACATACCGTACATCAGTTCCGTCATTAGCAGCAATAAAACGCCATTCTGAAGGCCTTGTGTCAGTGGGAAAAAAAAAATCCAGTACACTTTTCTGCACCATTGAATAGCTTGAACAAAATCAAACCTATCAGCATGGCGAGACACTACCAGTGTCAGGCTAAAAAGAAGCCAATGGCTAAAACCGCTAAGCATCTTGTGGAGACTTAACTGAAGATGGTTATCTCGGCCTCACGAGAGCCGATAGCAGCAGAGGAGGAACCGCCTTACTTATTTTCAGGGTCTGCTCTGTCTGTGCTTCTGATGCGGCACAATAGTTTCCCTGTGAGAGATGGCAGCACGCTAGAGGCACCGCGGGTCAGACAGCTATTAAAATACCTCCTACCGGTCCTGAGGGGGATCACAACGGGCTCTTTGACACCGCCGTGTCTTACATGAGAGATAAAGGACTCTGCTGGGACTGGGATCCCCTTCAGTAAAACACTGGTGTGTTTAAAGGTCGCGCTGCTTCAATGAAGGAGCCAGATAGCATCTGTCTCCACCCAGGGAGCTATCAAACTCCGTTATCACTCAGCGTGGGGCTGTCTAATTGGTTCTAATGGGGTTTGACAAACCAATGTTGCTCTTGTGAGTTTACTTTTGGTGGTGTGTTGTTACTTTTGCGCAGTTTGAAAATGCACTGATGTGGAATTGAGGAAGATAAGTTCTGTTCCACTGAACTGACTGTCAAACCCTTATTTTTAGACTGTCCACACCGGTTGAAGTAGCGGAATAAATCCATTGCCTTAAACAAGCTCTGCTCATGTCTTCCTGACAAACAGTGTCTTGTGGTCACGCGGATAATACCTCCTCTCTCTCAGGAGCAAAGGTAACAGCAACCAAGTCTCGATTTCTAACTGGGCCCTTGGGACCTGAGGCCTCGAGAGCGGTTTAACGTGGTTATAGTGCCACAAAACCTCTTACAAAGGAGGTCAAGGAAGATGGTCGGGGGCACAGAGAACATGACTTTGATATTGGAGACGCCGGCTCACTTTAATCTGCTTATAACAATCACATGTGTTGAACATGACCGCAATCTTTTTCTAACCTTAACCTAGAAGTTAAACTACCTAAGCCAAACCAAACCTGGTGGCAGGCTAGAAAGTATCTTTTTGACTGCAGTCAGTCAAATCCCTCATGGAGCATTAAAACCTAATGTAATATGATCTAATAATTGTGCTCTGTGTGATCTTTAGCAAAACACTGTACATAGGCATCATGTTTATACAGAGATTTACGGTCTACCTCATTAGAAGTTAAGCTTTATAACATACAATCAGATAGAGTTGTGACGCTGTGCTTGCATTAGCTGACTGACATTATTCATGCTTCACAGTTGCTGGCTAGTAACGTCCAGTCACATCCATGCAGATGTGCAGCACAACCATAATAGATTGTTTGATAGTTTGTGGTTGGATGCCTGATAATAGATATTTTCATGTTTTTCATGTATTTCCCACGTTTGATTATAAAGCATTCCCGTGTCGGTTGCTAACAAGTGGCTAACTGAGACTACAGAAGGTATCGAGGACACTAAATTAGGAGACCTATCTACTCACTAGTCTGTCTTTACAAGTGAACTTCAAACTAATCTCACTCCAACCTTCCAATGTGTATATTGATCAGTTCATAATAAAGTGTGTATAGTATGGTGCAGGAGGAAGCTCAGTGGTGACTATGAAGTAATGTGATCGTTATGTAGCTTGTTTTAGCCTAGCGTTAGCTCTTTACATCTGACAACTGCATTATAGCTTCAAAGCCCATAAAAGTGGTGTCTGTCTGCAAAAATGATCTCACTGAACAAAATGTCTAAGTATTATAAACTTGTGTTTGCTCACACACGGAGCTTATTTTCTGTCATAATCCAAAATTCAATTCAAAAATCCCATAGGCCTTTCGCCCACAGGGAACCAGGTCGATGCTAACTTATGGGTTGGGTGACAAAAAAAACGTCGTCCCTGCAGCACACTATAACCTGATACTTCCTATTGTTACTCTGCTGATACGCTCCCCCACCATCCAATCTCTATTATGTGCCAATCCTGGAATTTGCTCTCAGCTGAATCTTTATACCTACTCTGAATCTTTTAGACCTAATGCAAAGAGCAATATAATCATATAAAACAACTTGAACAACAACAAAGACTAAAGAGATTAAAGAGAGTAAAGATTAATTGGGTCCATGATCCCTGGCTTGACGAGTTACCATTGGGGGTTGCCAAATTATTGTTTGATAATATTCATATTTAAGTTTTTATTTTTTCAAAAGTTTGAATTTGTTTGAAAATAGACGTTAACGTGAAATCCAACGTATTATCAGCAAAGATACATTTCTAGCAAGCTTACCTAACCATATGCTAAATCCTCGATCATCCAGCTGGTACACTCAAGCTTCCATGTAACTGTTGGTGTGGCTGTACATGATGGCAAATAAGTTTCAGTATCACAGCACTCCACCTCTTATTGATTGCCCCTTGCTCTAAGAGACGAACCTGACCTGCCTTTGATCGTTGATATTAGAAGACCATCACACTCCACTGTGCCACCCTGCCCTGGCCGAAATACGTCAGCCTTCGAGGCCCCGGCTCCCGGCGTCGACTCCTCCGGTGAAGCAGCTGTGGCCACTGAGCCATAGCTGCTTCACCACAGTGATTAGCCGCCACTTCAAAGGTAATTTAAGCCCTCGTGAGTACTTGTCACACCCGCAGCAAACTTCATAAGACCCCTTCGCTTAATGGCTTTCCTGCAACAGGAGAAGTGGAGGGAATGTCAGGGTGGACGTTTGGAAGGACAGGGCTCATAATTTGCTGAATTGAAAACTGTTATATCCAATGAGCATAAATTCTCGATGATCATAAAGTCACCTCATTATCGTGGCTGGGTTCGCAGCCAGAGATCAAAGCAGCGTGACCAAGGCTCAGTGTCCCACACACGTCAGCCTGGATACCAACAGAGCCGCTAAACAAAGCAAAGAGTGTATATGGAGCGACAGAGCACGCAGAAAAATACTCCTTATTATGTGTTTAAGCACACGTATTAAAACGAGCTTGAGGCTTTATGTTCCACGAGGAGTTTTTAACTTGTTCTAAGAATAAAACGGTTGAATAGATGCTTTTAACCTTTTTCTTCCTTGGAGCTGCGCTGTAAATATCTCAGCTCATCATGTTCTCCAGGTTCGGATGGTTAACGGGAAAAGGAACAATTTGGGGTGTATTTTTGGGGAAAATACGCTTTTTAACGACTGTCCATTAAATTAGAAGCGAAGTCCAGCAGCCGCTAAGCTTAGCATAGCACAGAGACAGGAAGCAGGGGGAAAACAGCTAGACCTGCTCTGTCTGAATGTGACAAATCTGTCTACCAGCACCTCCAAAGCTCACTAATGAACATTCAGTAACTTGTTTGCTTAGCCCGTGCAAAAATGTTGTGGTTCACGGGGAGTTAGACTACATAAGGTGTGTCACCTTATACTGATGATGATAATCACAATATTTAAAAACTGAAATATCAAGTTTAATAATACACATATGATAATATTGTGCAAATAATCCAGTACCACTTCCAGTTCTAACATTGTGAGAGTAGGTGGCGGTAATGCACCTTAACGCGGGTTGCCATCTACTATAAAAGAAGAAAAAAATTACAGTACACTAGCTAGCTAGATACTTTGGTTCCCTTTGTATATAATGTTGGTCGTTCACAGCTTGTTTTTGGATAGAGTGTTTTGGATTTCTGATCCTTTTGATAGATGGTTAACCGTTGGCTACCTAAGCAAGCCAAGCGCCAACGTTATGGCTCTTTTAGACACTCTTACTCTTTGAAGAGCTGCCAATAATGAAAGTGACTGAAGCAAGTGTGACTGTTTTACTGTTTAGGATGCTAGCTAGGCTAGCTTACAGGCTAACCTCTCTAGTTAAAAACACAATTTTAATATAAATGATCAATGGCAAACTAGTAACAATATATCCGAACTGCGAAAAGTGTTTTAACTGGATTTTTACCCTCAGGGAGGACAGAGCTAAGCTAAGCGCTGTTTGTATGCTAGCTTAGCTAACCAGCAGCTATCAATCTGCAATGCAAGATATCAATCTCTTATTTACCTTGCAGCACGAAAGAGAATACGTTTGTTTCATACAGTTTTTGAACTATTATTTAAACCATCAAACACCAGAGGAATGTTTTTTGATTTATTTTTTTACATTTTTAAAAGTACAGTATATCATTGTCACGGGGGTCAGTCGATCAAAACAAAACAAACGATTTTGGAAGTGCGGGATCATGGGAGTTGTTATCATCATTGTTCAACAGCCATCATTACCATCAAATCTATTTACATGCCAGTCAGATATATGCAAGGACAAGGTAGTGTTTTACATTTTTATTTATGCTAAGTTTAGTTACATTTATGGAGGTCTAGTGACTTGCTGAAGTCATAGAGACAGTAACATGAAAACGCATCATCTTCATCATTATATTGAACGAAATCACAGATATCTCTGGGTCTGAACATTGTTGGAAACATTTGGTAAAATCTAAAAAAACAACTCGACAAATTACATAACAAAGTTGTAATCATTTTTAATTGTAATGCAGAAATGCTACATACTATATTATCAAAAGATTTTCTGGATGTTTTTCCTCGACCACACAGAAATGGTTGCGAACCAGTGAAGTTGTACAGTTATAGAAGTACCAGACCGAGAGGCAGGCCAAGATTCACATCCTCTAATACACATTGAGACTCATTTAAAAATGTTCATCTCACAACCCATGACATCATGGGTGAGTCACCTCCCCTCCACCTCCTCCTTCGCAGGGTAAAATGGGAAGTGTAGCCCCCCAAAATATGCTCTCATTCACAGAATATTTGCCTGGGGTGCTCATCAGGACAGGGAGGAGGACAGACGAGCCCACCATGTTTCTTTTGGCCCGAGACTCCATCCTTCATCCTCCCCCTTTCCCTCCTCCTCTTCCTCCCCTTTGACTTGTTTTCATACTGCTGGCTGGAGCTGAATGACCATTCATGCTCTCAGTCGTTGGATATGGATGTTTGTGTTTGTGTGTGTGTGTGTGTGTGTGTGTGTGTGTGTGTGTGTGAGAGAGTCCGAGGGGCATGACACCCCCTTCATCTCACGTCTGCCAAAGCCATCCACCGCACACACACACACACACACATACACTCACCATGTCTGGATTCTGTGCCATACCTCCCTCATAGTGAGCCGCAGTCATGCCACTCCGGCTCACATCGACATCACTCAGCTCGGAGTGACAGGTCCACACACAAACACGCCACCCTCCCGCTCTCTCCGGGAGACATCCGGTCGTCTCGCGCGTTACAGCCGCAAAGTAGCCGCGGTGCCGTGCCAGCCGAGCGAGGAACGTCTGCTGCAGTTAGAGAGGGGGGGGAAACATTGCGCGCGACAAATTTATGAGTGCAAATCACCGCAATTTGCCAGACTTCACCGCGAAAAACCAACAAGCGACATCCGAGCAGGAGCCACAGCGCATTTATTTATTAGCGCAGCACCTGGATGACTGCGGAGTCGTCAGCGTCGCGCGCGTGACAGAGAGTCAACGAGCATGTGGTGTCTGGTGATGAATGTCAGCTCCTACAGGAAGCATTTTTCCCATTTCACAGAGTTTCCTCATCCAGCAGACTTCAGGTTGCCAGTGAAGGATCAGCTGCGGAATTATCTGTGTACAAACATCTGCAAGAAGCAGCAAGAAAAACCTCCTCTTCGCTCCTCCAAAACCCCCCCCCGACTAGCTTTGGCAAAAGTCAGCTCCGTGGGTCTGGACTAATTGTTTTGGCTTTTGTTAGCTTCGCTGGCCAACAAATTGCAGACATGGCACTTCAACTAACCGCATGTAAAACGAACCGAGCTTATTAAACAATGAGTTCACCCAGAGATGAAAATTCAGTCATTATCTGCTCACCCACATTCGGAGAGAGAAGTTTCGTAGTTCACAAAGCATTTCTGGAGCTTCACGGCAAAACAGCGGTGCGGGCCTTGATAACTGAAGTAGCCAGGGACCTGTTTTAAAATGTTATAATTAACTGAATAAAACATACAATGAAATCATACAGCTCATTGAACGCAATCCACGTCTCCACAAGTGCAGGGTTGGGGGTTAGGGTTACCAAACCCAAACTGATTTAAAAAGATTACACACTTTTTAAGCCACAATCTTCACTGTGGCTGCTGAGCTAAAAGCATTAGCTATCATCATCAAAAGTATCATCTTTGGTCTATACTGATTTTTCCATAGTTTGTTGGTCAGCTTCTTGGACAACTCAAAATAGCGCTCAACTAAAAAAAAAAAAAGTTATTTGCACTACAAAATATACTTGTATAATCCAATTTCCAATTTAGATGAGCAACTGTTGATCCAAATTGCAAAAGCCTCAAAGGAAAACTACAGTTCATGACAACTTGTGCTCTGGCGAACAGTTTTATAGGCTTTGACAACACTGTGCTCCCAGAAATAATTGCTGAGAGCTGACAAAGTGCCAGCATCAAAACTAAAAATAAGTCAGGAGGGGGCAGCAGGCTCGAGTGTTCAGGCAACTGGACGTGCTGACAGTTCTGCAGGTCTTATCATTTTATTTGGCGGAAAAAGCAAAAGCGAGTGAGCCCATAAGGAAGCTAATCAAATTTCACAGTGTATGCACACAACCTCGGGAAATAGGTCAAAGTTGAACCAGGAAGTCGGCCGGAGTTTAGTTTGGGAAATGTTTTTTTGGTCATTTGTAATAAATAGTCACAGCAATGATTTCTGTCACTAACACTTGAATATATTTTTTTCAGAAAAGTGTTTAACCTGGAGGTTTGTTCATAACCTGCATGAACGCCTGACCACTGACCACAGTTCGAGACTGCATTTCAACATTTGTAAGCGTCACGCAACTGAATATTTCTAAGAAGACCTCAACAAAAACAGGAATTTTAAGTCAAAGCACGATCTTTTTCTAACCCTAACAAGGTGTAAGCACAGTATTGTGCCAACACAGAACTAAAAGTTTAACCTAAAGAAATGTAAAGTTGTGAAGTGTCAAGTGTCAACACAGCACATTGTCATCATTTATTCCGGCAAACAGGTTCATCAATTTGTGATTGAGTATATGTGAAAAAGAAGCACAAGTGTACAAATGTGATTTCTTTATAGCGAAGAAAGAACTCTCTCTCTGCTGCACTGTTAATACCAGCTAAACCCAGTGTAATCCACAGCTCCAAACAGGCGCAGGGAATTTGAACATTTTGAAACGGATGATGGATTGACTTCATTTCTCCACCCAACCACAGTGGGTTGAAGTTTTGCAGAGTGTTACAGTGTGTGTTGGTTATCTGGTTTCAGCTGCTTGTGCTGGAGTTCACTCGAGGTGATGGGGTACAAAGTCTGAACTTTGCCTTACGAGGCTCATTATCGAGTTACTACGTCTACAACACGCCCAGACGCTGGCCGTATCTGAGCATGAACTACAAGATAACTCAGGTGTTCTTCTCGCCTGTACTCTGCGCCCTCATGGTTGATTTCTGCCATCATTGTGTAACCCTGACCCCTAACCCTAACCCTTTGAACATTACTGGCATCTTGTGTATCCCCCTCCCCTAAAATCAGTGACAGAGTGACCAGTGTAAAGTGTGTACATACATAGGAAGTTAAACTTTTAGAAAACGACTGCTCACACAACTTCCGCCGCCGGAGAAGACTTCCCCCGCAGCCACCGGAGGGTGCCTTTCTATTCCCAGAAAGCCCTCACCGGTTCTCTGAAGTGCTGCTCGCTTCTCGCTCGGCCTCCCCTTGCTGTCTGCACCCCTCCGTAGATGTCAGCTTGACCCGGTGCCACGGGGCTGTCAGAGCCACACATGAGGACCTGCTCATTTATCATCCCGCTGCAGACAGTGGGGCTGATGACTAACCGAGGTAATGAGCTGCTCTCGGGCTGTGCGAGGGCTTCCCTCCCGAGATCCAACTAGCATGTGCAGGATCCAAAACCACAAGAACCCCAACAAAAACCCCACACAGCACCACCCCCATGTGGCTCCACGCAGACAAGGCCAGCAATCAGCGTGATGGATTTCAGCCCTGACACGCTTTTCCTCGAGCGGCCCAATTAGGAAAATACTTTTGTGGGGTTTGTTTTTTT
This sequence comes from Diplodus sargus, assembly GCA_903131615.1. Lineage (NCBI taxonomy): Eukaryota > Metazoa > Chordata > Actinopteri > Spariformes > Sparidae > Diplodus > Diplodus sargus. Next base: position 766,000 of record CAEMYA010000140.1, on the reverse strand, counting down.
TTTGTTTTTCTTCTTCTTCTCTAACAAAGCTCAGTTCTCATTGTGTCTCACCGTCTGATCCTGACGGACTGCGCCGTCGACCAGAAGATGGATTGACTTTAAAGAGGAAATTTAGTTTCATTATGGTTAGGAATAAAGAGTCGGGGGAAATCCCTTAGCGCGGGAGGAGAGTGAGAAACCAGATCTTAAGACGAGAGGTGCTGAAGTCACAAACCAAAGACAGACAGGCTTGAAAAGTTGCAGACAGACAACACGCACGGTTTGAGAAACGACTTTGCGGTGCCATCCAACAGTGACGGGTTTGAGGGGACTCCCACTTAGCTCTTACTCCCACTAATCATCGGGAAACATGTCATAGGAAGCCTTTTACAGCCGAGGGCCCCCAGAACTGAGCTATCTCTAAAACAAACGTCGGTCCGTGACTGCGTGACGGATGAGCCTCAATGTCTCCCACGAGGAGAGCTTTCATTAGTAAATGGCGATCAGTCTCCTCCGCTGTTTGCAGGACTGCAATTTTCTCTAAGCGACTTGTTTTGGCAATTCCTCCTCCAGAGGCCCCCGTCTGAGAACAATCATCCACAATGTGTTTGTCAGTTATTTGAAAAATTGACAACGATCTCAAATTGCACCTATTATTCACATCTCAGGCTCCTGGAACAGCTGTATTTTAAAAGCCAGCCATGATTGCAGGTCGCTCTCTGCCAGTAGGAAAAGGGTTTTTCGCAGCACCAGGCGCTCCAGTCGATTTCACACTCCAGCAGCAGACCTGCGCTCGCACTTGGCCTCACCTTGTTAGCTCCCTCCTTGTTAACTACCTCCAGACTTGCACTGTCGCTCTGTCCACTCTGAAATAAGAATGGCGCATGAAGTTTTAGATTTGATTCATTTGTTCAACAACACCAGACCGTGTCTTGTGTTTTTCGTGCAGAGGCGTAGTTTAGATAAAGAGAGCGCACTTCTTCACGTCCAGATGGGAATGCGATCTTGTGAACGCTTTTGATTTATACGAGCCGGGTTCAACACGTTTCCAAGCCAGCGGAATGTTTTGAAGCCCAGAACAAGCTCGAACAACGTAAAAAAAAACAAAAAACGTGATGGATCACGTTGAAATGTTTGACGCGCTCGATTAAACTTTTATTTCGCGCCAGCTCAGTTAGGTGTGTCGGCAGGCTCACCCTCCTCTCATTCAGTCGGTTAAGAGATCCTGCCTGGAAAAGCTTTCTTTCATTTAGATGAGGCTTAAAAACACACGCTTCATTCAGGTTTTCCAATACTTCTTACCATAATCAGCTCTAATATCCGGTAATGTACTATCATTGAGAAGATAACCTGAACCAGAGGTACCTATCAGTATTTATAATCACATACCGTATTCTGACTTAACCATCAGGTCCTGAGAGGTGGGGCTGAACCGCCCATTTGGATCGGTGGCGAGCGCCACTTCTAAGCAACATCTTTTCTTGGAGAAAACGTATATTCAGAACCTGAAGAGGTATGTACCGTCGCTTGAAGACAGGTCAGCTGGCTACTACCTAGCTGAATCTAATCTCCACACCAGTTGCTAGGGAGGCGTGAAGATGACGACTGTGAAGGAGCGCTACACCCGCGTGACTTGTCGTGTCGTCCTTTAGCGATGACACAAGTCGGTGATATGATTTTCACATATTTTTTCAATGGTGTCTTGAAAGCTCAGGTAGACATAAGCGTGGCTATAATGGTTTTTAGAGTATCGATTAAACACTTGACTGAAACATTATGAGTTGTCTGTAACATAACGTACACCGCATTAAAGGACACCTATAATATTTCTTTTGTTTATTTCCCTCTTTCCTTCAGTGTTTTAAATAGGTTGTACAAGTAAAAGTTCCTGAAAGTTAAAAGATGCCGGGAGCTCCTCCCTCCCACAGAAAATGCTGCTCCTGGGGTACCTGAAACGCATCGTCAGTGGCCCCGCCCTTAACTTCGGGACTTACGTCAGACTACGTCACCATGTCACGCATTTGCACAATTTCCACCTATATTCATGGTAGATGTCCAGCTAATGGGAAGCTGAAGTCACGACAGAGCCACCCGGAGACACAATGAGCGGTGCTGGCTCAGGCGTGTGTGAGCTGACCAATCAGAGTAGACTGTGCATTGTATGGGGGGGAGCCTTAAAAAGACAGGAGCTAAAACAGAGCATTTCAGACAGACTGTCTGCTGTGGCTAATGTGTTTTTCGACATTAAAGTGTGTAAACTTATTCTAGCGGAAACCCAAAACGAAAATAATGAACCTGAAAATGAGGATAATATGTCTCCCTTAAATGACCGTTTTCGTGTCAGACTTTTTGTTCAGTTTGTGTTGAGTTGGAAAAAGGCAGCAGCTACACGATTTACAGTTGGAGCCGAGCAGATTTAAAGTTATCAGACCAAAGCAACACAGTTCATACACTGCAGTTTGGTTTGGCTCCGCATTGTGAAAGTGCCCTCTCCGCACAGGAAGGCCCCCTGTTGTTTATGCCTGTGATGAGCCGAGGAAGGAGGAATCGGCCATCGAGCGCCGCGCTCCGTCCTCGCAACTATACATCACTTCAAGGGCTACCCTGCAGGAAGGGCCATTTTCCCATCATTCCTCAGTCAGTGAGGCCGTTACTCTGCACATTAATGGACCAAATGGACCGACGACTGGCACCAAGCGCTCTCCGTCCTCCCCCCACCCAGCCTCACTTTATTATCCAGTCTTTGTGTACTTTCTCTCGCTTTCCCAGTCTGCTCAGCCTTCTCTCTCTCCTCACTTCCCTCTCTCACGTTTTCCCTCCATCCTGTTTTCAGCATTTTGTGCGTGGCTGTCGATAAATCACTTGTCATATCACTGTGACGTACTCCGGCCCCGCTGAGGCAGCCTGTGGTGTGATTTAGCCTCGAGTTGATTTTTTGTGCAGAGTGATACTTCGTATGTCAGTGCCTCTGTCAGTCGCACACAATTCGGACACAGCGAGTTTTCCAGCCAGCCCCGAAACTTTTTATTCTCTTTTCATGCGAGAGAATGGAATTAAGTCGGTGCATTACAGACTTCAGTTTTTCTGGCCAGGCACATTGTTTTCCTTGGCCGCCGCACTTAAAGTCTGTTGAAACGGGCCTTTTTTTTTTTCTTCATGTCTATAAATGGGCTCTTTTCATGAATCCATGAGGGAATGCTCCCTTTTTGAAGGGATTTAAGAGGATACTGCACTATACTCAGTCAGGGGCCCTAGATTTGTGCTCCATATTCACACACTCCATCATATTGAGGCTAATATGGTATGGCTGGGCTCGCTGTATATGAATTGCCATGGTATTTATCAAAATGGCTTGCCAAAGTGCTGCAGACGGGAACAACTGGAGTGGTGATGAGAGGGGTTAGTGAATTGCTTCCTGTCTCTGGGAGCTGATGAGTGAAGGAGAGAAGAAGGCGGCAGGACAGACAACAGAGACGTGAAGCAAACCACTGGAGTGATAGTGGAAACTGAAACTAAAAGGCTTTATGTTTAACAGTGAAAATGCATTCTGCTGCACTCCAGTATCTTAAAATGGCACCTGCAGCAGAGATTACCTTAAGAAAGAATAACGTTGATTGTCGCTGAACTTATACACACTACAATGTTTTAAAAAAGCCTAAAAAGCCAATTTAGGGCCTGGAAGGTCCAGTGTGTTGGCAGAAGTAGAACATGATATTCATATTCATTTTGTTTGTGTAGAATCACCGCAAATGAGGGATTGTTGTATTTTCATTAACTAAAGATTAGCTTATAGATAGGGGGAGCGGGTCTTCTTACGCATAGTCCGTCAAGTTACACCGCTACATGTTTCTACAATAATCCTAAACTAGGGATTTCAGTCACCCATTTACTGATAATGAACTGTTAATTATTAAAAAAAAACTCCCCGCTGATGCTGATATAGGTAGCTGTAAAGTAAAATTTTGTTTCAGGCCTGTTCTGTCCCATATCAAAGCTAACGTTAGCTCAGCTTAGCTTATCAGCCCTGGCTAGCTTGACTTTAAACTAATCCTTCAAATAAATTGTATTTATGTAGCCCAAAACCACAATCACATTACTTCAATGGGTTTTACAATTCCATGTCAGTGCATTTGTTGCTAGCTAGCTTACAGTTAGCATTTGTACAGTTGGCTGTTTTGAGTGAATAAACATGACGGCCAGCAATTGAATTCACTGACTGAAGCCAAAATCCAGCACAACTCGAAAGAAAATGAACACAACTGTAAAGCTGAGTATGTCGCTTCAACATAAATTAATATTTTAAAAGGAGTTTGGTGAAGGACTACTTTTTAGCTGGGAGCAATGACTTTGTGGAGTCTGTGAGGTTGATAGTGTACACTTTGGATTACCTTTGGACCAAGCCAGACCAGCTTTATCCCCCTATTTCCAATTTCTGATTTCTTATGATCTACAAGAAAGTGAAAAGGCATTTCCCAAAATGTTAAACATGCACTTTTTCTACTCACGATAATGTATAATATGAGTTCTTTAATGTTAGAACAGTTCCGTATTAGTTGTTCTTCCAGTGAACATTGACTGCAAGCTTAGTCGTACACTGTTGGCTTTTATCCTGGGAAAAAAACTTAACCTAATACCTCAAATGGTCGGATCCTGCTGGGAGTGCTCAAACTGAAAATGTCCGTTCTCATGGAACTAAAGCTCTCAATACAAACATCAACTAAATTGATGCCATATTAAAGGTTGTTTAATGGTAAGTTGACCAGAGTTTGGGTGGTTTTTGTGGTTTTGGAGGGTTCTTTCTCTCCAAGAGCAAAAAAAACCGTCTGAGGTGATATTATGTTACCAGCCTTTCTGCCCCGAGGCAGTCAGATTATAAATGCACTCAGATAGGTTTGCAAAGTAATATTAATAGTCCCTGTTATTCCTCCGTCCTATTATCTTTAGTTTAGTGTTATTTTGGAATTTTTTTGTTAAACCATTGCTCAATTGATCCACAGTGATCTTCTACATGACTTTTGGCCTTGACTTGTGAGAGATTCACTGCCCTTAGCTCAGCGTTCCTTCAGATACATTCTTGTATCTTTTGTAATGATACAAGGCAGGGAAGGAGCATGGGTTGCTTAAGTTAGCCCATTCATACTTTTCAGTAACGTGACCCACAGGCTGACCTGGATGGTACCACAGCAGGCCAAGATGGCGGCTCATACCAGACTTCCCGTAGGGACACGGCAGAAGCCGGTAAATTTCCCCTGGCACGGTTATTTAGATCACCTGTCAACCGTAGAAAAGGAATGATATGGACATAACCTGCAAGTGTTGGGCACTTGCGATCCGTATACAGCACCTGCTGCTGTATTTCAGCTGTTAAAAACTGCCAGGTTCCCGCCAGAGGCCTCCACCTCGATGACATTAAGGTGTACCCTGTGGAGAATCCCTCACCTTATACTGCTTCCTGGATGAAAACTTATTCAAGTACGGACAGTTACATGTATTTTTGATCTTGATGGGTAAAGAAGAAGTGTTTTTTTTTGTTTTTTTTAATATTTGATGGCTTGATTGATAGCATGTAGTTGTGGACAAATTGCAAACGTCGACATTTTTCTATCTCCACCGAATAAATAGCAAATGGCTTTGTGACTGGCACGGTAATGCAAGGGACATCGACACAGCAGAAGACATCATATTGGAAATGTCCGATTGCGTCTGTTTACAACAATTAAAGAGGTTTGAGCGTCTTTAAGGGGTGTCCCATCTCAGAGGTGGAGAATACAACTACGTGCCTTTTTAACTCTTTCTTAGGGGCAAAAGTGCGCCCTCTAAAAATTGGGTAAAAATGGAAATGGGATTGGGCCTTGGACTTGATTTAGTTTCTGTGTTGCTGTCAGCACTGTATTGCTAAAGAGGATTGGGATTGGAGCTTAGGTATACACATGCTTGAATAAAGATTTGTATCCATAAAATACCCCTGCTGATACTTTGGTAGTCATTAAGGTGTGCAGCTGTGCCTTGTATCTACTGCACCACAGTCATACTGACAGAATCAGCCTCTCAGGTATTATTGCCGCAGCGCTGTAATGTCAGCCTCCGCAATATATTTTAACTGTAAAGTTCTAATTGTGTGGTCTCCACTTTCATTGACTCTGATTAACCCAGATTGCTATTGTAACAGACCGAACGGCCTGCATGCTTACAATGAGTACACACATATAAACTTGTCAGTGGGCCAGCAGTGACTTCAGCTGAGCACATTTCTGGTTCCAACTGACTTATTTCTGTAACCACACTCTTCCACCACACACCGCGCTGTTACAGCCTCTCAGGTTGCCCCTAATGGTCACATGACCCAGTCCTGAACCTTTGACATCAAGTCCTCCAAATGTAGTGTGATGTGATTGTAAAGCGTGGACCGCTGCATTCATCAAATCGCAGCGCGCTCTCCCTCTGTCCATTTCCTGTCCGTCCTCCCACCCTTCATCAAATAACACGGAGGAACTCCCAGCTCACAGTCAGCCCACTTTCCTTTCATTTTCTGGCCTCCTGTCCGTCAGTCTGTTTTTTTTTTTCTGTGCGTCAGGTGTCTGTTGCTACTTCTTGCCGCCGAGTAAGAAATCTGATAACGCTAATCTACTCAAGCTTTTTTTCTGATCAACATTTCATTTTAATGTTGGAACAGATGAGACTGTACAGACAGACAGACATACAACAGTGCAGCAGACACAGCATAGTAAACTCAGAGTAGCATGGTGTTTCCTTGAGTTACAATGCTCCCCAATGGCTAGAGCCTTAACAGACTTCTTATAAAATAGTCCTGCAGTGCACATTTCGTGTTAACCCAAACAGCAGCTGCCAGATACCAAAATCTGGAGGCCAGCTCAGTTGCCAGAATGAAAAAGTTGACAAACATTGCTGCAAACCAAGGATATGTGCAGATTTGTACATATCATTTGTACAATAATGACATTTCTACAATACAAGTGATATCATGTTGAGATTACATGCTTAATTTCATGTCTGGACTTAATTTGATAATTTGACACCAGTGGATACTTTTAAGGAGACCGAGGGACAATTTCCTGCTGTGATTGTGCCGACAGAAGTCCTGACATGTCCAGCCGGCTTGGTGGCGACAAAAACTGGTATTTTATGCCAAAACACGATCCTTTCCTAACCCTAACCAAGTTGTGTTTTGTGCCTAAACTTAATAAGACCATAAGCACAGAGTCATGTGTTGAAAGGCGTGTCAGATTTTCACACGCCGGCGGTGCTTCTATCAGCTCAGAGCCCTGGTTTTAGTTGAGAGGCTGTAAAAAATGTAACTCTTGAGTTCCACATCCCTTTCTCTGGTCAAAAAAAAAGTTTATTTTTGCATCCAGCTGACACAGGCTCGAGTTCCCCTGTCATAAAACGCGAAACTGAGTCACAAACCTCAAGACATCCGAGATAGTATGTGGTGCGGTGCACACCAGCAGCCGTCAGTGTCTGCCGCTGCCCCGTTAAATCCACAGCTTATCCTTATTTATGAGGACAGGTAGAAAAGGGGCTTAGAAAAACAGCAGAGATGACAGAATATGAATATCAGATATCGACGTCGAAGCAACGTTCTGCGGGCAAAACCAACATCCGCGTGGAAATGACCCAGACGCACTTCTTCATCAGACGTCCAGAATGAATCCCAAAACCCGACATCTGAGGGAACCCGAGCCTGTGTGTGTGTGTGTGCGTGTGTGGTGGGGGGGAGATGAGAGAGAGAATGATACAGATAGCAGGAGTGTTTCTGATTTGTCAGCAAGATTGATTTTTCGGGCTTGCGAGCCAATAAAAAGGTTTGGTAATTGAGTTAAGAATGAGACAGGGACAGAGAGAAGGGGAAAAATCCAGGACAGAGAAAGTTATGCTAAAAAAAAAAAAAGAGGTAAAAAAAAAGGTAAGGAAATGAAAATGTAAAGATTTAAGGGACAAAGAAAAAGAGAGAAAGTGAAAAAGACACACAACATGAGCCAGTAAAAGGAAAGACGGCCGGCTCGGCCTCATCTCGTCAGTCAGACAGGTTCATGAGTGATAGCAGCCAAAGGCCTAGCGAGCGGCCCCGTCCCCGCCGCCGTACGCCCTCTGCTTTATTTCATCATGAAAGTTTTATGCGTGGAAAAATAACATGACGCGGAGCCAAGCTGCTCGACGGTCGAGAGAGAGAAAAGAAAAAAACCTGAACCCTCGGAGACAAAAGGCTTCTGTTGTTTCTAAATCAACGATAATTTGCGACTTGGCGGACCCCCGCCCGTAGGAAGCTTGTGGTAGAAAGAGCAGAAAAAATGAGTCCGGCTTATTTTGTTCACATTTGCCATCTGAGGGTCCAGAGGTTGTTCTTTATGCAAACCTTGTGGTCGAGCCTGAAAGTTTGGATTTCACCTCTGCCCCCTCTAACACCCACACCCCCCTCCCACCTCCGGGCACTTTCTGACCGAACGGGGAATGAACGCAGCGATGGCAGCGAATCAGAGCCATTCCCTCGCCCTGGGATTTGTCCACATCACAGCGGAGGCCAATGTAGAAGCCCCTTCGTCTTCCGTTTGTCCTCGGAATAATTTGTTACTTTTATACCGCAAAATGGAATAAAGTCCGCGTCTTTTAAACTTCAAAGTCGTCAGACCTCAAACTCTCTGAATTCTTCATCCCGGCGATGAAAGAGGTGACGGGGGCAAAAGTGCAGAGGTGAAGTCAGAGATAGGATTTATTCAGTGACAGAACATTAAATTTCATGGATCCCTGCGGGTCTCACAGAAGCAACAATAACAGAGAGAAGCCAAAAGCAAACAGAAAGTTATGAATTGTGCAAAAAAAAAAAAAAAAGATTTCCA
>CAEMYA010000140.1:746480-757131 GCA_903131615.1 Diplodus sargus | reverse complement strand
AAAAGATTTCCATGCTTTTCTTGTCTTCGTCTGTATCTTCTCAGGTTTCACTGACAGAAACCAACACAGGACAACAGCTTTCACCTAAAGTTTATCCGGGGACCAGGCATCCTGAATATATTGTCATTTTAGGGGCCATAGAAGGCATTAAACTGAAAACCTTTTCCCCGTTTCAGCAGGAATTTAGGTTGAATTCACAATAAAGTTGGTATCTTATTTAGTTCTATGGGAGAAAAAAAAAAAGATTGTTCCAATAGATGAACAACAATCAGAAAGACACTCAGTAGAAGTCATACCTCTGCCAAGGCCCAACTGTCTCCTTTGATTCAATGGCAGCCACCACCATCAGTATATGAATCCATGTATGAATTACTGTAAGATGCTTTGGACAAAAGGGTCTACTAGATGTGAACTCAATAACCCTGTATCACTTGCACTTAATTTAAACTCGCCAGATCTACAGTAGGATCAAATTGTACTCCCTCAGATCCGCCTCAGTACGCCTGAGAAATTAACAACTATATGAGAAAAACAACGTCCAATTCCACAATGTTAAAGAAAGTGAGGAAAAACTTCCTGGATCCGTCCCTGGACCCACACCAAAAGTTAATGGGGTCTATTAGATGATCTCTTATTTCAATACACCCTGAGGGGAACATGAATGACTGCACCAGATTTCATGGGGATCCATCCAGAAGCTGCGGAGATATTTCAGTGCGGTTGACAGACCAAACGACTGACCCAAAAAAACGTCAATTTGTAGAGCCACGTGAAAAAATGGAAATCAATGCTGCGTTCACGTGGATCCAGGAAGACAGCAGAGGGCAAACTGGATATCACTGCTAGTGGAGAGAGCACGTGAGGCAGGCAGAGAATATACCGGCGACGCCTGAGGTTGAAATAACTTTGTGCCATCCTCTGTGGTGAAATTTACAACCGCTTGTTGCAAACGAAACAAGCGAAATGAACGAGGCGTGATTTGGAAAATTGGGATTTTTCGAAAAGCACGGACGAGTTTGTGACGGAGCTCAGAGGCGAAGCAGATAATGAATCAACACCAAACCAAGAATAACACGAACAACGGTGGGTAATGAAATGTAATTTTTGCACAGAAAAGCAATTTTGAGGAAATCTGTTGAAAGCAGTGAATGCTCTCACATAGTAAAACATTAAAGATGCATGCTGCACTGTCATTGTTGCCACGACTATAAATGTGACTTTACGTACTACATTACTACATTATTATTCTAGTAATCGTTATGTTTTGTTAGGAAATGAAAGCTGTCGGCTTTTGTTAGCATCAGAGTCTTGGATCTGCTCACAAAGACCCTGACACAATTCTTTTAATTAACCTCATTTAGTTTTTCCAATAAGATTTCACACTTTAGTTACAGCTCTGCATTACAGATGTTTAAAATAAATTCTAAAGGAGTCTTTTTGGATTGGGAATTATTGAAAATATCTACAAACAGGGGGCCCTGCGAGAAAGTTTGGGAACCACTGGGTCGTAACTCGTCACATTCAGATGGAACGTCGACTGTTTTGAATAAAGAAATGCACTCTTATTAGGGCTAATATCGTACCGGCCCCATACATTAATTTGGTCTGAGAAGGAAACGTAAGCAGCTGCGGCTCCATGTAAAGCTGCAAACCACACGGAGCCCATATGAGGGAAGTGGCCAAAGATAGAAAAGAGGATAGAGAAACAATAAAGGCCCGGAGAAGTGAGGGAAAATAGCACGAAAAGAAAGCAAATATTTTTTGCCGCGCTCGCCGCTCTGCATTCAGCAGGAGGAAAGGCATTCCTGCATATCCTCCCGGCTTCAGGACGTGAAATGAGAAAAATTCCATCCATCGCCGACGATAAAGGCAATGTTATTGCAAGACTCACAGTGTTGGGTTACACGATGTTTGTCTCCTTGGAAACAAGCCCACTGGAGAGGCGTCGGGGTTAGCAGCCGAGTGGAGATCAGAAACAGGTGAAGGCTCTCTCTCCGTCACGCCGCCTCAGCGCTGCTGTACCGCACGAGGTGTGAGGAAGGCCTCACGCCAACAGCGCCCGTGTTCGACACGGTCAAACGCGACAGTTTTCCGGCCAAAATCGCAAGCGTTCAAGTGCGTTTTCCGGGGTAGCGATGCATTTGCAAAAAGCATCCGGACCATCATGAAACACTAAAGACCCTCCACAGAGAGACCCAGATAACTTGGATAAAGTCAATGTGACTATAAACAGCTCTCGGGTCCGCGTGGCAGAGACAGAGTGCTGACTGTGTGGGACTCAGCTGAGGGACCGCGAGCCTCACCTGAGTGCCATCGATCTCCATTTACAGGAACCGTGCGTGCATGAAAGCCGGGTCTGGACTTGATTGGGAGGCGAGCGGAGAGGCGGCCAATTTGTCATCATTTGGGTGACAAGTTGTCTGACTGACATGCTCCCTCACTGACCCCTCTCTGTGCTTTGAACTGATAACAACACTGGATGTGTGCGACTGTGTGCGAGGAGGGAGAAAGAGAGTAAACGATGAGGGAACAGGGGGACGTTAAAAGGATAAAAGAAAAAAAAAAGCAAGGTTTCTGGGTTAAGTGGTTAGAATTCCATACTTTTCCAGACATTCACTTGTTGATTTCATTCAAAGATTTCTGGTGTTCAGAAAGATATGCGGCGATACCATTATTGCCATCTGGACTTACTCGACCGTGAGAACTGTCAACGGAGCCCTGTGGCTGTTTGATAAGAGAGGGATCCCAGAGAAAGAGATGGTGACATTTAACACATTCGACTACACTCCCAAAGATTTTCATTTTATCACATTGATGAACCGCTGTAAAATATATTTACAACTCATGAAGCGATGAGAGTGTTGCACAGCAACACACTTAAAGCTGCACTAATCAAGATTCTTGTAATACCAGCGGATCATATGTCTGCGTGTAACATAAGCGGTTGGTCATAAAGATGAACCCACATAGGATTTGAACCCAGCTCCTCTCATCTGCCCGGAGCCTTTAAACGTCTTTTGGCTCATTGTTTCGGTTTCATGACTCCAGTACTTTCATTCACTGTAACAGGTCTCATCTGCGGGAAGCTGTTTTCAGTGGAAAACCTCTGATAAAAAAAAAAAACCCTCAGACAGACTGGTGAAGCTTTTACGAGCTAAAAAAAAATAAAAAATGGCTACCTAATGTTAGCCCTGCTGGATTAGCAAAAGGACTGTGTGTTTTCAATCTGGTGAATACTGACAGAGTTAAAAAGCGAGTTAATATTGGACTTACCAAACAACTAGCTAGTGATCGTGGCTAAGTAAAGCTTAATTAGCTAAAGGGATTGATATTTTCCTCAGTATCTGGTCCAAATTAAAACAACTAATCTAGCTGGCTAGAAAAGTACTAGCTAAGTCCATATATAAGTAGCTAAAACAGATAAGATAAAGTCGCCTCAGTATATGGTGATAATTGAAACAGAGTTACAAAGAGAGTTCATTTTAGACTTACTAAACCACAGACAGATAATTAGCTACTAGCTGGTGACCGGATCTATGTGCTAGCTAAGAATATATGCTGAATGAGCTAAGCAGGACTAGCAAAAGTGATCGGAGTTGAACTGAAACAGGTGAATAATCTTCTGAAAAGTTATATGGTAGCAACTAAATGCTTAGCTAGCTTAGCTGGACAAGCTAAAAGTATGTATTTTCCAGAGAGATTGATGAGACCTAAACAAAGCTATAGAAAAAAGCTAAAGTAGATATTGTATTAGTATTTGCCCAATGGCCAGAAATATGACTTCAATTGAATTATCTCAACTTTATAAGGAGATTATGTCAATTAATGTAGGTTTAACCTAAAGTTACTGGTAGCGACAGACTGTACAGTCCACATATGGAAAGGGCCAAAGTTATTTATATTGAACTTGTTACAAAAATAATATTTTACTATATTTTCACCTTGTATATAACTATAAACTGAGAAGGAAATATAACTCAAACTGACCACCATCAACACACACAGTTTTCGATGAGGATGATCAAAGTTTGACCTTCGACCTTGCTTTCTTTACAGGAAACTACGTTATTATTCTAGTAATTGTTGTGTTTTGGTAGGAAATGAAAGCTGTCGGCTTTTGTTAGCGTCAGAGTTTGGGGTCTTACATCTGCTTCATGTACGCCCACAAAGGCCGCGACACAATTTTGCAGACGCGTTAATTGAATAATTGGCTGCGTCGCTCCGGCCTCAGGAGGGATGGAACCCGGTCAGCAGGACATGCGTGTCTCCGTCTGCACATAAACTCACAGAGGAACAGTTATATTGTCTGTTTGCTAAAATATCCACGGTTTCACATTTGCATCATCTATCATTTGCCAAGATTTCTGAATGTGCGGCTAAATCACGCGGCAGCGTTTTACTGTCCGTTATTAAATAAACACATGTACGCGTCCCTGTTCTCTTACTCACGCTGTAATATTTCTAACAGTCAGCACCGTCAGCATCTAAATCACGGGAAAATGAAACGGCCTGGTTTTCATAACGCTAAGAAAAACTGCAGTCGATAAATAAACCAAGTCTGAACTTGATTACCAGAAGTAATGAGTTGCTCAGTTTCAGAAGCTGTTTTTTTATTTTTTTATTTTTACAAGCAATTGGTAGCCGAGCAAATAACCCCGCGTGGGGAGTCAGCCAGGTACACAAGCAGGCAACGATGCAGACATTGTGAAGGCTGAATAATTACATCGCCTGAAATGTTCTTTTGGCTTAAAGCGTGGATTGGAAGATTAGCTCCCCAGAGAGAGGATTTAAAAGATCCAACTTCTCTAACCTTGCTGGCCAGGCTTGAGGACTACTGCTGAGGCAGACAAGATGTAAGAAAAGGCTCTTTCTCTAGATTTGAACCGTTTTCATTATTTGGAGGGGCAAACAAGAGACAGGCATGTGCGCCAACAGTTTTAAGAGTTTCCCACCTCTTTAACTTGCTTCACAGGTCTTTTGTTGTTCTCCCGGGCCAGCAAGAACAAGTCAAGGAGAAGCAGAGGCAAAGTTAAGCTTTGACCAAGCAGGGCAGTGTTGAAGATACGTGAGTAGAGGTCTTCATAGGTACGCTGAGTTCCTACAGCCGAGACCCAACCAGGGCCCATTGTTGCGTCAGGTCCAATTATAATGAAAGTTATGGTAGGAACTTCTGATTGGGTCTCATTTTCATAAAAAAAGAGACCCAATCAATTGTTTGTATTGGCTTCAAACTTTGTGTTGTGTTTCGTATGGCATTATGAGGAGTTGTACACAGTGGTGTTAAACCACACAAGCGCCGTCACGCTCTGGTCAATGTTAATATGTTACCCACTCCAAAAGAAAGTGACATTAAAGGTCCACTGTCGAGGATTCAGTGCCATCTAGCGGGGAGATTGCAGATAACAACCAACTGAATAACCCTCGTCTCAGCCTCCACTAAAGCGCCCACTAAAAATGAAAAAGCTCTTCAGAACCAGCGTTTGATTTGTCCGTTCAAGGCTACTGTAGAAACATGCCGGTGCCGCGTGGCAGATTCCGTGGAAGAGGACACCACTTCAAACATAATTATGAATGTTATATTTCATTTCTGGCCCTAAATGCCCCTGAAATTGTACACACTGGACCGTTAAATAAATTCTGGCTGCGGCCACGGTGACAGCTGCAGGTCATCGGTATTTGCATATCCAGTGTCACAATGTTTGGAAGGCAATGAATCACACTCAGAGTTTTTTGATACTGCACTCCACCGAACAATGTCCTGTCAGCAGCAATGAAACTCTTGTGGAGAAATGTTTCCTGCAAATCAGTTTTACAGAAAAGACGGTAACATTGTGCTTTCTCTTTCGTCGTCCAGGGCCCAGGGTTGTTTATCTGAATCTAAATGGTTTGCAGATATCGTTGTGCACTCAGTGTGGATCAGTGATGTGTAGTCGCAGAGTGGTTGCGCGAGGAAATGCGTGCTCTGCAGTGGGATGCGGAGACAACTGCTTTTCTACACAGTTCTGTATGGTAACGCGTTGAACAGTGGTTCTTTGTTAGTGGACCAAAACGCTCTCCCTGTGCGTTCACTGCAGGATGCAGTCCTCGGAATACACACACACACACACGCGCGCGCGCACACACACATTATACACTATGGGGGCTTAGACTTGAGAGTAATCGCCCTCCTATGAATGTTTAATAAGCGAGGAGTGGGGCCAGTGAAAATTCACACACACAAACTTAATGAGGGGTGTCTCACATGTAGTGCTCCAACTGGAGCCAGGAATGCTGGTAGAGGGAAAGGTGTGCGAGTGTGTGTGTGTGTGTGTGTGTGTGTGTGTGTGTGTGTAGGCAGTATAGGTGTTTAAAGGTGTGAATCAAACACTTAACTAAGCTGCTCCACTCGTGCTTTCCCAGGACCTAAACAAACAAGTTAAGCTGCATGTCATATTCCGGCCTGCTGACTGTGGGCTGCAATAGATAAATTAATAAATCATTTTACTGAGCCTGTATAAACTAATTAGTGTCCAGGCCATTTAGTGTATTCTGATAATACGAAGCACTGTATTAAAAGATCTAAACTTGAAGTTTGAAGCATATCAAGGTCCGAAATGATTTATACAGCACAGGGTTGCGTGACGAAATGAAAGTTTGTGACTCCATCTTAGACTTACATAGAACATATATAGGTATTGACATGCTGTAAACCTACATTAACACGTAGAACTGTTTTTTTTAGATTGCGTCGGGGTGAATGTAAAATGCAGAAACAACGTAGCGATGATGATATTGTTTGCATCTTCATGTTAAAAGTTTGACATCTGGGAAACACTGTGCGTCCACTTCGTTTGACCGTGTTGGAGCACAGAGAGGTAAACGCCGACTCCACCTCTCCTCGTCGGGCTTTTGTCCTGCGCTGAACGCGGTCCGCTAGTCGAGTGCAACAGCTTGATACGGGACACTGTGTTAGAGACAGGTCTCTGTAAAGGTTTGGGCGCAACAGTCTATTTTCCCGTTGCTTCGCCAGTCCCATTGTCCGTTTCATTTTCCTGCGAGCCGATATTTGCCAGGAGCAGCTTTAAATCTAAGCTTAGCCTGGGTATTAGCTCAACTGCACTTCTTTCCCGGGGCAGTCGCCATGTAAGGTTGGAGTGTTGGAAAGTGCTGTGGTTGTCTCGAAATCAGTTCCTTAATCCAAAATATTACTTTCCTTTACCTTTTATAATCGGATATTATGGGAATTGAAAGGAGCTTCTGGCCCAGCATCTGGATGCAGCATAAACAAAATTAGACTTCAATAACTAAGTATCCCCCTGCACACACAGAAATATCTTGTACAGGTATTCGTATCAGATGAACAATGTTGAAAAGCTCAGCTTACGATGCATCAGGTTCGCGCACTGGTTCAGTTTGTCTGCCCTGTCAGCAAACGCAAAATACTGCTGCTTCAAGTTCCCATTTTAGGGACCCGAAGAGTTGTTTTTTCGTGATAAGGGGAGAAAAAGAAAAAAAAAGGTGAAGAAAATAAACATGTGGAGGTGGATGCTGCTCATTTTTCTCCCTTTTGTTTGTTTGCAACCTTTTAACACCCTCGCCGGCCTTGATTGGTGTTTGCCTGTTTGGTACACAGTGCGGTGACTTGAGACGCGACTCTTTCAAAGCGCATAATTAAATGTTCATTGGAATCTAAATACTGTAACAAATTTAGACGGAAGACTGCCGCCAGCTAAGGAGCTCAACACTGTAATCCATTGTGGTCAAATTTTAAGGGGACTCCTAATCATAACAGGAAGAGGACGCTGATCACAGCAAATAAAACAAAAGTTCCGAGAGTCAGCGGTGAGCGCAGATGGTGGAAAGTAAAAAAAATCCCCCGCCTTTTTTCTTCCTCTTCTTCTTCTTTTTTTTTCTTCTGCTCATTCACACAAAGCAACACCTGTGCACAAATTATTATATTGTGTAAATGCAATGTGGCGGATGAGTTCAAGTTCTGGTATGTGTTTGTTTAATCCTTAAGTGCACCTCGCTGCCGCTTCCTGCATGACTATCACCCTCCGCACAGTAGCTGCTCTGCAGAGTTGCGGTCAACCCCTCGCAGCACGTTATCCCGCGGCGAGGCGAGCCGGTTTCATCCGTCCCACGAAGCGTCCGCCCTCGTCTCCTCCTGTCACAACGTTTTGATGTGCGTGCCGTCCCCTCCGGGCCCGAGCTGTCTGCAGCACTCAGGGCGTGTTTGTTGTTTCTTGTGCTTGCACACACCAATTAAGGTTAATGTGATAGACATGACTTAAGCACATGAAAGCACCTAAGGTTTCCCTGGCAAAATACTTCAGTGGAAAGGTACTCCAAGTAGGTAATGTGTGCGCATGAATGTGTGTAAGGTGGGACACACCGGACCTGAGGCGAGCCCCGGGGTTGTAAAATGTCAACGATGTCTGGAGAAAGCCTCCCTTTGAAACAGACGCAAGACTTATTGTGAAGTGTGCCGTCAGATTCTGCTTACCTGACACACACACACACACACACCCACACACACACCTATCCATTTTTTTTTTTAACATCATTGTTTTTACTTGCAACTTGCCACAAACAGATTAAGGCCAATAAAGTTCTGCACCATGAAGCTAACTGCATTTAATTGCTAGTTTTGCTTCTGCTCCTTCACGAAACAACAGTTCTGTGTCTGGTTCACTTACAGCAGTCCCATTTTTTGCAGGTCATGAACGCAAGCGATTATGGGATAATGCTCAGTGCTAAAAACGTGGCGTAACAGTATCAGAAAAGTCTGAAAAGAGAGCTCAGCAATGCCAATATCAGCAATATCGATCAACAACACGTAAGATAGCTTTATCTAACATTAGAAACAGACGTCCCGTCACTCATAATGATGGCGGACCGGTTGATTGTTCACGTTTGTCATCACCCTGCAATATATGACAAGGGACTCAAATTATAAAGACAATGTGACAAAAGTGATTGGGGATGAGTGAGCTCAACTGCTGCCTGCACAGACAGAACACTGTATGGATTTACCTACTGAAGATGTTACATCCATCTGTGCTGTCTTCAACCAGACTACTTTCATAAAAACGGTAATTTTACCTCACAGAACGTCGGAGCTGCTGGTCTGCTGCTGCCTTCATCAGTTAGTTTGTTGGTTTTAACTTATTGATACATCTCAGCTGACTGGAATGGAGGCTCGGGGTCAGTCAGCTGAGATGTACCTGGTAAACAAGGTATCTCTAATTACATTTCAGCAAGCCGTTTTTCTGTCAGTCCCTGCCCTGCCTGGTCTGGCTAAGTATTTTTTTGTAATATTATACCTGTGTCCTAATTTTGGCATACTGAGGCGTGTTATTACAAATTAACGAGTTCCGATGTGACACATTTGCAGGGGAATATTTATCCTTTTTGTCTCGTTTATTCGTCATATCCCAAGTGTGAACTTCTGCTGCAAGTGGACTCTCTATGAAAAGAAAAAAACAAAAGAACCAACACCCCATCACTCTGGACTCTGCTCTGATCTGGAGCACAGGAGTAGAGCTGAGATGTTGTTTTTAGATATTTTACTGCAAAATTTGTACATATTATGTCTTGAGGGCTCCAGCAGAAAAGCCTACGGAACGTACTGAACTGAGGATGTGTTTCAGCTCAATCGGACTCCAGCTCAAAAAACTTGGCTTTTTTAGCAGCTAAATCTTTCAGTGCGATCACTCTCTGACCTCTCTCCGTTTACATGACAGTCTGTCTGAACCTCTCTGTCGCTGCGCTGTCCACACTCCCAGCGTGATCTCATCTCAGGCGTTCTTTAAAATCACACGTGTAGACCCACCACGCATGCAGGGAGGCGGTGGTCCGCTGCATGATGAACTGCAGCGCCCTGTGGGAAAGCGAATCCCACAATGTGTGGAGCAGATTCAGAACTAATCCAAGTTCTCACCTATTTAAAAGGAAACAGATCACCGCCTCAAAGAAGAGAGGGCAAAATCCCCACTAATAGCGGTAAAGGCCTGTGGCAGACACACACACACACACACACACACACACACAGAGAGAGAGAGAGAGAGAGAGAGAGAATAGACAGACAGTGATGAATTGTATGGGAAAATCCCTGCTGTATGGATCCTTCAAAGGCAAAAACCTGCAAAGCTCTTCAAGGCAGATCCTCACAGCACTCAGCGAGGTTTCGCTTTCCCCCAGTAAAGAGAATAAGGTTCGAATGAAAGCACTGGAAAGTCATTCAGACACTTTATTAAGATCTCAAGTCATAAAGCCACTGGAAAGCCATTGGATCCACGGCCATTTGGACGCCGTGTCCGATGGACAGCCATCAAATAGCGCGATGCATAGCATACATCTGGCATAGTGCTTAAGCGCTGAGTCTGCCATACCGGAGTCCAGTTGAGAAAACACTTGCAGAGGTGAGCTGCACCCAGTTTTCCCTGTAAGCCAGCGCTGTTTGGTCCTGGAGGTGTTCTTCCAACTAAACAATACAGCTGCTCGGACTTGAACGTTTTTCCTCAGCACTCAGCTGAACACGAGAACATTGGTCACATTAGGATTTGAGTTTGAATCGCGCCAAAGAACCATTGGCTGCACATAACGTCACCAGATAGTCGTAACGTGTCAATGTACTGAATCATGCGCTGGTTAAGAGACTTCAGCACAT